>JAYESA010000020.1:77964373-78159373 GCA_036927795.1 Iris macrosiphon
CCATAAGGGAATGGGCATTTGACCAAGGGTTCTGTTACAATAACAGGAGGTGATAACTTATAGAGCCATTTATCTCAATAAAAAAAAACTTACAGAGCCATAGAATTATGTGAAGAAACCACACTTTAAAAATTGGTGAATATGAGCATCATTAACAAGTACATCTTTGTAATTGTATGACATGCAAGTAGTACACAAAATAGGTAGTTTTTAACTGAAAAGATGTTCTTCAAACAAGCAATCTAATCATAACTTGGATCTGATGCATATACTACGAAAACTATGGTTCCATATAGGCATATAGTGAATTATAGACTTAGCACTCAAGCACTCAAACACCTTGCTAGGGAACAGCAGAACTTAAACTAATGGAACATGAAACAGGGAACTTCAAGTGTGAAAAACTGCCAACGTACTAAGCGCTAGTTCCTTTAAAAATGTGAATTGAGTTGAGAGAACAAATTTACCAGAGCAAGATGTGTGAGCATTTGGTAAGGCTGAGAGTGGAGGGAAGAGAAGAAATGAAAAAGGCTGAGGTGTTTTTTTATGGTATTGTTTTCAGAATTTAAGAGAAACTAAATCTTACAGAGAACCTGAGACCTATACGAAATTTTTTAAAACTTTGATCCATAAGAACTGCAAGGCTAATTAAAAACATGAAGAGCATAAGATTTCAATTATGGATCATCTTCGAGTATTTTGAACTATAATCACGTGTCTTTAATGTTTAAAAGTGATTCATGTTATGACAAATTTTCCAATAAGCGAGGAAACTGCATCTTTCAAAGGGGATGGTCTAGTGATATGTTACCAGAAGCAAACATCCCAAATGGACCAAACATGGTACATTGCTTGCCAATTCAACAACATATAGAGGTAACTATAGACCTTTAATGATGATGAAAATTTATGGCATGGTTACGTAATAAATAAATCTTGAACAATAGATAGTTGTTTTACAAGAAAGACTGACTTAAGAATTTGTTAAATGATAGTTGTTTTACAAGAAAGACTGACTTAAGAATTTGTTAAATGAAACAGATATAGTTTTAGTCCAAAAGAATAAAATTTTGCTGGGATCTCCTTGATCCCATACTCTCTCCGGAAAAACAGTTACTGTGTTGCACATTGAAATTTTCGTGCAAGTAATAGAGTGCTCATATGCAGGCCAGCAGGTGGCTAATGATTTTCACTCAAACTTAGGTGGTAGTTACACCAATTTGTTTCATCAACCATATTCATTGCCCATTACTGATTGCATATAAAACGTCCCAATTAGGAGAATTATAATTTATAGTATTATACTTGCTTTCCTAGTTGTCTTTTCTTGGTTCTAAGCCTTCAAGATTGTGTTCCTTCATTAATAAACTCCAATTGTATCTACTTTTGGGGGAATAAGTTTTCTAGCTTACAAATATCTCTACATTTTAGGGAGTTTTATTCAGCACAATTAGGAGAAGCATGCTCTAGCATTTGTTGAATTTTACTGATCTTTTCTTATAGTTCTTTATGTAATAACCAGTGCAAGATTATTTATTTCCCATCACAATCATAACCATAAGTGAAAACTTTCACATCCAAGAGGCATTCCTTACATACGGATTCAAGGAAACAAGATGATATATGAACTCCACGTCCAAGAGGCATTCCTTACAGAATCAAGGAATAAAACCTTATTTTAGTTGCTGGATTATGAGAAGATCACTTCAGTAAAAGTTTCTCGAGGTTCACTAGGCATGAATGATAGTTAAACTGAGTTGCACTAAACACTTTAGACAGCATCAAATAGCTCTGAAGTGGTTTAAGAGCATTTTAGAAATGATTAGCCTAGTGATTTTCTATCACTTCCTTGCCACCATCAGTAGATAAACAAAGCCTCAAACCAGCAAAAACGGCAGATATATTTAAGTATAGATAGATATTGAGTCAGATATCTCAGAAAGATATACAAAGATAGGAGAAGACTAACTTAGCTAGGCAAATATTACCAAATTCTTCGACCAAAATATCTACTTGAAGTCTCATCATATTTTGCTTACCTAAATAAGTTCAAGGATTCTAACATTCACCATGGAGGCGGCTTAGAAGGAAGATCCAAAGTAACAAGCGCTCTTAAGTTATTGTTGTAGAAAACTTGTTGGATAACTTGAAATTGCAGAGAAGAAGCCTGAGTCGAGGATAGTTCTATCCTTAAGACGACATTTGCACCCTTATTACTACACCAGGTTACAACAAACTCGCCTCTGGACATAAAAGAGGCACTGATCTTCGGTCATGGAGTGTCTGTCGCAGCACAAACAGTTGACACTAATAACACTTCAACACAAAATAGCAATAAGAGGAAGCGAGAAACTAGTTGTTTTGGTGTATTTTAAAAAAATAAAAGCATAACCTGCTTTAAATAGCCACTGGTGTATCTTTTGGTGAAAAGTTTTAAAGCCTTTGGAAGCAACCCTAGACAGATTCATTGCACCATTTTATTTGAGACATCCCTACAAAATTTCAATGAATCTGGACAAACAATATATCACAAAAATATTTAAGTCAAGGTCCCTTAGGCTCAAAAAAGTCCAAAAGCCAAATGTGCCTCAAAAAGCCCATTGGCCCTTGCTTGCCCCACGAGAGGATATAGTTCCAAATATTGTCTCAAAATATTGCCAATTCCAGGATTTGAACCCATCGTTATTCTTATATGTAATGACCACCAGGCTACAAGGCCCTTGGTGATAGTACACACTTAACATATAACTCGAAAATATTACCAACAGTTATGAGTGATATGGAAGGAGAAAGGATATGAAAACAATAATACTAGACTTGAACAAGGTACATAAAAGTCCAAGGAGACTGAAGTATCTCCAATGCAAATAACTAAAAGCAATTCTACGGGTACCATTTGAAGTGAGTGTGCCAGGCGATGTAATGTTATGTATGAAGGTCAACTTTCTAGCAACATCCATTCATCTAAGATAGGGGAAGTCTAACTTCCTTAGCTAGGCCATATTGCCATATTCTTCGACCAAAATATTTACTTGAAGTCTCATCATATTTTGCTTACCTAAATAAGTTTAAGGATCCTAACATTCACCATGGAGACGGCTTAGAAATGCTTACATGAAGTTAATTAAATTTAAGAAAACCGACTTGGCTATAAATTAATACCTAAACGAAATGTCACCTCATTGGACGCATACAACATCAACAAAACCATTATCCCAATTTTTGGGGTATCCTTTTCTTCCATTCAACATTGTTAAGGGCCATTCACCCTATAAAATTAATAAAACCATATCCTATGTTATCGTCATGATACAAATTCGTTTAGGCCAATCCCTCTAGTTCTAGAGGCTTCTTTGACTAATAATATTTTATCCCTCATTTCCTCCTAACCATCTGAGATGATTTTTTTCTCGTCTTATCGTCAATTGGTGTCACCTCCAAATTTCTACAAATACGCCCTTTCTTATCCCATCTTTAAGTGTATTTCCACCCATCCATCCTAGCATTTCATTTCAGGTATGCTAATTTTCTAGACACTAAAAATATATGTTTTTGAAAAAAATCTGTGGGAGAGTGATTCCACATGCTCCAAAACTCACCATCATCCACCCAACAAGTGATGTTGTGTCATTTAAGATGTTGTGATTAACACCAACTACAATTGACATCTCATTGTGGGATAACAAGGTGAGTTGGTAACTCAGCCATAAGGCAGACTTATGAGGATTAAACAATTTCTAACTGATTAACAAGGACAAAAACTGAGTTAGTAACCAGCACCTAACAAACGAAAAGAAGAGCATTTTTGTGAATCATTACTACTCACAACAAACAAACATAGAAATATACAAAACATATCTATACTACTATAGAATGAGAAAAGTTCAGCTTCACCATGATTTTTTTCCCCCATATATACCCTTGCATGTATTTACTAATTTAAATTATTGATTAAAGTTAATAGAGGCAGCTAGGTAATTACGGGAGCTGTCTTTTGGTCTTCCTAAATAATCTTGCAGGAAGGTATAAAATTTTATATATATATATATATATATATATATATATAAATTCAGAATAATTAACACAATTGTCTTTTAGTCTTCATAAGTAGTTTTCATAAAAATTAGAATAATTACATGATCTATTTTTAGTATTCATAATAATAATCTATGAAATATGTGCCACGCAAGTGCATATATACTAGTTAATCGTAATAGCTAAATAAACATATTCAACCAGGGGCTCATTCATTCATCACTTGCAAATTTAAGTACATTTAAACTCGAATAATAAAAAAAGGATCAACTTACCCCCACAAGCAGAGAAACCCTAGCTCGTTTTACTTGCCCCCATAGATTTAAATTCTGCAACCAAAGATACAAGATTAAAAAAAGGTTGGGGTGGTGGTGGGTGGGGTGGGTGGGGTGGAGGGGGAGGGGGTTGGGGGAAGAGAGGCGGGACCATATCTTCTTCCAATACTCAGTAACTTGGATGTATGGCAACATCAACGTGCTCATATGGGTTTGTCCAGGAGAACCACCTACAATCTTACATGGGTGATCGAGGAGGTTGGCTCCACCCATCAACAAGGTCCTCTTACTTACCAAAGGACCAGGATAAGGCCTTCTAGTGACGGTCGCTTACTTACCAAAGGACCAGGATAAAGCCTTCTAGTGACGGTCTAGCATATTTGGAAGGAAAGGAACAATTACACCATTGATACATGTTGCCAAGTAATTGACTAGCCTGTACATACATGATGTGCCCACACTACACTATATGCCAGGAGACAGGGTCCTGGAGTCGACACAACACAAGAAGCTGTGTTTACCTATTCATCGACTCTACTCAAAATCTAATATAGAGTATAGGTAAATTATATTTGTGTTGTGCATAAATCCTATTCACGACATGGATTGGTATAAAACCTGCATCAAGTTATTAATTATCGAGCCATGAGTTGTTGCACATGATTTTGCCCGTGTTTTTTTTGCCACATATAAGACACATGGCTACATTTACTATATGTCCATGACAAATACAAGTCATGGTCATCCCCAAAAACCATATTAGATCTGCTCAAGTCCCTGCACCAGAAAGGTTACGACATTATGTGGTATGGGAAGTGTATCCTATTCATGACTTGGTAACATAGCAACTCATTATCATGTTATGCTATATAACTTGGCTACGGGATGTAATAGATAAGTAAAGGGTATCGATATTTACATGACATGTACATGTAATAGATGACATATATGCTATTAGCTCCTTGTGCCGACACCCAATGTAAATATATACCAAGGCTACATCACAAGTCTTCTTGTGTCGACACAACACAAGTTGCATACAATCTACCATGTTACCATATACTTGGCTATGGGATAAAATACGTAGCAATCATGAGGTTGTATGGATTTGTGCCTGATTTTAGCATGCCCTGCCCTGATTTTAGCATGTCCTACCCGGTATCACAATAATATTTATTATAACGTTTTTGGACTACATCTGACACAGGCATAACACCGATTTCGGTGTATTTGTGGTTCCCTGGGTGCAACTACAGGCAATAGATCAATTACCATATAAATCAAGTATTTTGAAATCTTGGAACAAAGACCAACCCTCAGAAATTCTTTTAGACGGCAAACCGAATATATCAATATCAAGTCTATTTCTACTCGAAGGATTTGGTATTTATGTCAGGTTCAAAAATTAAGTCAATATGGCGACTTTCATGATTAATCATGCTGAATACAGGTGATGCAATAAAACCAAATATCTTTGTTTGAATCTGAATGTTCTCTATATTTGGTTCCAGAACATGGAGCTAGACCTAACTCATTTAGTTTATTTTAAGCATCTAAGGGTCTAACTCATCTGCTACTCGTCAACTTAAAGCCATGTGCTATCTTATTGGGTTAGCATATCTCTTTCTCGTCTTGTTTGTAGTTCCTAATACCTAAATCGCCTTCTTTCTAATTCGGTGTCACATTCCTGCTGCATTCCTGGAAACGATAAAAGATTAATCCAAATTTGAATTTGACAATGGAAGAACGTGAAGGAATGATTCAGGCGGTTGTCCAAAATATACCATAGTAAAAGGAGCAATAATCCAAACTTACAACATGGGCTTACATTTGGTAAAAAGTGATCCAGTTGAAGTAGTGAAACTTAAAAAGTCGACCCAGCAACTGAAGTTACTCCAGAACTCGATCTTTCTATTTGTAAATCGCCGTTATCATGATAAACTACTAAAACTTGTTGCATTTTCACTACCTTGTACCTATTTGAAAATGTTAGTACCGTGTATCCAAATCATGTACTTATCCGTATTTGTTGAATAAATCTTGTAAAACATAGGCAACGATATTGATGAAATTCAGCTACATTATTGGATTTCAACCAAAGATTAAAGGAGACCTATGTTACTGGTTCAACGGTCTATGGCAATCAAATTGCATCAAATTAGCAAACATTCTAGAACTTTCTTAAAGTAGAAAGTACTAAAAAAAGCAAAAAATTTTTTAATTTTCCTGCATTCGGCGAGATGATTTCTTAGACTAGGAACTTGAGTTTCATGAGGTTTAATTTCGCCACACACACACACAAAGAAACCAACACTTCTTTCATAATTCCAAATAGACGGTAATTTGATCAAGTGAAACAAATATAATGAAATGTGGATTCCATACCATCCGGTTTCCGAAGCGGTCGTTCCGGCCACGCCAATAGCTCCAGCATCCATTTCCCCAACCCCCACCCCCACCCCCCTCTCACCTCCCTTGGCCCATATCCTGACCCTATCTCTCATCCTCCTCTCCTGCAAGAATAATAAAAAAAAAAAAAACATCACTCAAAAACAATAAAGGAGCCATCTTTGAATCATAGAAAGGAGCCAACTTTCTGAGGCTTATACCTGCAAAGGAGCCGCCTTTCCTTTCTTGGTGGAGGGCATCTGAGTAATACGAAGAAGAAGACCTTCCAGTAGCAATTGCAAAACGTAAATCCCCAATGTAAGGTTGGGGGTATGAGAAGTAGAACCCTAGTTTAGTTTCAGAAAAGTCAACACGTAGAATGAGTGGTGAGAATTGCAAAACCCTAAACCCCCAATTTGAAACAAAAATCATATTTTGTTGAGAAGAAAAGGAGCCAGGGAAAAAAACGAAAAAAAAATATTGTGGGGGGGTCTGTCAGACAACCTCTCGTCCATCCCGGGAACGATCCTCTACTGCCGATCACCGCAAGGATCTCAGCCGTTAATCACGCTCTAGACAAGAGGCCATGTTTCATCCACCAGACTATGTTGCCTGTCTCCTTAGAACTCAAGGATACAGTAGTACGAGCCTATAGAACAGATCCTGTTCAAGTAAGGTCGGGCCAGACGTTCCTACGAGGACTATCATAACCATTAATCCCTCTCGTAATCTTTCCGATGTGGGACTAAAATGAATCTGTGGTCAAGTCGCAATTGGTCTGACATTAACTAAAATGCCCAATAAGTAAAGTTATGCATATTCCTCTAACATTAAATTTGCATTCCTTCTTTCTTTTTAACAAATGCATGCATAATTTCTTTTTTCAACTATTGGCGATATGACTTGGCCCAGTTTCATAAAATTACAGTTCATTATAATAGCTAGAATCATTATAATGATATAAAATTTAGCCTAAATTTTAGGATGGATTCAAAAATCATATTGTCCTACCACGTCACTCGTTTGGACCTTGAGAGTGATACCATCACCGACACACTAGCAATGATGCTCATTTATCTAAGACTTAGTTTTGATACATAATTTGGTGGTGTACTTAATGAGTACTTGTTTATTTTCCTTTTGTTTGATTTTATTTTAAATTAATTAATTATTTGAATTTATTGTATATTTTATTATGGTTAAAATTTGGATTATTTACACTTACTATTCCTATATTTTTTTTGTTCATAATACAAGATATCCCTGCTTTTAAAAAAATTACACTGATCATCCATACTTTTTTTTGTTTATTACACGGGGTACCCTTATTTTAAGATAAAAATAAAAAGTTATAACACTAACTAAAAGTTACCATTGATCTTCCGCCACCCAACTAGAATCTTATGTCTCTCCTCAGTAACCACAATGGTAACTTTTAGTTACTTTGAATAAATGCGTTTTTTGAAGGAAATATATTTACTTTTGCACTTAACCATTGATAATGTGGAAGAAATAAAAGAAAAAGAGTGAGAAAAGTGGAGAAAGTCTGCATTGATCTTAGGCCACGCAAGAAATAGCATATATATGGAACACAGGACGCTCATGGGGGTCGAGACAAACTTTCAAAATTTCAAAATGGTCTCTCATATACAATATAAAAAATATTTTAAAAATAAATTAGAATACAATAAAAAAATATTACCACCAAAAATTGAACTAAGGACCTCTAGTATGCAAGTCTAACATAATAACCACTACATCACAATTGTTCTATGTTAAGGAAAGCCCATGTTACATACTAGTTCTATTTTAGATACAATATTATTAATATATTTATGTTTAAACTATTTTTTTTGTCCTCCCGGTCCGTGGGTCCTGGCACTGCCAGAATAACACATATTAGCGACATCCAAACATGTCGCTAATATGTAAACTAATATCGCTAAAATAATTTGGCAACGTAATTAGCGACGTTTTTACGTTGTCGCGTATTACATTGTCGCTGACAACAAAAACGTCGCTAGGCGTCGCTATGTGACGTATATTTGCGACGAGAAGACGTCGCAGAATATACGACGATTAGCGACGTGTCGTCGTTAAATTGGTGACGTAAGATTTGGTCGCAAAACGTCTCTATTTTAGCGACATTATGAGCGACGTTTTGCTGCAACAATGCTGACATGGCCATGTCAGCATGTTAGCGACGTATAGCGACGTACTAGCGACGTTCATGGTACCAGGTAGACGTTCCGATACTTGTTAGCGACGTAACTGTACGTCGGTGAACGTCGTAAAATGTCGTTAAATTGAAAAAAAAAAAAAGGATGCAGTTTGTAAAATATTTTCCAACAAAACTCTACCTGCAGTTATAAAATCAAAGTTTATACAAATAGACCCAGAGCAACCCTTCGTTGAATTCCCTGGTTCGCCGACCCCTTCGGTGGAACACTCAATACCGATAAAATCACATACAGTTAATATGAATAATAAACCAAACTCACATAGAAAGAAATCTACAAAGTTATATTACACTAAATATGTCTCAAGAAGTAGATAAATAAATTTAAAATAAGTGTCACATGGGTCTCAGAATCTAATAAAAAGTATAAAATAAATACATCAAAGACCCAAGAATGGGCCAATACACACAAACACACTAAAATATGTCCAAACAAGGACTAATACTGATCAGGAGGAGCACCGTCGCGCATCTGGCATAGAAGAAACTCATACTGCTCTTGTGAAAGCGTCACCGATGCCGATGGAGGAGGCAGTGGAATCGATGGAGTCGGTGTCGATGCCGACGGACTAGGAGGACGTATCTGCTCAAATGCTAGCAGTCGAGCATTGTATGAATCCATGGCAGATACCACCCTCAAAGTGTTCTCCGCCACCGACTAACTCAACAAATCTTGTGCCACTTGTATCCTCGCAAGTGAGTCGCTCATGGCCGTATGCGACCCCTCCAGCTCCGTCTGTCTGCGCTCCGTAGACGATGCCAGAGTTGCCAAGCTACGCTATATCATCTGGCCCATAGTCCTGAGCGCCATAAGGCTGTGATCTGTCCTCTGGCTCAGAGTCCTGAGCTCTATAAGGCTATGCTCGAGCGAATCGAAACGTGCGGTGATCATCGCATCGTCCGTCTACGACGCAGACTATGACCGCTCCATAATTCTCTATAGCAACTCATCACGCAAGTCAGCAATCTGACGGTCAACGCTCTCCTGGGCTTGTATCGACGCCTGCGAAGGCTACGAGGAATGCACGCGGACAGAGAGGGCCCTGGAGGACTGCGTCACAACAAAGATGTCGTAGGACCCCGTACCATAGTACGTACCCCTCTGAAGACCACCAACGGCGGTCATCCAGAGCTCGTCCACCGACGGAGCGGTAGAGGACTGCGAGAAAGTACCAGCCCCTCCTCTGCAGGTGCACTAACAGTCGCCCGTTCACGTAGTTTAAGATACTCGTCCTAGAAAAGTAGTTGTTAACATCTAAGTTACTTATTACTAACTATATAGATATATATTTGCATATTTTCTAAGTTATATTAAAATTAACACAGGGTAGTACAACGTACATAGGTCTGTGTGGCCTTCTCATCGATGAGCTTTTCACCCTTCCGATGGGTGGCCAGGAAGACGGTCACCATGTTGGCGTCCTCACCCCTCTGTACCTGTTGAAAATTATATTGTTTGTTATTAAAATTAAACATCTTATCCTACTTTTATTAAAATAATATATATTCAATAGAATATATACCAAACGACGGAAAGGTTCCGTCATGGGAATCGAGCCACCATACCACTTTCCTGCCTTTGACCTAGTCGTATTTGCCTTCTCCGACCTTTTTTTGTACCTGGGTTCGTCGAATCTCGCCTTCATCGCAGTCCACTGCTCAAACGTGATCCAACCCTGGATCAATTGTCCAGAGCGATCACGAGCCTTCTGGTCATCAATCGTATCACGGATCGGCTTGGCGGCAACGGCAGAAAAATGTTCCTCGATCTTCTCAGTCACGTGTGGTGGATAGAAATAGATTTTCTAAAAGAAGTAAAATAGAGAGTTACATAATATTCATAAATTATTATTAATATTAAAAGAAAATATATTTTTACCTTGAAGTGGACAAACCAGAATGTCTTTCTATCTTAAGGAGCATCTGAGTAGTTGATCCAAGACCCACCATAGTTCTGCCTCAGAAAATGCCCCGGTGCTTTCTGTATAGTCGAGGGACGATATCTTTACAACGATAATTAAATTCATAAATATATAGATATAATCATTTGGAAAATATTAACTATTTAACTTACTTGCTAGGCCCGTCCCTCAAAATCTCCATCATCGTCTCATCTGGAGGCGCGTATGGAGGATTGCTCTGATCATGCGCAGACGGAGTCGGCTCAACCTCCTCCATCTGCTCCTTTGTCTCCATGGTGCCGTCAGTAGGAGGAAGGCTGGACGGGGGAGTAGTTTCAGGCCTAGAACTGCTCGTCCCAGGAGTACTACTACGTACCGTCGACAGAGTCAGGGATGTGACTGGTCGGTACACTGGAGTACTCTGCGATGAGGATCCTGAACCAGTAGTCGATGTCATGCCCCGATCTCCTGCAGGAATCGGCCGTCCCCGCTGGGCGCGAATCACCGTACCAACGCTCCCGCGGGACGATCGCTTCCATCGGGACGCGATGTTGTACGAGCTTGGAGTTGCGCCCGCACGAGGCAATTACCGAAACGGCCGTTGATAACTAGTTCGCAGAGTCGTCATAGAGGAAACATAGAATAAACACAAGTATTAAATCCAAATCAAGCTCTTTATTGATATGAAGTAAAGATTACAAGCGGCACTTGGCCGAGATTAAAAGTCGCTCATGCTCTCTCTCTCTCTATAATGAATATGCCCTTAGGTTTAGAACTGATTCAAACAATCTGGATGGTGATGTTCCCAAATATTATGTCTCATATATGTGAGCTCCAGGTCTGCGCGCCATACTCCAAGACGCCAAGTGCGGTCCGACGCCTCATTGCGTTAAGCGATCTCCAAATTCGTACGAGTTTTTCCTGCACCCTGCATGCAATCTGGTTGGGTATCAGTACATTGAATATACTGGTAGGGAGGCCTCTCGTCCACGCCACAAAATAAGCACGTTCATTAGTTATGTGCACCGACTGATTATATTGTCTTTCTAGTCTTTTGCCTTAGGATCAGTTACATGTCAATATAATAAAAGTAATATCCGTGTCTACTCAAGAGTGTCATAATAATGAACAATTGAGTTCGTCTTACCGTTTCTTACCATTAGGCCTTCCCTGTCATATGCAGCAATATGAATAATGATCTACTGAATAACAAAGAACATCTATGAAATCCAATTGTTATGTTTGTGTCTCTGCCTCAGACCCATTAATTCTACTCGAACTATGTTTGTTACCGTGTATCCATTATAAATATGCAAAATATCGTGAAAATGTACTCCTTCACGTTACTCCTCTTCTGAATGCGGATAGCCGCTATGCAAGCATGACTTATCTATATGAAGGCCACTTGCTCTGTTAGCCATATTGGAGATGATCTGCGATGGAACGATTGTCTTTTCAGCTCGGTTGCTAGCCTTGCTGGGCCTCACGAACCATCCGACGAGAGTCGGCGACTATCTAGGTCGGTAGCAAGCATTGCTGGATGTTCCGTTCTCGTCCGCTAGTCATCAACTAGCGTATTACCAGGACTACACTGGCATTGTCCTACCGGGCCGACACGATTCGGATGCCTCAGCAATCGTGTCGAGGACTCATCTCTACCTGGTGCGCAACCAGTTGTCCGTGACCATGCAACTACTCCTCCACTTCCAATCCTAGCCAAAAAATAACTCGGTTCAATCTTGCCAAGGACTACACTCGGATCTTTCTTCTTTACACAGCTCCTGATTAGAGACTGCATCGGTGATCTGGATATCCCGAGTACTTTCTTTTCTTTCCTTCTCCTGACTCGGAATGACTACTTGATAGTCTTCCTCGTCTATGTATGCAACATGATTATACTCTATCTCGTGTCATGTTTCGTGCGGTGTGATGCCTCAGTATAAACTCAAACTACTTTTGTGGCATATATATAAGAAGCTACTATATTTCAACTCAATAGCCTGATTACGCAATTAGCAAATAAGATCTCCATATTCTATACAATGATAAGGCAGGGCTATCCCCTTAGCTATGTGTGTTCATCTCATTTTATTAGCATGCAAGGGTTATCGCCTGAAAACTAGCATGTATCATTCATTTTTTTAGTGTGCAGCTAAGTAGGGACATGTTCACTGGGGCCACCCACCTTAGCGATGAATCGCATCGGTCGAGTGAGACTCTGAGCGCGCCTCTGAAAGACTAAGTCTGACTCCATTTGAAGATCCAAGTATGAATGCCTTTGTATCGAACGAGCCATCTCGCTGAGCAAGGCGGGTTGGTTCGCTACACTTGTGTCGTTTGAATCGGCCCTCCGGGTTGAGCGGAGCGGGTTATTACATTATACACCACTCAGAACAAGTCTCCTCCTCGAGACTTCCTGAGGGAACTCGTATTATCGCACAACTTCTAAATCAAACTTTATACATCTTATCTAACTTCCAAGGACTGTTTCAATACTACATTCATTTATTTCCTCACCACGCGTTACGCACATGTTTAGCCAATACTACTTGCCCAACTGTTATATTCTATCCATACGAACCCAACGCATTCGACCGATTACTTGAAGTCGCCTATCGAAACCCATCGTTACGCCTAAACCCAAAAGCTCGAAACTCAGCTAATTTTCCACTCTCGTTTGCATCAATATCTCTCTGGGTCACCGTCCAATCTCGCTAAGTAAATCTACTGTCAGCCAAGATCGTCGCATTAAATCGCCTACGTTTCCTGACTCAGTCTTTATTGTGCCTTAGCGCAGAGCTAAATTGCCCACTTAGGGTACGGTCTAATCCTTCGCGTCTTTGGTCCAATCGAACTTAACTTCCTATTCGTTTACTCGTTCCGTTTTGCCCGAGTGCTTAATCATTTTTATCGAATGATTCTTCCGTTCAACTATTGCATTCCAAAATTCAGTCTCTTACTGCGCCTTAGCACAGAACTATCTCGATCGCACGAGAAACGTTACAATCTTTCCTTTATGAAAGTCTAGGTTGAGGCTAACTTACTTCAGTTGCCATACTCGTCCATGCGAATCCGAATATTTTTATTTGCAGCTGTATTCGAGTTATGCATATCGCTAAGTCTGGCCATATTCAAGGCATCCCCCAAATATGTGTATTTCAACCAAGCTTAGTGACAGCTAAGTCGGACAAGTTACTCGTAAAAATCTTTCGAATCGTCGATCGTTTCGCTATACGAATAATCAAACTCTGGTTCATTTTAGTTATCGTCTACTCCAATCTCACCAAATTCAAGTTTTGCATCACCAGCAATATAGCTCTTCCAAGCAACGATTTAACTCATTGTGCCAACTTATCTCGAATATCACCAATTTCAAATCATAAGAGTCCCGTTCGATAATTCTCTAATACCGTCTTATTCCTCACCGTCGCATAACCTATCCAACCAAATCTTTTAATTATCACCAAAGTCCTACCTCCCATTGTGTTTGTTTTAATGCCAACATCGCTAGTATACATCCCAGTTTCAAGTCCTAACTCTAAGTCTCGTTGCCCCAGTTCTATCATTTTCTTGAACGATACTCTGAAATTAGCCACTCCAGTTTGACTCAAGGAATAGGATCGTCTGCCTAGCCACTAGGTCAGCTCACGAAGTCATAGTTACAGTTCGAGTTTGTGACTCATCGTGCAATCGCGTTGCACAACGCTCGCCCCAAATACCCTAAGGTCAAACCATTGTTCTTTTATACGGGTATTCCATCCAAGCTCGTTTCACTCAGATTTCTAAATATCGAGCACAGATCATCCTATCACATCAACATGTTCGTTCAATCGAACCCAAGATAAGTCCACGTCACATGTCCAACCTATCAATTTGCATAATCTATCTCCTTAAATACCTGATAGGATCCATATATCCAATCTTTTCTAAGTTTAGACCACCAAAGCACGATTCAATTTCTATCTCTTCGATCTCAATCACAAATTCCAAGTCGTACTACATAATTCACGTATCCGTTCACTAAACCATCGAGCGTCTTGCTTTATATTCTAGAATAACTCATCCCAAAATACCTTCGATTCACTTGTATTCTGAAACTCGTCTTATCGTGTTGAACCACAAGTCAAGACGATCCTTTAATTATTACGCTCCAGTCTCCCACAAGTTCAATCATCCCCGTTAGACGTAAAATTATCATGCCAACGCTCCCGCGGGATAACCGTCATAATTCGGACGTAACGCATGTACGAGCATAGAGTTAAGCTCGCACAAGACAACAACGTCGAACAATATGGTTATCACCAAAATGATCGAGACACCTTATCATTTTACTTTGCTCCATCCAAGTTATATATACTTATCCATCAAGTCATGTCTGTTCATGCCATAATCATAATATGTCTAGTAAAATTATCAAACTTCAACGTTTCTGTTTGATAATTCCATAGTCTACTTCTAGCATTCCTCAAACAACTAAGTTTTAAATCCCAAACCCAAGTCTATTCACTTTCGATACGTTTTATTTTATCGAGTTCATTTATAACATCTTCGAACATGTTCCTGCAAGTTCGATCATCCCTGCCGGACGTAAAATCACCACGCCAGTGCTCCTACGGAATAATCGATCTCGTCTAGGCGTGTTGTCGAGTGTTACCCTTCAAACTTGATTCAAGATCGTCTGTTCAAATTCAAGATTAAATCCGTTGTCGCCTGTCTCAATCTTCAAATCATAATTTTGCTAACTTGCATCGATCAGTGATATCTTCCAACCATCGTTATGATCTAAAGTCTCCCCAAATTCGAAACCTCAGCATTCATACTCAAACTGAACTCTATTGAGCGATATCCTACTCAAATTTAAATTTTTTATGCACACTATCATTCGTTCGTGCCATTATTTTCAATTGTACTAACTCCGATCGCATCCCCGATTATTCCATCTCAACTCAAGTTTTAATTCGTTTGTTTTAATTCAATCGCTCGTATAATCCACTAAGTTTTCCCGACCATGATATCAATTTCAATTACCCTGAACTTCTATTTGATGTAAGCCTTATCCCTTGTTCAACTCATTCTAACTCGTTCGAACCAAATCTTGCATGCTTCCTTCGAGTTCGATTACTTGCTAGGCATTGTTTATTTATACTAAGGCTTTACACAATCTCGTCGCTTGCTGCTAGACTCGCTTAATACTCCGAAATCCACGATTCGTTCGAACATTTCTAAGCCGACCAATATACCACTCAGGGTTCGAGCTATAGTCTATGAATCTTTATAACTCATTATATCCTCAATTCGCATATTTGAACCTGGGACTATCGTATATACCCCTCAGAAATTGAGTCATCCTATTAACTCTTGAATCGTGTTCGCATCCTTCACTCGTATATCCAATTCATTTCTTATAAATCCAGCACGACCCTATTTGTCGCCTTAACAATCTTAGGCTTGTATGCACCTCTATCCATAGTCCTCCATACAAACTATGTTTTGAATCATAACTTATCGTTACGAATAACCATCCAAACTATATATGAAAATCCAACACTATTCCTATTATTCGCCTTAGCGGTACTCCGATAACGTCTCTATCTATTTTCATTCTAAGTTTGACTTTTACTCTTATCCGAACGATACCCAAATCTTACTGCAACTCACTAGTACCAAGGGTCTTGGCACACGATACTCAACACAGCTTGGCCAAAAGGCTGTTTGCATAGGCAACTGTCCGAACGATATTCTATCTCGCACACTAACCCGCTTGGTGTTCTCGTATAGGCATCCGGACTGACATATAACTTGCCAATTTTAACATGAGTATATTCCTAAAAAGTCTGACACAGGTTGGCACAAAGGCCCTCGCATCATAATCCCGTTCAAGCAATCGTATCATTCACATGCACTTTTCAAAAATATCTAGACTTATTGTATGGAGATCAACCTAGAGAGAGTCCAAACTGCTACACTTATCCCAAAAGAAGTACATTTATCAGGTACTTCAATGTTTCGGGATGGACGGGTCGAAGAAAGTAAGTAACCTTCTTGCGGCTCACTTTAAGTTCACTGAGGAGCAGTGTCCATCTACCGAAGACAAGAAAAAAGATATGAAACAGGTTCCATATGCCTCAGCTGTGGGGAGTCTCATGTATGCTATGGTGTGTACTAGGCCAGACATCACTCACGCAGTTGGTAGAGTTAGCATGTATACTTCCAATCCTGGAAGGGTACATTGGAGTGCGGTCAAGTGGATTCTATGATACCTTCAGGGCACTGCCGATTGGAGACTTTCTTTTGGTGGTGACGAGCCGAAGCTGGTTGGGTATACCGATACTGATATGGCTGGAGATGTAGACACGAGGCGATCGACTTCGGACTATGTGATGATGTTTGCTGGTGGAGCGGTATCGTGGCAGTCGCGGTTGCAGAAGTATGTTGCCTTGTCGATGACAGAGGCAGAGTATATTACGGGGACGGAGGCATGCAAGGAGTTGTTGTTGATGAAGAAGCTGCAGCAGGAAATGGGGCTAAAGCAATAGTAGTACCTTTGCTTTACGATAGCCAGAGTATAATTTACCTTGTAAAGAATCAGACACTTAATAGCCGGTCCAAGCACATTGATACCTAGTATCATTGGATGCGAGATGTTGTTGAAAAGAAGCAAGCGACGCTTGAGAAGGTTCATACGGATGACAACGGAACATACATGTTAAAAAAAATTTCCAAGAAAAAGTTTGAGTACTGCAGGCGGATTATCGGGATAACGACCCCCTCCACATAGTTGTGAAGGGAAAGATTTGTTGGAGTGGATGGGGTTCCCAGCCTATGTGAAAAATACCCCAGAGTTTGATTGAGTATTCCTACATATAATAAAAATACCTCAATATATTTGGATTGTATATTCCTACATATAATAAGAATATGTCAATGAATTTGGATTTTGATTGGTATTCCAATATATAATAGGAATACTGGTTGTGGGTTTGAGGTTATATATATTAGGTGTCTCCTAGCCCTAAAATATATCTGATATCTCAAAAATATTACAAAAAGAGGCAAGAGTGCTTTTACAATATTGGAAGGATAAAGGAAGAGAATGAAGGCTATTTCAAAGAGGATATCGGTTTCGGATAATTCTTTTCTCTTCATCTCCGTTCTTCATTTGTTTGTGATATATTTTCTATTCCAAAGAGTTGTGGTGATCTGTTTGGATTGGTGTAAAGTTTGTAAGAAGTCGGTGTATTTTTTATTCTATTAGTGGAGGCTTTTCATGGTTTGACTCCGATCGTCCCATAATTTTTTCCATTTAAATTTTGTACTTAAAATTTTTTGTGTCTGCAATTTATGTTTGGCATTTTTGGTTTGTGTGCTTTTGCTCGGTTCTCTCACAGGACTTCTTGGTCTGGGGAACGATTTTCGCGCTTTCGTTCCCAACATGCTGGACAGAAGGAAGATCCAAAGCAACATGGTGTAAACCCCCTCGACCAAATTTAGGTTTATTTAGCTTAGATAAAGAGACTAGGTTTAATTTGGAGACAATTAGAATTAGATTACAGTATTTTAGAATTTTTGTGCAATATTATATCTCTTAGTGCACCTTACCGTTGCTCCGATATTTAGAGCACTACACTAGCTATTACCTGCAAACAAATTTCATACATTTTTCCTAGACAAGCCAGCCTACTATTCTGACCCTTGTGTAACTCACAAATACTCTATCTTGTGCTTCATTTTAGTTGCACAAAAATTGTTACGAACGTCCGTGCTTAAATTCAATTAATTCCAACTTTGCATTCTTTGTCTGTCCCAATCAAAATTGGAGACACAATATCAACCTGTTTTGTCCAACCCAAATTATGACATTATTCTACTCTAAGTCAACTATGTCCATGACGCTTGTGTTCTACCCAATTTTAATTGCATGTACTTCCAATTAATTAAAGAATACCTAGCGCATTAATTTTAATTAAATTAATGTAATGACCCAACCTCACCCAAAACTAGACCCAACTCCAATCCAAACCCACACCCACACCCTCAAGACTCATACTAAATACCACACACCATTCTAGCCCACTATATAACACCAAATATGGTGTTTTGCCACATCCAATACCAAATTCTAATTATTGTGCAATTTCCCAATTGTTCAGGGACTTTTATGCAAATAAGCTATGAGGTGTCCCCCTCTCATTGGTCCAACCACATGAAGAACACAACCACCCTCCCTTGACCGGTCCACTTTGGGTTCCATCTATTTTGTTGTACTCTACACAACTTTATGTAATTGCATCTCCACCCTACATTTTAAACCCCTTAAATCCTAGCCACATGTTCATCATGTGGAGGCTTTCCTCAAACCTAGGAAACTACCCCAGCCGGCCCTAATCCCTAGGAACACCCCCCTCCCTCTCCTACAAATCCTACCTATATTCTCTTTCTAAACTTGACACCAAAACCCACCTACACCTACGAAAAACCGTAGGAAATAATAACACCAACATCACCTCTACGACCCCTCCTTCCCCGACCCGACCCCCGACTCCCCCCTCCGTAGCCACCACCACCACAGTCCACCACCGCCACCCTGGCCACCACCCCCAGCTTCTCCACCACCGTCCCCACCAACACCACCACCCCCTAGCCGCCCTCACCGACACCCCCGACAGCAACACCACCAACACCAGTATCAACAACAACATCACCAACAACACCCCTGACCGACTCCCCTCCGCTCACCCCCGCCGCCTCAGCCACCCTCGGCCACCGCCACCATCACCCCGACCACCTACGACCTTTCCCACGCTACCAGCAACCCGCCACCACTGCCACCGTCGGCCGCCACCACAGCTGCTGCAACTGGTGCTGCTACTGTCATTGCCAGGGAGCTGCTGCTACTGCTGTGCACCCCTGCCGGAGCTCCGCCCTCCCTTGCCGGAGATGGCCCACGTGCGGCGGACACCCCCTCCCCCGGGCACGATCGACGTATAGGTACGTGCGTCGTATACGCATATTTTGTAATAATGTATATAAGTATATTTATATGTATATATAATGTATATATATATTTATATATGTATATGTATAGCTATGAATAAATGTATATATGTATATATATATGTATATATAATGTATAAAGGTATATGTATATATATGTAATAATGTATATATGATAGTATATTTATATGTATATATGTATATATGTATAACGAGGTATAAATGTATATATGTTATAATGTATATATGTATATTATGTATATATGTATTATTTATATGTATATACATATATATGATAGGTATGTATATTATAATAATGTATATATGTACATATGAATATATGTTTGTATATGTATGATTTGTTATATGTAATAATGTATATATGTATATATGATAGTATATTTATATGTATATATGTATATATATTTAACGAGGTATAAATGTATATATGTTATAATGTATATATGTATATTATGTATATATGTATTATTTATATGTATATACGTATATATGATAGGTATGTATATTATAATAATGTATATATGTACATATGAATATATGTTTGTATATGTATGATTTGTTTATATATATATATATATATATATATATATATATATATATATATATATATATATATATATATATATATATATATATGTATATATGTATTTATATATGTATTGTTGTATTCATATATATGTATTTATATATATTATCTAGTGTATTAATGTATTATTATGTATATGTATATATGTTATTTAATGTATATATGTATTATATGTATGTATATATGTTTAGTGTGTATGTATATACGTATATATGTGTTATATATATGTATAGGTATATATGTACATATGTTTATTCAATGTATTAATGTATATATATATATATATATATATATATATATATATATATATATATATATATATATATATATATATATATATATATATATATATATATGTGAATTATGTATATATATATGTAATTGTATATATATATATATATGTATGTATGTTTATAAATTTATCTAATATAGATATATGTATATATGATAGGTATGTATACTTGTACTATGTTAGCATAAGTAATTAAGCAAGAGTAATGTAATGATTTATAATTATTGTTATCTGTTCGTAGGCATCTGAGACGGTGCTACATTGACTGTTAGTTCCGGAGCATTGTTTGTGCACACCAGAGTTCCAGGCAAGTATACCTTGCCTTGTTGTACTATTTAAATTCAGATGTCATCTAATTGCATGTTTTATTGTTCCAATATTAACTATGCACGTCCGAGAAGACTCGGGTACAATCAACGAAGGTCTTGACGTTAGAACTTGTGTCTGACCTAGTGTCTAGTGGACCCACCTAAAGTTGAGGAGTTATCAATATGACTCCACAGGCCTTGACACGTATCATTACACGTCCCA
The DNA here is from genome assembly GCA_036927795.1 of Iris macrosiphon. Taxonomy (NCBI): domain Eukaryota; kingdom Viridiplantae; phylum Streptophyta; class Magnoliopsida; order Asparagales; family Iridaceae; genus Iris; species Iris macrosiphon. Next base: position 77,985,636 of record JAYESA010000020.1, read on the forward strand.
GAGTAAGTTCATGTAGGGACACGTGCTTCATGACTGACTGGCCATCAGTATGAGCAGTACGTGTGACGGCGTTTAGCTTAGTTGTTTATTTCTGTAACGACTTGCATTATAGTATGAGATGTCCATGTCGTGTTCGCGACTTGTACATTGACATTGGGCAGGGAAGATAATTAGTAGGCGTATAGGACAGACATTTGGCTGCCGTAGTTTCAGTATAAACTACGGGGCCGTGAGCCTCAATGTTACCCGGTTATGGGCCATGTGTTACCCGGTTATGGGCTCAGGTTACCCGGTTATGGGTGTATATGTTTGTCGATACATTCGACAGAGGTTACTAGCTGCGCGCTATCATGATCGGTGATGTAGTCAGCATATACTCCTGGCATCCAGATTACAACTAATGCCAGGTACTTAGCCCCTGGCTCGACGCTATTCTTTATACCTTTCACCTACCCATACGTACCAGGGTTGTCTTCAAAGTGTATTTCACTTAGCTGGTTAGTTCACCCTTGAGTTTACACAGTATATACTTTATGGCATATATTTTTGTATCTTGTTACGTCCCTCTGAGGACCTGGTTCCCTTCCAGATCCGGACGAGCACTTGTACCCGACCATCTATGGAGCAGGAGTAGAGACAGGATTCCTGATTGAGGACTTCGAGGCATTTCCAGAGGAGTTCCCGTGATTTGAGTACGCAGCCATTTTGGACTAGAGCATTCTTATCTAGCTAGCTGATACTCTAGTCTAGTTATCTTACTTCTTTCTGCACTTTTATTCCATTGCTGTATTTCAGTGGGTTTATCCCCATCAGATTATTTCAGATGTATTATGGATATTCAGACTCTTGTATTTTATTTACCAGCATTTGTTTCAGTCATTATGATATTATATTCTGTGGATGAGATTAGACATTACCTGTTATATGTCAGCATATTAGACTTGTTAGTATTTTAGGACAGCGTAGCACGCTTCGATAGGATCCATTAAATTGGGATATCCTTCAGAGTCGTGTCAGCTGGCCAATGCCACGTGGCCTGGTCCCGTGTATTTTGGGACTGCGGCGTGACACAAGGGATCTTGAGTTATTGTTGTATAAAACTTGTTGGAGAACTTAAAATTGCAGAGAAGAAGCCTTGAGCCGAGGATAGATCTATCCTTAAGATGATATTTGCACCCTTATTACTACACCAAGTTACAGCAAACTCGCCTCACAAGATAAAAGAGGCACTGATCTTCGGTCGTCGGGTGTCTGTCGCACAAACACTTGACACTATTAACACTTCAACACAAAATAGCAATAAAAGGAAGATAGAAACTAGTTGTTTTGTTATTTTTAAAAAATAAATGCAAAACCTGCTTTAAATAGCCACTGGTGTATCATTTGGTGAAAAGTTAAAGCCTTTGCTGGCAACCCTAGACTGGTTCATCGCACCATTTTGTTTGAGTCATCCCTATAAAAATTCAATGAATATGGACAAAACAATATTTCACAAAAATAATACTTCCATCTTGTATGAGATGTAATGTTATGTATGAAGGCCTACTTTCTAACAACATCCATTCATCTAAATATAGGAGAAATCTAACTTCCTTAGCTAGGCAAATATTATCAAATTCTTCGACCAACATATCTACTGAAGTCTCATCATATTTTGCTTACCTAATGTCACGCCCCAGTCCCAAAATACCGAGGGACTAGACGCGTGATAATGGCCAGCAGCACACACCGATGGACAAATCCAATTTAATGGATCCATCGGGGCATGCTTAAGCTGTAGTACAACAAAAATGTCTAAATATACTAATCTCATCCACAGAATAAATACTACAATATCTGAATCATAAAGCAAGATCACATCTCAATAAAATATAAACTCGGGTAATAACCCGACCATGAGTCTGATACATCTGTCAAGATACAAGAATAAAGATAACTACAGCCAATACTGAGTATGGAATAGTATATACTCAGAAGATAACCTCGGTGATAACTCGTCTGCTGAATCTGGTACTACTCCAGTAACTGCTTCTGTTCCTGCTTCTGCTCCTGTACTGTATAACTCTGGGTGGATCTCCTCTGCTAATCCTGGGGACATAATCCGGATCCAGGTCCTCAGGGGACATAACAAGGTACAGAAAATACAAGCCATAATAATGCAGTAAAATAGTCAATGAAATAAGCAGGGAAATATGTAACCATTTATGTGAAATGCAGGTGAGAATATCACCAGTACTCAGGCTGAAACAACTACAAGCTCTGTGTAGGGGAGCCGGTAGCAGTGATATCATGTAGTTGTCTAGCTCGGAGAGAGACTGAGACGCCGGCATAATATAGTCAACCTGTAGCCTGTGTGTCTCTCCAGTAATAAATGGAACAATAGGGAAACACTAATAACCAGCTAAGTGATATGCAATATGAGAGCAGCACTAGAACTCAGGCTGAAACCACTACAAGCTCTGTGCCGGGGAGCCGGTAGCAGTGATATCATGTGGTCTTCTAGCTCAGCGAAAGACTGAGACGCCGGCATAATATAAAATCAACCTGTAGCCTGTGTGTCTCTCCCCACCCAATGTAATCATACGACTCATGTCCACGATGCACCATGTCCATGTCATGCACAATCATATCTAATGCAACAAGTCATAGAGTATCTAGGAATATAATGTCTCTGTCAGAAGTCTGTATCCTATACAGAATCACCATAAATATCTCAGAAGATCCTGTCATGAATAGTGTCAAGTGTCCTGGGTATAATGTACTTGATAAGACAAGTACGAGAATGTAAAGGGGTCACGAATGTCCATCTCTAGATGACAATACACAACACCGCATACAGTGTTGGCACCCGACTAATAATCGGACGCTAAGTAAGTCACACGGTCTTAGGTCAAGCATGCACAACAATGTAAATAAGCAAGGAAATATGCAACAAGAACTGCAAAGTTGGCAAGGTATACTTGCACAACGATGTATAACTAAGTCAAGGAAATAAGTAGCAAAGACTGCAAGTTTTGGCAAGGTACACTTGCTTGGGGTTCTGGCTCCAACTGTAGCTCTGGTCTCAGTGTGATTTGCAGGTACTACTCCGGTTGCTGAAATAAACATCACCATTAGATTTAGAAAATATCAAAGAGCTAAAAATGCCTGTCCTTAAGTCCAATTTGGACACAGGGGCAAAAATGACATTTCCGGGTCAAAGCGGGGTCCACATGTGGGCCACTTTGCACCGAAAAGTATGTCAGGGTCAAAGGTCTTCAATTTCGTCAAACTTAGTGTCAACAAGTCAGGAACGATGATACGAACCCAACGAACTTCCAGAATTGGATTTCGATGAGCCGATCACAAAATCGCTCGTCAAGTGGAGCCTGTGGGGCCCACGATACTCGATTTTGTCAACATTCTCAGAATCGAACCAAACTTGGGTCACAGGACCAGCGTATCGCTACGAGTCCGATGGCGCAAGTTTTGTCTCGATCCAACGTGTGTATACAAAGTTACGACGCATTCCAGAACTGACAGATACGGGACGGTGTCCGCGGATACGCGTTGATTCCGGTGTGCACGCACATCCAAATCAACTTCTGCAAAATTATGCACGTCCGTATCGACGGCGCGCACGTATCGGTGAAGACCGCACACGACCAAGTCGTCCCGTTTGGCGGGGCGTACTCAGTTCCGGGTTGAAATAGGGCATTATTTTTCCTGTTTTTGGATCGCGGTTCACGATCGCCATAGGATGCGATGCCCCGAGCGGGTTGTACGGGCACCGAGAGGGTCATACAGTCTACGCGACGCAACTGACAGAATCGAAAACAGAATTACGAGGAGAGAGAAAAGAATACCTGAACAGGGTTTCAGAAACTATGAATTTTCGTGTCCGAGTCGACACGAAGGGGCCGTGTCCTGACCGTGTCTGCCCTAGGGTTAGGGATTCGGGCTGCTGGCCGGAGTTCAGGCGGGGGAGGCCGGCCGAAGGGAGGCTGGGGGCAGCGGGGGAGGCTCGGCCGGAGGCGGCGGCGCGCTACTAGGATTCGTTGAGGTGGAGGAAGGAGGAGGAGGAGGAGAGGTCGGAGCGGCCCTGGCGAGGGAGGCTGGGTAGCAAGGCGGAGCCAGGGGAGGAAGGGGCGGAGGTCGACGGGCTAGGGGGGTGGTCGGAGTCGGGTTTCTACGCCGGAGTCGAGGGTTCAGGGGTTTTTTTATAGGCGGAAGGGGGAGCGAGGCTGGCCGGGTGAGGCGGCGACGAAGGCGGAGACGGCCCGAGGGGTGCGGGGACAAGGGGGAGAGGGAAGGGAGAGCCAGGCAGAGGCTAGGGGCTGACAGCGGCGGGTCGCGGCGGAGGAGAGGGGTTGGTCAGGCGGCTGACGGCTAGGTTAGGGTTAGGGTTAGGGATTGGGATTGGGATTTTTAGTTAATTAGGATTTTCTTTTCTTTTCTTTTTGTTTGTTTGTGGTGGAAAATTAGGAAAACATGTATTTATACATGCAGAAATTTGACTAGGGTTTGACCTAGGATTTGGGCTGGGTCAACGCTCCTTGGGCTTGGCTTCGGCTCTCATGGGAATGTCGGGTGTTGGCACGGGTTTAATTCGGTTTAATTCTACATCGGTTTTCAGGACTTTAAAAATGATTTCGGGGTCCAATAAATTCACAGAAAATTACCCTATGTCCGGTTTTCCATTTTACACCATAAAATATTGTTTTCATAATATTTTAATATCAATAAATAGCATTTAAAAATCATTTAATTACCAAAAGCCTAGGTTTTAATTACAGAAAAAATCCCAGAAAGTTACAAAAAATTATGAAAAATCCAAATTAATAATTACTGAAAATCAGGGGGCTTATAATCTACCCAACTTATAAAAATTTCGTCCTCGAAATTAAAATATGGTAGGGTTCTCTCTATCCAATCTCACTTGATTACAGTCTAAAGGATTCCTCTCAAGTGAATATTGCGGTCTCTACCCAACTTAGAATTTACCCATCTATCATCTAAGGCTATACATCTAATAAATCTATGCCCCAACTTATTTAATCATGTTATTGAATCCTCAAGTCTTTAACACCAAACATATCACCTATGGTATTCCCTTAATCATATATGAAAGGGTCATCAACACTGCGACCTGCCTGTGGAGTATATCTAGTACTGTCTATATATCAAATTTATACCAAGCACGATGTCTCGTCTTTTCGAAATAAGGGAAGACAAAGATCAATAATAAAGAGTTCAAGGGTGAGGTAATAGAATAGAAGTATCAGGATCAAAGCGTTTAACGAATTCAATTAGAATTTGTCAAGACAATTGTGGATTAAAATCCTATTCTGGTAATCATTTGTTCGCATGCTCGTATTAGTACAGTTATGTAACTGATACGATATGCACAGACATATCTAGAGGGCAAGTATACTAGTCAACTATATATCTCAATCCACGTGAAGTAGTCGTGCGAAGAGCGAACCAAAATGCACTAATGGTTGATCAGACCGTAATACACTGATTCTGAATAGACAATTGTATTAGTGTGTCGACCCAATAATACATATATCATGAACAAGCTCGATAAAAGGATAAGCTTGTAAAACTAGGCTATATTAGCAGCATAAGTCAAGGTAGTACAATAATTATAAGTACGCTAGATGATGATGAAAGGAGGTACAACTTATTTCAAGTTCACAAAACAACCCAAATTAAGCACAATAACAAAAGACTCTATAATCTCTACAGTTATCAATTATAAGCAAGTTCAAAATTACATAGGTTAAGGCTGAGGTCACGAACCAATAGGCACGAGATAAAACAAATCTATAAACAGATAACTACAAAAAATTACACACATTAGCTACTCCATGGGTCTATGCGTCTTCCAAAGTCATCGCTGGAGCTTGTTCACATTCTTGCAGTTGATTCCTCTGCTGCTGTTGAGCCTGCTAGAAGAGTGTTGTTTGTGGTGCCAAGGGTGGCCTCGGCTGATTCCCTCCTGGGGCTGGTGGTCTGACTCCTTCAACTCTCGTTTGCGGTGCTTCCAATATTGGAGAGGCTGGCCTTGGTGCTGGTAACGCTCTTTCTAGACGTTCGGGCATTCCTTTATTAAATGTTGACTAGATCCGCAAGCTAAGCATAATTTCCTTTTGCGTCTGCACTCGTTCTCTATATGGCCTCGCCTGCGACAATATGGACAGACAGGTATTTCTTGAGGAGGTGCTTCTGGTGGCTGGTGCATGTGAGACTTCCTTGTAATTTCTTCCTGTAGTGCTCCGGCTGGTGCTGATGTGGCTGGTTGTTGAATCATCACTGCTTTCTTTCGATGTTCAGGGCAATCCCTTACCGAATGCTTTTTGGATCCGCAAGATAAACATTGTCCCAATCTGCGTTGGCATTCTTTAGCGAAATGGCCTACCTTGCCACAGTAGTGACAAGTAGGAAGGACTAGTGCGAGTGGTGTAGATGCTCTCTGCGGTGGATTCAGCTGTGGTCGCTTCGCAACTCTTTCTTGTTGTGCTTGGTCTGGTGCTGATGCATACGGCCGCTTCTGGCTGGTCTCTATCCTTGTGTTGCACTCCATAGTTCGTGCTGCAGTAAGAACGTTCGAGTCTAAGGTTGTTGCATTTGAGCTGATTAACTTCCGTAACTCTGAGGTGAATCTATCGATGAACTTCTCCGCTTGGATCTGCTGAGCTTCTTCCTGAACCTTCTGATGGGCTTGCATCATCACGTAGAACATTCGAAACATTTGTTGTTCGTCCATAGCATGCCCTTGTGGAACGGTAGGCATCGGTGGAGCCAACTGCGTCGATGGTGGAACGTCATCTTCCTGGATTCTCGAGGCATGCTGACTTGCTTGCTGTGATGATGGACCTTTACTAACTGGTGTCACTTCATCTCCATTGGTTATCACAGCACCTTGTGGTGTTCCTGGATGAGTCTCTTCGCCGACTTGGGGATTCATTTCTCTGCAACCAAAATAAACTATAAGAGGCGCTCGGGAATCAAGGCAGGATAAGAGTCAAGAAATTAATTTGAATCCGATATAGATATCAAGAACGTTTCAAGCAAGTGGATGAGATCCTAAAAAAAACTTTTCCTATTCTTACTGCAGGCTTGCTCGGTCCCTAAGTTGAAACCGAACAATTTAGTCGTTGACCTGCATGGGCCACCACAAAAACCATGTCACGCCCCAGTCCCAAAATACCGAGGGACTAGACGCGTGATAATGGCCAGCAGCACACACCGATGGACAAATCCAATTTAATGGATCCATCGGGGCATGCTTAAGCTGTAGTACAACAATAATGTCTAAATATACTAATCTCATCCACAGAATAAATACCACAATATCTGAATCATAAAGCAAGATCACATCTCAATAAAATATAAACTCGGGTAATAACCCGACCATGAGTCTGATACATCTGTCAAGATACAAGAATAAAGATAACTACAGCCAATACTGAGTATGGAATAGTATATACTCAGAAGATAACCTCGGTGATAACTCGTCTGCTGAATCTGGTACTACTCCAGTAACTGCTCATGTTCCTGCTTCTGCTCCTGTACTATATAACTCTGGGTGGATCTCCTCTGCTAATCCTGGGGACATAATCTGGATCCAGGTCCTCAGGGGACATAACAAGGTACAGAAAATACAAGCCATAATAATGCAGTAAAATAGTCAATAAAATAAGCAGGGTAAATATGTAACCATCTATGTGAAATGCAGGTAAGAATATCACCAGTACTCAGGCTGAAACAACTACAAGCTCTGTGTAGGGGAGCCGGTAGCAGTGATATCATGTAGTTGTCTAGCTCGGAGAGAGACTGAGACGCCGGCATAATATAGTCAACCTGTAGCCTGTGTGTCTCTCCAGTAATAAATGGAACAATAGGGAAACACTAATAACCAGCTAAGTGATATGCAATATGAGAGCAGCACTAGAACTCAGGCTGAAACCACTACAAGCTCTGTGCTGGGGAGCCGGTAGCAGTGGTATCATGTGGTCTTCTAGCTCAGCGAAAGACTGAGACGCCGGCATAATATAAAATCAACCTGTAGCCTGTGTGTCTCTCCCCACCCAATGTAATCATACGACTCATGTCCACGATGCACCATGTCCATGTCATGCACAATCATATCTAATGCAACAAGTCATAGGGTATCTAGGAATATAATGTCTCTGTCAGAAGTCTGTATCCTATACAGAATCACCATAAATATCTCAGAAGATCCTGTCATGAATAGTGTCAAGTGTCCTGGGTATAATATACTTGATAAGACAAGTACGAGAATGTAAAGGGGTCATGAATGTCCATCTCTAGATGACAATACACAACACCGCATACAGTGTTGGCACCCGACTAATAATCGGACGCTAAGTCACACGGTCTTAGGTCAAGCATGCATAGCAATATAAATAAGCAAGGAAATATGCAAAAAGAACTGCAAAGTTGGCAAGGTATAATTGTACAACGATGTATAACTAAGTCAAGGAAATAAGTAGCAAAGACTGCAAGTTTTGGCAAGGTACACTTGCTTGGGGTTCTGGCTCCAACTATAGCTCTGGTCTCAGTGTGATTTATAGGTACTACTCCGGTTGTTGAAATAAACATCACCATTAGATTCCGAAAATATCAAATAGCTAGAAATGCCTGTCCTTAAGTCCAATTTGGACACAGGGGCAAAAATGACATTTCCGGGTCAAAGCGGGGTCCACAAGTGGGCCACTTTGCACCGAAAAGCATGTCAGGGCAAAGGTCTCCAATTTTGTCAAACTTAGTGTCAACAAGTCAGGAACGATGATACGAACCCAACGGAACTTCCAGAATTGGATTTCGATGAGCCGATCACAAAATCGCCCGTCAAGTAGAGCATGTGGGGCCCACGATACGCGATTTTGTCAACATTCTCAGAATCAAACCAAACTTGGGTCACAGGACCAGCGTATCGCTACGAGTCCAATGGCATAAGTTTCGTCTCGATCCGATGTGTGTACACAAAGTTACGACGCATTCTAGAACTGACGGATACGGGACGGTGTCCGCGGATACGTGTTAATTCCGGTGTGCACGCACATCCAAATCTACTTCTGCAAAATTTTGCACGTCCGTATCGACGGCGCGCATGTATCAGTAAAGACCGCACGCGACCAAGTCGTCCCATTTGGCGGGGCATACTCAGTTCCGGGGTGAAATAGGGCGTTGTTTTTCCTGTTTTTGGATCGCGGTTCACGATCGCCACAGGACGCAATGCCCCGAGCGGATTGCACGGGCACCGAGAGGGTCATACAGTCTACGCAATGTAATGGACGAAATCGAAAATAGAATTACGAGGAGAAAGAAAAGAATACCTGAACAGGGTTCCAGAAACTGCGAATTTTCGTGTCCGAGTCGACACGAAGGGGCCATGTCCTGACCGTGTCTGCCCTAGGGTTAGGGATTCGGGCTGCTAGCCGGAGTTCAGGCGGGGGAGGCCGGCCGGAGGGAGGCTGGGGGCAGCAGGGGAGGCTCGACCGGAGGCGACGGCACGCCGGAGCGGGCGGGGCACGGCGGGGAGGCGGCTGCGGCTGCTGCTAGGATTCGCTGAGGTGGAGGAAGGAGGAGGAAGGAGGAGGAGGAGGAGAGGTCGGGGCGGCGCTGGCGAGGGAGGCTGGGCAGCGAGGCGGAGCCAGGGGAGGAAGGGGCGGAGGTCGACGGGCTAGGGGGTGGTCGGAGTCGGGTTTCTACGCCGGAGTCGAGGGTTCAGGGGTTTTTTTATAGGCGGACGGGGGAGCGAGGCTGGCCGGGTGAGGCGGCGATGAAGGCGGAGACGGCCCGAGGGGTGCGGGGACGAGGGGGAGAGGGAAGGGAGAGCCAGGCGGAGGCTAGGGGCTGACAACGGCGGGTCGCGGCGGAGGAGAGGGGTAGGTCAGGCGGCTGACGGCTAGGTTAGGGTTAGGGTTAGGGATTGGGATTTTTAGTTAATTAGGATTTTCTTTTCTTTTCTTTTCTTTTCTTTTTGTTTGTGGAGGAAAATTAGGAAAACATGTATTTATACATGCAAAAATTTGACTAGGGTTTGACCTAGGATTTGGGCTGGGTCAACGCTCCTTGGGCTTGGCTTCGGCTCTCATGGGAATGTCGGACGTTGGCACGGGTTTAATTCGGTTTAATTCTACATCGGTTTTCAGGGCTTTAAAAATAATTTTGGGGTCCAATAAATTCACAAAAAATTACCTATGTCCGGTTTTCCATTTTACACCATAAAATATTATTTCCACAATATTTTAATATTAATAAACAGCATTTAAAAATCATTTAATTACCAAAAGCCTAGGTTTTAATTACAGAAAAATCCCAGAAAGTTACGAAAAATTGTGAAAAATCCAAATTAATAATTACTGAAAATCAGGGGGCTTACACCTAAATAATTTAAAAGATCCTAACATTCACCATGGAGGCAACTTAGAAATGCTTACTTGAATTTAACTAAATTTAAGAAAACCAACTTCGCTATAAATTAGTACCTAAACGAAATGCCACTTCATTGGACGCATAAAACAACAACAAAACTATTATCCCAAATTTTGGGGGTACCTTTTCTTCCATTCAGACTGTTAAGGGCCATTTCGCCTATAAAATTAATAAAAAACCATATCCTATGTTATCGTCGCGATATAAATTCGTTTATCCCACATCAAGTAAGCATTTCTAAGCCGCCTCCTTTCCTCCTAACTATTAAGACTCAAAGACTAAGATAAGCAGAAACTCAACAAATTGTGGGAATGATTCATAAATCTTATTGAACAAACATAGGCTCTTTAAATAGCCTTTACAACTTAACAGGAATGAGAAATACTAGCTCATGGTTTCCCCAACAGCAACTAATTAACATATTGAAAGAACTATAACAAGCATATCCTAAAGACAAGGACTTATTTTAACAAATAGCTAAACTGCAGGAAAGATCCCAACAGAAATATTGACTTCTTATCTTCATTCCCTCCCTTAAACTAGTTCCCAACTAGTTTAACTTGGAACCTGACAAACTCCCAGCTGACTTCTGAACTTCTCGAAAGCATCTAAAGTAAGAGGCTTCGTCATCATATCTGCCAACTAATCTTTAGTCCCATAATAAACCAACTCAATAACTCTATCTCGAGTTAAATCATGAAGGAAGTGGAAGCACACATCAATGTGCTTGCTTCGACCTTGAAGTACTGGATTTTTAGATAACTTAATAGTGGAGATGTTATCACAAAAAATCGTAGTACACTTACTCTTCTTCAAACTCAGCTTCTCAAATATCCTCCTCATCCATATGGCTTGACTTGGACATGCAGCTCCAGCTATGAATTCTGCTTATGTGGTGGATAAAGTGATAATTTGTTGTTTCTTAGAGGACCAGGCCATAACTCTTGAACCTAGCATAAATACATAACCTGATGTGCTCTTGCGATCATCCAAATCCCCTGCATAATTATTATCTGTATACCACCAGGCCCTCATCACCTCCTTTTTTGTAAAAGACTCTGAGTTTTGTTGTTCCTTTCAAGTACCTCATGATCCTCTTGATTGCCAACATATGTAATTCAGTTGGTTTTGTCATGTACCTGCTCGCCAAGCTCACAACATGCATTAAATTTGGCCTTATAGCCGTGAGATACATGAGACATCCCACCATCTGCTTGTACAAAGTCTCATCAACTCGAACTCCATTTTTATCTTTAAACAGCTTGCTACCTGGAACGATAGGATTGTGAACCGAGTTGCAGTTCTCCATTCTAAACTTCTTTAATACCTCCAGTGCATACTTCCTTTGGCACATGTAAATTTTATCTGATCTTTGCAACACTTCAATACCAAGAATACCAAGAAAGAATCTCATTCTTCCCAAATTAGTCATATCAAATTCCTTTAACATAGAACTCTTAAACTCAGCAAACATTAATTCATCATTGCCAGTAAATATTAAATTATCTACATATAAACTGACAATGAGAAATTTACCTCCTTCTTGTGTCTTGATGAATAAAGTCTGCTCACTGTGTCACTTTTCAAACCCTTGACTCACAAAGTGTGCTTCAATATGACTGAACCAAGCTTGTGGAGCTTGTTTCAGTCCATATAATGCCTTCTTCAACTTGTACACCTTCCGAGGGTATCTTTCCAACTCATAACCTCTTGGCTGCTCTACGTACACCTCTTCCTCGAGTTCTCTATGCAGAAATACAGATTTAACATCAAATTGATAGATACTCCATCCTTTTTGAGATGTTAGGGCCACAATCATCCTTACGGTGTCCATCCTTGCAACTTGAGCATAGAATTTTGTGTAGTCAATCCCTTGTTGCTGCACGTAACCTTTAGCCACCAATCTTGCTTTGAATTTACCCAACTCTCCATTCTCCTTGAGCTTAGTCTTGTATACCCATTTCAAACCTATCTTCTTTGCACCAATAGGTAAATTAGTGATCTCCCAAGTATTATTCTTCTCTATTTTCCTGATCTCCATATCCATATCACTCCTCCAATTTTTATGCTTCACTGCCTCCTAAAAATGAATCGGATCAGTAGAAGCAAACAATACTAAGTTTACATTCTCTTCTTCTTTTGAAAGTCCTTCTCCATTTTCATAATCTACCATCCACCGAGGGACTCTTCTAACTCTCCTATCTTCCTCAGAATCAGATGACCCTCCTTCATCATCAGCAGTGGGAGAACTATTTTCCACTGTTTCAGCAGCATCATCAACTCCTCCATCATGAGCATCACCATCCCCATTATCTCTCCACTCCAAGTTAGCCACCACTTGCTCTTCGTAGCTTCTATCCCAATCCCAAGATCTGCCTTCTTCAGAGACCACATCCCTGCTAGTTACAATCTTCTTGGCAACAGGATCATAGACTATATATATATTTGCTTTAGACTCTTCACTCACTTCCAAAAGTACACAAGTGATACTCCTAGCATCCTCCTCCGCATCCCCAAGCGCGCTTTTCTCCTAGGCGCGCAACACAACTTCTTTCTCTTCGCCTCAGGGACATGCCCATGAGCCACACATCCGAAAATCCTAAAGTGCTCTACTGAGGGTTTTCTTTCGCTCCAAGCTTCTTCTGGAGTTTGATTCATCACAGCTAATGTTGGGCATCGATTTAGAACATAGAACGTCCAATTCACTGCTTCTGGCCAAAATGTCTTGGGAAGCTCCTTTTCAGATAACATACATCGAACCATGTTCATCACTGTTCGATTCTTCCGCTCAGCTACTCCGTTTTGTTGAGGAGTATAGGCCGCGGTCAATTGCCTCTTAATACCATGTTGGGTGCAGAACTCATTGAATTCAGAAGATGTGAACTCTCCTCCTCGATCTATTTTCCATTATATCAAATATATCCTCCTGCTTCTTTCTCAACATAATTCTTAAATTGTTTGAACATGCTCAATGTTTCTGACTTTTCTACTAAAAAATAAGTCCATGGTTTTCTAGTAAAATCATCAATAAAACATAGGAGATACCTCTTCTTGCTATTGGAGGCAGGAGAGATTGGACCGCAGAGATCGGCATGAATAAGTTGAAGCTTTCTTGTAGCCCTCCAATTGCTTTTCCTTGGAATAGGATCTCTGTATTACTTCCCAGTCAGACAACCTTCAAACACTATTGATGTAGCCTTGAAGTGAGGCATGCCTTCTACTATCCTTTTGTACTGCAAAGTCCTTAGTCCTTTGTAACTTAAGTGTCCGTAGCGACGATGCCACAGGTCCGCCACATCATGTGTAGAAGTATAGAGACAAGATGGCAGAGAGTTTGCAATCAATACAAAAATCTAATTTGTTATCATATCGGTTGTTACAATCAGCCCTCTCTGTGGATGACATCTTGAGTTTTCCTTGTTGAATGACAATTGCTAGCCCTCTTTCTTGTAGTTGTCCAATGCTCAATAGATTACTTCTCAATTCAGGTACATAGTAAACTTCATTAACAACATGAGTAATACCTCTTACTTTCAGTCTCACAGTGCCTCTCCCTACCACCTCCATTCTTGTATTATTTCCCAACTTCACTCTTTGCTTGAAGCTTTCATCGAGATCACAAAACAAGCTCTTGTCACCACTCATGTGATTGTTGCAACCCGAGTCTAAAAACCAAACATCTTCTCTTTGAGCTCCATTCTCTTCTACATAAGCCATACGTAGCATCTCTTCCTCATTATCTAATTCAACATAATTTACTTCTTTATCCCAAGTTGGACACTCATATTGAAAGTGTCCAAGCTTGTGACATTTGTAGCACTCCACAGTAGCTTTGTTAAAAGGTGCTTGACCTCTCCCTCTTCCTCTTCCTCTTCCTCTGTAGACACCACGACCACGACCACGACCACGACCTCTTCCTCCTTCATATGTCACTTTCAAGGCATGCTCCTCACCATTGCGTCTCTGAAGCTTTTGTTCATGAATAATCAGATAACTCTATAGCTCATCAATGGAGAGTTCATCAATGTCGTTGGACTCCTCAATCGAGCAAATAACTTAATTGAACTTCTCAGTTAGCGATATGAGTATCTTCTCTGTAATGCCCCACAACCGTACGGTACGTTATGCTGAGTCGGATTGAATGAGGCAATAGCTGGTTACATTTTAATTTGTTGGATTTGGGAATGAGTATTGATTTGAGTTGGTTTCATATGCAGATCGCTAGCAGAGTTTGATGAAAACAGATGTTCGTTCAGAGCAGTACTTGGATAGCAGGATTGGAGCGATAATATCGTCTTCCTTAGTCCGATTAGTCGGATGATTTGGAGAGCATAACCTTCTCGCACGGTCATACCAATTGAGTAGATTGTGCTCTGCATCAAACCACGGGTTCAAAGGATCGGCCGTATCGGCAGGACAGGATACTTAACAAAATCAAACTTGGTGAGTGGACTCTGTCCCTTCTTCTCTACTCCTTCATGCCTAATAATATGGAACACACGTAATGGCATTGAACACTTGGACTGGAACTCAAAAATTACTGCACTGAGACGTGCATAGAGTGTACGTCGTTTGCTTGGATTGCTTTGTGGCTTGAGTTGGTTTTCGCATTAGATAGTTGGAGCTAGAGTTGGATTATACATTTGGGGCAGTTGGAGAAACAGTTAGAATTATACATGTTGGTTCGAACATTCAGGCGGGCGAGCGAGCATGCATCCGTGCACGAGTATCACTTGGACGCTTTGTCAAGCAAAGCGTGCAGTTGTGGTTCAAAATCGAACAACTACATCGACGAGGGAATTGTTCCACTATTGGGGCATTGTGCCACGGATTTGTTCTGAGCGTGGGATATTGCACCAATTGGAACACTGTATCGAAAAGCGGCATAGTGCCTATGGGGATAACTTGAGATTTATGCCTTAGGCTATAGTTGGAGAATGGTTATGGATATTGGTTGGATAAGTTGGTTGGATGAGTCTAGGATCGTTTGGTGGGGCAAGAATATTCGATCCTCTCATCATACCTACTTGGTGTCTGCATGTCACGGACAACCTGTGTTGCATGGGGTTTCGTCTCCTCGAACTGGTTAGGCTCCGGAGCACCGGGACCGTTCGGCCATGGAGGAGACAAATGATAACGTGCCTTGGGCGCGGTACCGGTAGTTCGATATGACCAGGCGGGCTAGCTACCCAGTCTAGCTCGGGTAGAACTGCACTTGATCAATCCGATCAGTCCTTTATGGCTTGGCCATTCACTTTATATAGATAAGAGATAGTTTGCTTTACTTTTGCTTTACTTTGGTTTGGTTTGTGCTTTCACTTAGGCCGGCGGCGACCACCTTGCCAATGCAAGAGTGTGCATATCGAGATTGGATTATAAGGTTTGGTTTGAGGATGGATATTGAGGCTTGGATGATGGTTCGATAGGTTCTCGTGTTGTTTGGGTTTGAGTAGGACGGTTTGCATGCTAGTTTCCTTCGTGTTGGATATATAATTGCTTGTCTGTTTGCTTGAGTTGAATGCTTGCATTGCTTAACTTGATTTACAACTTTCCTTAACATGTCATACCTATGCCATAAAATGAATCTAGGATTCAACTAGAAAGATCATCATATAACTGTTTGCATTCACTATTTTACTTAGTGTTGGCTTAGACAAGTGGGTTACCCCGCTCACAAGTACGGCTGTGTACTGACCCACGTTTATGGACATTATTTCAGGTACGCAGGTATAGTGGCACTGCTTGGATATACGGGACAAGATGTATGAACGGTAAATACCTTTGTGGGCTAGAGAAAGAATAAGAGTATTACATCGCCTTCATGGCATTAGCTTATGTGGCATTTCATTTGAACCCTATCGAGAGCTTCGCTGCGTATACTCTGATGTGTGCTTGGTACACAATACTTGACTTTCGTTGCAACTTGATCGTTTCGATGATAACTTTGGTGTTTGACAACATCGCCTTGTACGAGCGCAATTCCAGGCTCGTACGACATCACGTCCCGATGAGAACGATTATCCTGCGGGAGCACTGCAACATGGTGATTCACGTTCAACGGGGACTATTGAGCTTGCGGGAGATTGGGGCATGATATATTGGTATCAGAGTGCCTGTTTCATTTTCTTGGACTTGGTCCTTCGTTTTATCACAAACTATAAATAGCTTCCGCGTGTCGTTTAGCTCTTGGCTCTACTCGTGCCGCATTGGATGTTTCATGCAATAAGTCTATATATTGCTGGTTGTGGCTGCATGTTATTTTTTTGTTGCGTTGCTTTTGTTGGTTTTTGGTGGATCGCTTAGCATCATAGGGCGTTATTGCATTTGTACAACAAGTCGTTGGGCGTTGTTGCATTTGTGCAGCAAGTTGAGAGATGTGTCGTTGCTTTAGTTTGGCTTATCATTCAGAGAGTTTTTGATTGCATCAGTAGAGCAGTTGGTTAGCAGCGAGATTGGTTATGCGGCATGTTGTGAGTAAAAGCATTGGATGAGAATAGATTATTGTACGAGTTGCTCATGTAGCGAATATGTTGGATAGAAGTTTGATTTTTGGCTGGGTATATCATAGAGAGCGTTGCACGAGTTGCTCGTGTGGCGTATTGGTTAAGCAGGTTTGAGTTTGGCTTGGGAATATCAGGAGTGTTGCATGAGTTGCTCATACAACAAATATGAGGAACATTTGGGTATTGGATTGGATTACTTGGAAGAGATCATTGCACGGGTTACTCGTGTAGCGAAAGTATCGGACAGTTTGAGAAATAGCTGAAAGTATTGAGAATGGAACATGGCACGAGTCACAGAACGAGATTGATGGAAAGAGTTAGATGGTTCGTGCATTGGCTGAGTTTCGTGTCAGACTTGAGTTGGGGATGGCATGATCACGCATAAGGGATGGTTCAAACGGATCTTGGATCAGTGCAAAGAAATTATGATGCGAGGAGCGACTTGATTCAGAGTGGTATATGGGATACCACATAGTGAGCAAGGCATTAAAATATCTTGGATAGACATCAAAAGAAATTGCCTCAACGGACACGGGTAACAGGAATATTAGTTGGTTAGTGCACATCGGTTGAGTTGGCAAGAATAAAAATGGAGCAAGCGAATGTTGAGTTGAGCAAGCGAGGACGGACTTGTGCAAATAAAAGTATCATTGGACTTGAGAGATAGACGAGATCGAAACAAGCAATGGAAAGAGTGT
Source organism: Iris macrosiphon (assembly GCA_036927795.1). Classification (NCBI taxonomy): domain Eukaryota; kingdom Viridiplantae; phylum Streptophyta; class Magnoliopsida; order Asparagales; family Iridaceae; genus Iris; species Iris macrosiphon. The sequence goes on from JAYESA010000020.1 coordinate 78,003,286, forward strand.
TTAGAAATTTGAAGGGTTAAGGTAGACCAAGTATTAGAAATGAGTTGAGATAATCAGATGGAAAGCTGAATATCAGATCGCTTGTACAATTTGAAAGTTCGGTAGAGCATTCACGAATGCAAAGAGAGTTGGGCATGAGAAACGAACAGTTGGGATACGCTTGAGCGAGCAATGGGTGAATCGTATAATAGCGAGCACGAACTACGAATTATGGAAATACATTGGAGCCATTGGTTGAGCAATGAAAGACGATTTGGTTTGGAGGGGCAATACGATGGATTTTACACGAAACTTAAAGGATTTTGGATATTGGTGCTCGAAAAGTTTGACTCAGGTTTAGCGGAAGTAAAAACTTGGCGAAATGGTGCAACAATGGTAGACGGATTCATTGGAAGACATAAATGGGCATGAGGCAAGTCTAGTTGATGTTAAGTCAGATTAGAAGTTAACACTTACAGTACCGAGGCGGATTGAGGCAACAAGTAAAGCCAATATGGATTTGAGATTTATGTTGGAACCGTGCACGAGTTATTGAGAGTGTGTGGACTAATCGTAACATAGAGAAAATTAAGACGGGCTAAGGAATGGAACGAGAGCAAGGATTATGACGGATGGACTTTTGAAGATAGCTAAACAAGATAGCAACGTTGGAGCAAAACACCATGCCGTTCGGAGCAGGTTGGACGTGCACTATGAAGTTGGCATACGGATAAGAATTGTAGCAAGTCTTTGGTTTCGGAAATTATTGCAAGTGGTAGTGCGAAGAGTCGAATATGGCAGTTCAGAAAATTTGATGGATTCAGGGCAGAACGGCGGATTGATGGAAGACGGTTTCAATGAGCACAGTTCTCGAATTGTGGCTTGGATAGATAATAAGACTCTAGGTGGTTAAGTGGCATTTGGTTGACAGATCGTAAAGAGGTAGTGCATGAAGTGCTCGGATTCGGAAGTCGCTCGGATGGAATGGTTGGATTATGGCTCGGATTTGCAGATGAGATATAGCATGGTTCATAGTAACTGTCCATCATGATGACTTACAATTATCGAGCGTAGCTTCGGAACAGCTGACATTAGCGACTTAATCGCCAAATCAGAGATGAATATTATGACCCATAGAACGACCCTTGCGACGACGCATTTGGGGATGCGTCAAGGGCAGATATGAGTTGTGTGTGTTGGAGATTGGCCTAACTGACTAAGTGTTAGATTTGAGAGATCCTTGGGATAACCTTCAGCTGAAGATGCAGCCGAAAGACCGAAGCGATGGTGAAAATGGCCTAAGTCAACTGATGAGATTCAGAGTCTCAATTTTTGAAGATAGCATCGCCTCTGACTCGTCGTGCCCCGTAAGGGAATAACATTCATATGAATTGATGACTGTGAAACTAGCTTGTGAAGTTAAAGCAGTGGCTTGTTCAGATTAAATCATTGTAATACTAGAAGGGACATATGTGCCTCAGATCTACAAGATGCATCAAAACTTAGTCTGGGATACGTGCTCGTACAGAAGGCAAATATGATATCATGTGCTTCGAGGCAGTAGAAACAGCGCAAAGAACTATTCCATGCACAACCTAAAAATTATGGCGAGTGTGTCCACGTTGAAATCGTGGCGACACTATCCCTTGGCATGGCGACAAAATCTTCGTGGATCACACGAACCTCAATATAAATGTTCATCCAGTGAGGTATTGAGATTAAGGAAAAGGTGTTGAGCTGAGATGATCTGAAAGCAAAGTTTGATATTTGGGTAAGTCGCCTAGCTGGGGTAGTATCAGTTGTGATGATCGTTCGGTGCAAGAGATGATATTTGGAGACGGGGCTTGCAGAACATGGTGTTAGTATGATTTCAGAAATAGTTGGATGGATTGAGTTGGAACACGAACTGATTTAAGTCAGGTGGGAAGATCGTCGGTGGAAAATCATCATACTTGAGGATTAACGCTTGTGCGAATATGTTGGAATGAAAGTCAGGATTGGTTCAATTGGGAGTAAAGCAAATAAATGCCACGGACATAAAGATACCCTTGTAACTTGTCCAAATTCGCTATCGCTAAGTTCGGCTGAAATGCATGTATTTCAGGGACGCCTTAAATATATGTATGATCCAAAACTAAGCGATATGAGGAATTCGTATTGAGCTGCAAGGAGAATATGAGAATATAGAATTTGTGCGAGCGTTCAGCGCGAGCGAGATGCTGAGTCTGAATCAGGAGAATGTAAGTTGCATGGAGCACAGCTATGAATTGGGCAAGTGGCATGCTGGTAAAGATTGGATACTAGTATGGTTCGGGGACGAACCAAATTTCTAAGTGGTATATTATGTAACGCCCCGCAACCGCATGGTGCATTACGCTGAGTCAGATTGAATGAGGCAATAGCTGGTTATATTTTAATTTATTGGATTTGGAAACGAGTATTGATTTGAGTTGGTTTTATGTGCAGATCGCTAGCGGAGTTTAATGGAAACAGATGTTCGTTCAGAGCAGTACTGGGATAGCAGAATTGGAGCGATAATGTCGTCTTCCTTAGTCCGATCGGTCGGATAATTTGGAGAGCATGGCCTGCTCGCACGGTCATACCAATTGAGTAGATCGTGCTCTGCATCGGACCACGGGTTCAAGGGATCGGCCATATCGGCAGGACATGATGCTTAATGGAATCAAACTTGGTAAGTGGGCTCTGTCCCTTTTCCTCTACTCCTTCATGCCTAATAATATGGAACACATGTAATGGCATTGCACACTTGGACTGGAACTTGGAAATCATCGCACTGAGGCGTGCATAGAGTGTACGTCGTTTGCTTGGATTGCTTTGTGGCTTGAGTTGGTTTTCGCGTTAGATAGTTGGAGCTAGAGTTGGATTATACATTTGGGACAGTTGGAGAAACAGTTGGAATTATACATCTTGGTTGGAACATTTGGGCGGACGAGCGAGCGTGCATCCGTACACGAGTATCACTTGGGCGCTTTGTCAAGCAAAGCGTGCAGTTGTGGTTCGAAACCGAACAACTGCATCGGCGAGGGCATTGTGCCACGGGATTGTTTTGAGCGTGGGGTATTGCACCAATTGGAACACTGTGTCGAAAAGCGACATAGTACCTAAGGGGATAACTTGAGATTTGAGCCTTGGGCTATAGTTGGAGAATGATTATGGATATTGGTTGGATAAGTTGGTTGGATGAGTCTAGGATCGTTTGGTGGGGCGAGAATGTTTGATCCTCTCGTCATACTTACTTGTTGTCTGCATGTCACGGACAACCTGTGTTGTACGAGATTTCGTCTCCTCGAACGGGATAGGCTTCAGAGCACCGGGACCGTTCGGCCATGGAGGAGACAAATGGTAACTTCCCTTGGGCGCGGTGCCGGTAGTTTGATACGACCAAGCGGGCTAGCTACCCGGTCTGGCTCGGGTAGAAATGCACTTGATCAGTCTGATCAGTCCTTTATGGCTTGGCCAGTGACTTCATATAGATAAGAGATGGTTTGCTTTACTTTGGTTTGGTTTGTGCTTTCGCTTAGGCGGCGGCCACCTTGCCTCGACAAGAGTGTGCATATCGAGATTGGATTATAAGGTTTGGTTTAAGATTGGATATTGAGGCTTGGATGATGGTTTGATAGGTTCTCGTGTTGCTTGGGTTTAAGTAGAACGATTTGCATGCTAGTTTCCTTCATGTTGGATATATAATTGCTTGTCTGTTGGCTTGAGTTGAATGCTTACATTGCTTAACTTAATTTACAGCTTTCCTTAACATGTCATACCTATGCCATGAAATGAATCTAGGATTCAACTAGAAAGATCACCATATAACTGTTTGCATTCACTATTTTACTTAGTGTCGACTTAGACGAGTGGGTTACCCCACTCACCAGTACGGCTGTGTACTGACCCATATTTGTGGACATTATTTTAGGTATGCAGGAGTAGTGGGGCTGCTTGGATATACGGGACATAATGTATGAATGGTTAATACCTTTGTGGGCTAGAGAAAGAACAAGAGTATTACATCGCCTTCGTGGCATTAGCCTATGTGGCATTTTATTTGGACCCTATCGAGAGCTTGGTTGCGTATACTCTGATGTGTGCTTGGTACACAATTCTTGACTTTCGTTGCAACTTGGTCGTTTCGATGATAACTTTGGTGTTTGACAATATCGCCTTGTACGAGCGAAACTCCAGGCTCGTACGACATCACGTCCCGATGAGAACGATTGTCCTGCAGGAGCGTTACAACGTGGTGATTCACGTTCAGCGGGACTATTGATCTTGCGGGAGATTGGGGCGTGACATTCTCCACCATGGTGACATCTTGCATCTGCTTCCCTGTCACGCCCCAGTCCCAAAATACCGAGGGACTGGACGCGTGGCAATGGCCAGCAGTATGCACCGATGGATAAACCCAATTTAATGGATCTGTCGGGCATACTTAAGCTGTATTACATCAGTCAGGGTTTTACTATTCTCATCCACAAATATAAGATAGCAACATCAGCAAAAGAAATATTAAACACCAACAGTCAAAGTAAATAAAATCAGAGAACAATCCGATATTAAGTCTGTTTACACAAGTTCTCAAAGACAGGAAATAAAGAGTTCAATTAACAGGAAATAAAGTCTATTTGCCATAAGACTGAGCAAGGCGAAGCAATTGTTCATGAGAAGTCCTCAGCGATCACCTCGTCTTCAGGTTCAGGTACTGCTCTGAGTAGTGCCCCTGTTCCGTACACCTCTGGGTAGATCTCGTCTGCTAAATCTGGGGACATAATCCATTATAGGTCCTCAGGGGACATAGCAAGGTACAGAAAACACAAGCCAAATATAATGCAGTGCAGAAATAAAGAAATAACAGGGTAAGTAACTAACCAGCTAAGTGATCATGCAAGTGAGAGTTATTATTCATACTCAGGCTGAGACTACTACAGGATCAGTGACAAGAAACCATAGCAGTATTTTCTCGAAGGGCCAGTACAGGTGCCAAAGCTCTGTGTCAGAGACTAGGACACATCCAGATTACACAATATAATATATATTCAGCCTTGATATGGTAATACTCTCCCCACCCAATGTAATCTCACATCACAGTTCTCAATGTTTATGTTACGCAAGATTAAACTAGTGCAACTAGTCAGGATCAAATGTAAGCTCAAGTCATGAAATCTATATCCTATACAAAACCCCCTGGAACAATCAGGAAGATTATGTATCATGCTTTGTGTCAGGTGTCCTGGGTATAAAATACTTGATAGGAAAAGTACAACAGTCACAGAAATTAAAGCAAGAGAATCAAAATGAATCAATAAACTGCATTTTATGGCAAGGTACACTTGCCTGGGTTTTCAGCTCCAAGTGTGGCTCTGGCAATAGCTGGATTTTCAGGAAGTACTCCGGTTGCTGAAATAGACATCACCAACAGATCCAGAAAATATTAATCAGCTAGAAACGCCTGTCCTTGAGTCCAATTTGGAGACAAGGGCAAAAAGGTCATTTTTGGGTCAAGGCGGGGTCCAAATGTGGGCCACTTTGCACCGAAAAACGCATCAGGGTCAAAGGTCTCTAAATCAGTCCAACTTAGTGTCAACAGGTTAGGAACGTTGATGCGAACCCAACAAAACTTCCAGAATTGGATTCCGGTGGGCCATTCTCAAAATCGCCCGTCGGGTGGAGCCTGTGGGGACACACGATTTTGTCAACGTTCTCAGAATCGAACCAAACTTGGCTCACAGGACCAGCGTATTGCTACGAGTCCAATGGCGCAAGTTTCGTCTCGATCCGACGTGTGTACACTAAGTTACAGCAAGATCCCGAAAAGTCGGATACGGGGCGATGTCCGCGGATACGCATTGATTCCGGTGTGCACGCACATCCGAATCAGCTTCTGCGAAATTCCGCACGTCCGTATCAACGACGCGCACGTATCGGTAAAGACCGCACGCGACCAAGTCGTCCCGTTTGGCGGGGCGCACTCGATTCCGGGATAAAACAGGGTCTGGTTTTTCCTGTTTTTGGATCGCGGTATGCTATCACCACAGGACGCGATGCCCCGAGCGGTTTGTCCGGGCACCGAGAGGGTCATACAGGCTACGCGATACAATATACGGAACATGAAACAGAGCTACGAGTCAAAAGTTATGGGTACCTGAATTGGTCCGAAAAATCGAGTTGTGTCCTGTGTCTTGGACACTGTGTCCGACACGACACAGAAATTAGGGTTTAGGGTTTACTGTGTCCGGCCGAATCTTCTGCTGTGTCCGCTTCTGACTCGTCGGAGTTAGCCTGGGTCGTCGACGCAGGAGGGGGCGCTGGTGGGAGGTGGCCCGCTGCGGGTCTCGGCGTCGGAGGCGGCTGCTGGGCGGAGCAGTATGGAGCGTCGGTCGGGGACGTCGAGGGTCTGGGAGGTGCGGGGTCAATGCTGGAGGCAGGGAGGGTAGAGGATCTGGGCGGCCGGGTGTCTAGGCGGAGATGGGGAAGTCGTGGCCGGCCGGCTAGGGTTCAGGTCGGTGGATGAGAGGGGAAACACTCGGCCGGAGAAGGAGAAGAAGGGAATTTATAAAGGGAAGGAGGGAGAGGAGGAGCCGGACGGTGAGGGGGAGCCGGAGCGGAGGGGACGGCGGTTGCGGGGAGAGGAAGAGGAGGCGACGGGAGGCCAGGCGGCGGCGGGTGTAACGGGCGGCCGGAGAGGAAGAGTTAGGGTCGGGGGAAGAGAGAGAACTGTAGCAGTCGGGTTTCGGGCGGCCGGGTCGGGTCGGGTCAGGCGGATCCGACCCGATCCGCTAGGATAGGGCACGGGTCGGGTTAGGGTTATTGGGTCGGGTCTGGATTGAACCCGGATCCGACCCAATAAGGAATTTGGTTTACAAATAAACCCGGTCCGGTTTAAATTGGTTCGGTTCAGTTAAATAAACCCGGTTTATTTGGGTTTTAAATTGGTTTAATATTTAATTAGTTTCTAGGGCTTTAAAAATCCATCTGGTGTCCAATAAATTTCCGAAAAATTATCCTATGTCTGATTTTCTATTTTACACCATAAAATATTATTTTAATAATATTTTAATATTATTATTTAACAATTAAAAATCCTTTAATAATTAAAACACCTTAATTTAATTAAAGAAAATTCCAGAAAATTCAGAAAAATCAAATTTAAAATTTTTTGAAAATCAGGGGGATTACATTCCCATAAGTTTTCATCTTGTTGACTACTGACAACACTCTTGCAAAATACTTGGAGACTCCTTCTCCCGCCATCATCTCCAGGGTTTCAAACTCTCTGCGGAGTGCTTGTAAATGTGACTTCTTGACCAAGGTGTAAAGTATCGGTATCTGAATTGGTATCGGACCATTCCTATGAGTATCGGGATCGACGGTATCGGTAGTATCGGCGGTTTCAGATCGGAGTATTGGATTTTTTTTTGTATCGGAAAGCAAATAACTATTAGTAAATTATTAACATTTTAGAAAATATATTTTATACATTTATGCATAATTTTAAGTATTTTCATTGTTGTTTCTTAGTTTTTTGTAATTAAATAAAATAATAGTCACCCTTGTCGATTAATTTATATGCGATAGATAAGTTTTTCTCTTTTATATTCTTTTACAACCTGACTATGCTTTTACACCCTTACTAATTGGTCTTTTTCATTCAATTTTCTTTGTCGAATTAACTGAAAAAGAAACATATTAATCATCTACTAGCTAAACAAACATATTCAACTGGGGGCTCATTCATTCATCACTTACAAATTTAAGTACATTTAAAAAAAGTTAATTATCGAAATGGTACACGAGGAATGTAGTATTTGTCATTTTGGTAATCGAATTTTTTTTTCCGAAATGGTGCATGAGCTTTGCATTTTGGCTCAATTAGTACATAAAGTAAATTTCTTTAGTATTTTTGGATAAAAATTGATAAAAATAGACATGTGATGGTCACGTGCCTTATTTTTAATAGTTATTTTGTCAAGTTTTTTTTATTTTGGACTACTATTTTTAACGATTTCTAACTATTTTCATCCAAACAATTTTCTTCGAACACATAATTCCTTTGCACTAATATTTTTAACGATTTCTAACTCTTTTTAAGTACATTACCACTATTTTTAACGATAATAGTACAACTAAATGAAGATAAAGTGGACGAGGAAAGAAAATCCACTCAGTCTCCTGTGTTGTTGTCCTCCTTGTGCGATATATCGGAGTAGTCGGTGGATCCTCTGACTCAGCTACGAGATATGGCTATGGAAAATCAGTGAGATCAATACCAAGTATAACAAAGGAAGCTATACAAGGGGTAAAAACAAGAAAACACAATACATAACTATTATACATGGTAAATGATAAACAATGAAACATATACAATATGATAATATGAAACATGACATTAGGAGGAAGTCTGATACTAATGCACAAATTCTAGAAATAAAGCTAGCTACAAACATATGAAGTAAAGAAAACAAGCCAGCAACATATCAGGCTAAATATACTCTACGACTTTCTATTAGTAACTACTTAAGTTATCCCTAATTCTAATAAAATGAGGATTCAACGGGAACTCGCGTTGCAGACACCAAGACTGACAAAATAGAATGTCTCATAGCAAAACTGACCTCATGTTAGAGACAGAGTGGCCATCAATGATGCATATATATATATATATATATATATATAACCTTTTCTACATGGGTTGCGAAATAATTAAAAAACAAATTTTATGCATCCCCTTCCTATACGAGAGTAGATTACGCGGATAGTTACAAGATAATTATATAAAAAAACAAATCTTTCCGTAGAGAAAAGGAAAAAATAATAATATTGCGGTCAAAACCAAATCAGCATATAAACTCTGCTTAGATCCTTCTTTTTCCTCCCAACCTACTCCTAAAACACTCTCCTCTCAAAACCAAGGGTGTACCTACATTGGGGGCTGAGGTGGCATCTTTAAGCCTAAAACGTCTATATTATTTCACTTAAATTGTCTTGTTCTAAGCAATTTATGTATAGCATACTTTCATTATTTTCCAAGATTTTCTTAATTAAGAAAACCTGGGTTTCTAAAAATTGGATTTGGCTAAATTGAGTTTTTGAATACTAAATTCTTTCTGAACCAATTTTTAAAAAAATCATACTGGAAAAATAATTACGATAGAATAATTTGATAGAATTAGCACAAAAATCATACTGGAGAAATAATTTGATGGAATTAAAAGTAAAAATGAGATCCCGTAAGGTTCTTGTTCCGAATTTACTTTACGAAAAACTTGTTGTTAATATATATATATATATATATATATATATATATATATATATATATATATATATATGTTATTTTTAGAAAATTGATAAGAGAAGAAAGGAGGGAAAAAATGTTACCGGCCTCCGAAAAAGTCGTGCACGAAGCATTGCCCTAAGAGTTGATCCAAGGTCTATGTGTAAACGTTTCTCGGAAGCTCCTAGTGATAAAACCTCCTGACTACCGGGTCCTCTTTGTTGCACACAACTCGGAGAGAGAGACCGAACTTAGCTCTGCCCAGAGCAAGAATTTAGAGAACAAAATGTGGTTCGAGAGAAGAATAAGAGAGAGCGATTTAATGTAGGGGAATTTTTTGTAGACTGAAATTGAGATAAGAACCTCAATAAATATATAGGGAGAGAACAAAACCTTCACTACAGACAACAAAGTAAATGCTATTAATCCAGGAGTTTAATGAGTAATGAAGAAGGATATTGTGGAGCTGTCACATATTTAAAAGGTGGGAAATGAACCTGGACATAGGGAGTAATAAATATCCAACGTTCAAAATTTGAATGAGTCAAATCGGTTCAAAAAATAAAGGGGAGCAAAAAGATTTTTGGATCCCAGCTCGAACCCGAAGAGTAAATTGGAACGGCATTCGGCGCCCGCATGTGTGGGCACGTACCCACACCCGTTACCCGCGTCGAAGCAAACCGAGCCGAGCCGGGCCGGGTGGCGACGGCGGCGCGCGCGTGTTGCCCAAGGGGTTCCCCACAGAACATCTTTAAGAGAGCAATGGAGAAGAACTAATATATACATACAAGGAGGGAGTGGTCCAACCGATGTGAGACTAAAGAAAAAAGAGGAAGTTAAGCTTTTGCTCACATACACAGCCAAAAATCCCCCCCACAAAAGGTCAAGTTCCGAAATAGAAGTAACAAAAAAATTAAAAGTGAAGAGTTTCTGGGCAGGTATATACTATGCATAGATGAGATGGACTATAGCCTTGAATCTCACTTAGTGACTATTGTCTTTGTCTGAAGAAGTGCTTGATGGACTATGTCTTGAATCATACTTCTTTTACCAGATTCAGAAAAATAGCACACATAGTACGCTAGAGGTTTTGGGTTTAACGGGTGGCGCTTTTGGTTGGCCATGCGCACTTATTCCAAATTCATGAGAGTCGTCTGGGATCGTCCTGTCCTATAGTCGCGGCCTTCACGACCTCTCATATAGGTAAGTCCTTAAGGGTTGGTGATAGGTTTCAACCCTGCATATCAGCTTGGACCTATTAAGAGTTTTAAAACTCATCCTAACCATATCACTCAAGAACATTATCACCATAGGGATAGAAAATCATTGTACGCATGTACATCCACTTGGACATTATTGAATAAGATTTTAATCTCGGGTCAGTGTTCCATAAAAGTCACCTAAGTCCAGCTTATTCTTACCCGTTGAACCGGCTTCTTAGGATCTTCAGTCAGACTCGGTTGGGTTGCCATTGCTGGTGACTTTACTTATGGGCTAAACCCTATCCCCCTTGATGATTCTGGGATCAAAGTCCTAGATAGACCCTTCTTCAAGTGCTCTGCAAGGTTCTTTTCTGACTTTATATAGTCAAGAACAACATATTTGCCCAATAGGCTCCTTATACACTTGAAGCGCAGCTGTAGGTGCATGTTCATCTTAGCATTCACAGAATCATGCTTTAGTAGTTCCATTACAGATTTATTATCACTGTTTATAGAAATTACAGGAATAGGACTAATAGAAACAGGTATATGCATAATAAGATTTCTTAGCCATTCGGCTTCTGTACATGTAGTATCCAAGGCTATCATTTCAGAGTCCATTGTACTTCTAGCTATGATAGTTTGTTTACATGAGCCCCAGGAGATTGCAGCTCCTGCTAGAGTGAAAATATATCCAGTAGTAAATTTTATATCATGTGAGTCAGTTACCCAGTTTGCATCTGAATAACCTTCTATGATATCAGGGTGTCTAGTATAGTGCAGCATATAATCTAGAGTACCCCTAAGATATCTAAATACTCTTTCTAATGCTGTCCAATGTAACTGATTTGGGTTACTAGTATATGTACTTAGTCTCCTAATAGCAAATGCAATATCAGGTCTGGTCCTGTTTGATATATACATAAGAGAACATATCATCTGTGAATATTTGTGTTGTTCTATAGGAGAAATCTCTTTCTTCTTGAGAATAACACTACTGTCATAAGGAGTAAGGGCAGATTTCTTATCAAAATACTTAAATTTTCTTAGCATTTTTTCGATAGAGTGTACTAAGGATAGAGTATAGCCCTCCTTGTATTTGGATAATTGTATGTCTAGAATCAAGTTGGCTTCACCTAGATCTTTTATATCAAACAGGCTGGATAAATAGTCCTTGGTATTAATTATCAATTCTAGTGATAATGCAAGAATAATGATGTCATCTACATACAAACATAAGATGACACAACTTTCATCTATAATTTTGGAGTATATACATTTGTGATACTTATTTGACACAAAACCATATTCTAAGATGACTATATCAAATTTGTTGTGCCATTCTTTGGGAGCTTACTTTAGGCCATAAAGAGATTTAACTAATCTGCAAACTTTCTTTTCTTGGCCTTTAGCAATGAAACCTTCAGGTTGCTCCATGTAGATTTTTTCCTCTAGGTCCCCATTTAGAAATGCTGTCTTTATATCCATTTGATGGATTAGCATATTATGAATGGATGCTAAGGCTAGAAGAGTTTTGATTGTAAAACCCCTAATTTTAAAAATCGTATTAATTATTTAATTGATTTATAATATTTATTAGCTAACTAGAAGAAATAGAATTTATTGGATTTTTATTTTTAGGTGTTTGTGCATTTAGAGATTTTATGGAGCAATTGTAATTTTACCTTAATTATTTCCATGTAGGAGACCTTGTGGACAGTTGATAGATTAATGGTATGCACTAATATAATTTCTAGAATTTTATGTATATATATATATATATATATATATATATATATATATATATATATATATATATATATATATATATATATATATATAAAGTTTATTAGAAAAGAATAGAAAACAAATCGAAAGAAATGGAATAGAAAAAGAAATAGAAAAGAAAGAAAAAGAAAAGAAAAAGGAAATGAATTAGAAATAAATAATACTTAAACCCCTAATCCCACCCTAATCCTAATTAGCTAACCCTTAATTAATAACCTAAGCCCCACTAAACCACTAAATTCCTAAGCCTAAACCACTAAATTCCTAATCCTAAAGATTTTTGGATCCCAGCTCGAACCCGAAGAGTAAATTGGATCGGCATTCGGCGCCCGCATGTGTGGGCACGTACCCGCACCCGTTACCCGCGTCGAACCAAACCGAGCCGAGCCGGGCCGGGTGGCGACGGCGGCGCGCGCGTGTTGCCCAAGGGGTTCCCCACAGAACATCTTTAAGAGAGCAATGGAGAAGAACTAATATATACATACAAGGAGGGAGTGGTCCAACCGATGTGAGACTAAAGAAAAAAGAGGAAGTTAAGCTTTTGCTCACATACACAGCCAACAATCCCCCCCCACAAAAGGTCAAGTTCCGAAATAGAAGTAACAAAAAAATTAAAATGAAGAGTTTCTGGGCAAGTATATACTATGCATAGATGAGATGGACTATAGCCTTGAATCTCACTTAGTGACTATTGTCTTTGTCTGAAGAAGTGCTTGATGGACTATGCCTTGAATCAGATTTCTTTTACCAGATTCAGAAAAATAGCACACATAGTACGCTAGAGGTTTTGGGTTTAACGGGTGGCGCTTTTGGTTGGCCATGCGCACTTATTCCAAATTCATGAGAGTCATCTGGGATCGTCCTGTCCTATAGTCGCGGCCTTCACGACCTCTCATATAGGTAAGTCCTTAAGGGTTGGTGATAGGTTTCAACCCCGCATATCAGCTTGGACCTATTAAGAGTTTTAAAACTCATCCTAACCATATCACTCAAGAACATTGTCACCATAGGGATAGGAAATCATTGTACGCATGTACATCCACTTGGACATTATTGAATGAGATTTTAATCTCGGGTCAGTGTTCCATAAAAGTCACCTAAGTCTAGCTTATTCCTACCCGTTGAACCGGCTTCTTAGGATCTTCAGTCAGACTCGGTTGGGTTGCCACTGCTGGTGACTTTACTTATGGGATAAACCCTATCCCCCTTGATGATTCTAGGATCAAAGTCCTAGACAGACCCTTCGTCAAGTGGTCTGCAAGGTTCTTTTCTGACTTTATATAGTCAAGAACAATATATTTGCCTAATAGGCTCTTTATACACTTGAAGCGTAGCTGTAGGTGCATGTTCATCTTAGCATTCACAGAATCATGCTTTAGTAGTTCCATAACAGATTTATTATCACAGTTTATAGAAATTGCAGGAATAGGACTAATAGAAACAGGTATATGCATAATAAGATTTCTTAGCCATTCGACTTCTGTACATGTAGTATCCAAGGCTATCATTTTGGAGTCCATTGTACTTCTAGCTATGATAGTTTATTTACATGAGCCCCAGGAGATTGTAGCTCCTCCTAGAGTGAAAACATATCCAGTAGTAAATTTTACATCATGTGAGTCAGTTACCCAGTTTGCATCTGAATAACTTTCTATGATATCAGGGTGTCTAGTATAGTGCAGCATATAATCTAGAGTACACCTAAGATATCTAAATACTCTTTCTAATGCTGTCCAATGTAACTGATTTGGGTTACTAGTATATGTACTTAGTCTCCTAATAGCAAATGCAATATCAGGTCTGGTCCTGTTTGATATATACATAAGATAACATATTATCTGTGAATATCTGTGTTGTTCTATAGGAGAACCCTCTTTCTTCTTGAGAATAACACTACTGTCATAAGGAGTAAGGGCAGATTTCTTATCAAAATACTTAAATTTTCTTAGCATTTTTTCGATAGAGTGTACTAAGGATAGAGTATAGCCCTCCTTGTATTTGGACAGTTGCATGTCTAGAATCAAGTTGGCTTTACCTAGATCTTTCATATCAAACTGACTGGATAAATAGTCCTTGGTATTAATTATTAATTCTAGTGATGATCCAAGAATAATGATGTCATCTACATACAAACATAAGATGACACAACTTTCATCTATAATTTTGGAGTATATACATTTGTGATACTCATTTGACACAAAACCATATTCTGAGATGACTATATCAAATTTGTTGTGTCATTGTTTGGGAGCTTACTTTAGGCCATAAAGAGATTTAACTAATCTGCAAACTTTCTTTTCTTGGCCTTTAGCAATGAAACTTTCAGGTTGCTCCATGTAGATTTTTTCCTCTAGGTCCCCATTTAGAAATGCTGTCTTTATATCCATTTGATGGATTAGCATATTATGAATGGATGCTAAGGCTAGAAGGGTTTTGATTGTAAAACCTCTAATTTTAAAAACCGTATTAATTATTTAATTGATTTATAGTATTTATTAGCTAACTAGAAGAAATAGAATTTATTGGAATTTTATTTTTAGGTGTTTGTGCATTTATAGATTTTATGGAACAATTGTAATTTTACCTTAATTATTTCCATGTAGGAGACCTTGTGGACAGTTGATAGATTAATGGTATGCACTAATATAATTTCTAGAATTATATATATATATATATATATATATATATATATATATATATATATATATATATATATATATATATAAAGTTTATTAGAAAAGAATAGAAAACAAATAGAAAGAAATAGAATAGAAAAAGAAATAGAAAAGAAAGAAAAAAAAAAGAAAAAGGAAATGAATTAGAAATAAATAATACTTAAACCCCTAATCCCACCCTAATCCTAATTAGCTAACCCTTAAGTAATAACCTAAGCCCCACAAAACCACTAAATTCCTAAGCCTAAACCCGCTGTGCACCCCCAGGAACCCGCTGTAGCCAGCAACCCGCGCAGCGTTCCTTCCCCCCCCGCTATATATATATATATATATATATATATATATATATATATATATATATAGTTCTCAAACCCTAAACCCTAAACCCCCTCGACCCTGAGCGCCGCCGCCGACCGGACACCCACCGCAGACCACCGCCATTCACCGAGCAGACCGCCGCCCGCAGCTCGTCCGTGACCGCGACCGGCACCCGTGACAGCAGGAAGTCAGCAACTTATCCCTGTTCAGGACTCGATTCTCGCACCGTCGCTCGACCAAACTCGACCCCGTCTTCACCGGTACGTTCACGACCTATCCCCCTTCCAATACTGTGCATTAGTTTACCTCGAACAACGCATAATCCTAGGCGAAAACAGAGACCAAGTTGGAGAAAAACGACAACTTTTAGATCACAGAAAACTGCGATAACCATCCATGTTTAAGGACTCGTATCTTCCACCACAGAGATCCGAATTTAGTTTTTCTTCTTGCTATGCGAAGACCACCTATCCGAGATTAGTTTCTGTCAATCACAATATTTTATTTGTTGTTGTATGCTGAATTTAATCAGATTAAAATCATGAAAAACCTACTTTTCTAATTTTCAAAATTTGTGATACGGAGCATGCCCCGCCAAACGGGACCGCCCCGTCGCATACCAAGTGCACCAAAAGGCGCGCACGGTATACCCAGACGTGTGGGCTTTCGCGAAAACTGATTTGGACGCGTGTGCGCGTCGAAATCAGCCCATGTTCGTAAAAAATATCCGTATCTCGACTTTTGTAAAACACTGTACCATTTAGTGTACGCACGTCAGAACGCGACAAAACTTACGCCATTGGACTCGTGGTATCGCGCTGGTCCTATGACCCAAGTTTTACGCGATTCTGAGACAGTTGACCAAGCCGCCTATTTGCGGGTCCCTCAGTTGACTTTTTGGGCGAATTTGTGTTCGGCTCACCGGAATCCAAAATTGGACGTACCGTTGAGTTCGTATTGACGTTTAGAATTGGTTTGACCTATAATTTTCCCATTTAGAGACCTTTACCCTTGGCACGCTTTTCGGTGCAAAGTGGGCCACTAGTTGACCCCATTTTGACCCGAAATTATTGTTTTGTCCCTGTGTCCAAATTGGACGAAAGGATAGTGTTTTCTAGCTATCTCACTTATTCTGGGAACATTGGTGATGTTTATTTCAGCATCCGAAGACGTTCATTCTGAGGCCGTAGTTTCTGACTCTTGGTGTTTGACATCTGGACGTTATATTTTGCAGCTCTCTTGCCAGGAAAGTATACCTTGCCAAATTATTTACAGTACTTTGCATGCTATTTATATTTTTGTATATTTATTGCATTTTTGTATATTCATTGTATGTGTAGTTTCTTTCAGTCATTACTATATATTAGATATGTTGACACACACATGACACTTAGTATCATGAGAGGACAATCAGTAGGCGTATGGGCTTTAACCACTCTGGTAAACCGTAGTATCTAGCTCGCATTACGATTGTGTGTCGCGTTGGTCGCTACCCCCGCGGTATATCAATTTCTGGAGTCACGCTGGTCGCTACCCCCGCGGTATGTCAATTTCTGATGTTCTAGACGGGTGTGTGAGTTGTGAGATTTAGATCGAGTAGCCTACCCTTGCCCATACGTCGAAAAGTTGTCCTCATTTGCATTCATAGAGATTGTCTTGTACAGCGTACTTATATATTTTTAAACATTATGCATGTTTACTGTATTCAATTGGCTTGCTTCTATATATCTTGTTATGTCCCTCTGAGGACCTAGTCCCTTGCCAGGTACAGACGACCATGAGTATCCGCAGGAGTACGAACCCGGATCTGACGCTTTACTTTCTGCCAAGGAGACCTTACCCACTGAGCATTATTGATTATCTCTAGCGATGGATACTTTAGCTGACACTCTTATATCATCACTTTATTTTATATAGGAGATTTTACTCTTCTTTCTTATTTTTAGTTGATATAGTCATTGGTAGTGAATTTGTCTCCACCCGACTATCATTGTTGGATTATTCAGACTCTTTATTCTAGTTTAGTTATTTCCTTTCTGTGACTTGTTGTGTGGATGAGATTAGTATTTCTGTGACTTGTGATAACATATATACCACATGTGAGTTTTATTCATATTACAGCGTACGTGTGTATTATGGTATCCATATATTATAGTTGCCATATACATACGGCTGGCATGCTTACGTGTTCCTAGTCCTACGTATTTTGGGACTGGGGCGTGACATTGATAGAGGTGATACAAGCTACAGGTGAGTAGGTATCAAAATAATCTAATCCCTTTTTCTGGGTAAAACCTTTGGCTACTAATCTTCTCTTGTATTTCTTTATAGTACAATATACTCTAAGTTTCTTTTTGAATATCCACTTACAACCTATTGGTTTACTACCTAAAGGTAGGTCTGCTAGAAACCAAGTATTGTTCTCCATGATGGAGTTATACTCACTGTTAATGGCTTCTTTCCAGAAAGGGACATCAGGAGAAGATATTGCATCTCCTATGAGTATCTGAATACCAAGGTGCAAAGTATCGGTATCTGAATCGGTATCGGACCATTCCTATGAGTATCGGGATCGGCGGTATCGGTAGTATCGGCGGTTTCAGATCGGAGTATTAGATTTTTTTTGTATCGAAAAGCAAATAACTATTAGTAAATTATTAACATTTTAGAAAATATATTTTATACATTTATGCATAATTTTAAGTATTTTTATTGTTTCTTAGTTTTTTGAAATTGAATGAAATAATAGTCACCCTTGTCGATTAATTTATATGCGATAGATAAGTTTTTCTCTTTTATATGCTTTTACAACCTGACTATGCTTTTACACCCTTACTAATTGGTCTTTTTCATTCAATTTTCTTTGTCGAATTAACTGAAAAAGAAACCTCTAATGTTAGTATTGGTCAATATCGGGTATCGGTCGGTATCGGATTGGGACATGCCAAATTGTATCGGTATCGGCCGTATCGGATCGGTATCGGCTGATACTACAAACTATGCTCTAGACCCTAGTACCCCTTTCGAACTTCTTCTTCATAGACTCCCAAATTTGTTTGGAAATATTCTTCACAAGGATGGTCTCCAATATCGTCCGATCTATGGCTTGAAAGAGAAAAATTTTCACTTTCAAATCTTTCAGCTTCAACTCTTCTAGCTTCTTTCGCTGTCCTTCCGTCAGCAGCAATTCACTTTCTGGATCTTCATAGCCAACCTCTACAGGCCCCCATAATTCCTTAGATCGCAGGAAATTCTCCATCAACATGCTCCAATGGTCATAGTGACCATCAAAGCGAGGAATGAATGGCTGCACAAAACTCCCTTCGGTAGTCATCTTCATTTCAAAAGTTGCTGCTTTGATTTTTCAGGTCCAATGGGGGTTCTGATACCACAATGTTAAGACTCAAAGACTAAGATAAGCAGAAACTCAACAGATTGTGGAAATGATTCATAAATCTTATTTACAAACATAGGCTTTTTAAATAGCCTTTACAATTAACTTAACATGAATAAGAAATATTAGGTCATGTTTTCCACAACAACAATTAACTAACATATTGAAAGCACCAACAAGCATATCCTAAAGACTAGGACTTATTTTAACAAATAGCTAAATTGCAGGAAAGATCCCAACAGAAACATTGACTTCTTCTCTTCACTAACCATCAGAGATGAGTTTTTCTTATCTTATTATCAATTAGTGTCACCTCCAACTTTCCACAAGTACGTCCCATCTTAGCATTTCATTTCAGGTATGCTAAATTTCTAGACAACAAATATATATATATATATATATATATATATATATATATATATATATATATATATATATATATATATGTTTTTGAAAGAAAATGGTGGAAGAGCGATTACATCATCATCCACCCAACAAGTGAAGATGTTATATGTCATTTAAGATGTTGTGATTAACACCAGCTATACAGTTCAAACTATGAAGAAGACATCGCATTGTGGGATAACAAAGGTGAGTTGGTAACTCAGCCATAGGGCACACTTACGAGTAAGGATTAAACAATTCAGTGTTGATCAACGAAAACCGAGTTAGTAACCAGCACCTAACAAACGAAAATAGGAGCATTTTTGTGAATCATTACCACTCACAACCAACAAACATAGAATATACCAAACATATTAATTATCTACTAGCTAAACAAACATATTCAACTGGGGGCTCATTCATTCATCACTTACAAATTTAAGTACATTTAAAAAAAGTTAATTATCGAAATGGTACACGAGGAATGTAATATTTGTCATTTTGGTAATCGAATTTTTTTTTTCCGAAATGGTGCATGAGCTTTGCATTTTGGCTCAATTAGTACATAAAGTACATTTCTTTAGTATTTTTGGATAAAAATTGATAAAAATAGACATGTGATGGTCACGTGCCTTATTTTTAATAGTTATTTTGTCAAGTTTTTTTTATTTTGGACTACTATTTTTAACGATTTCTAACTATTTTCATCCAAACAATTTTCTTCGAACACATAATTCCTTTGCACTAATATTTTTAACGATTTCTAACTCTTTTTAAGTACATTACCACTATTTTTAACGATAATAGTACAACTAAATGAAGATAAAGTGGACGAGAAAAGAAAATCCACTCAGTCTCCTGTGTTGTTGTCCTCCTTGTGCGATATATCGGAGTAGTCGGTGGATCCTCTGACTCAGCTACGAGATATGGCTATGGAAAATTAGTGAGATCAATACCAAGTGGCAAGTGTAACAAAGGAAGCTATACAAGGGGTAAAAACAAGAAAACACAATACATAACTATTATACATGGTAAATGATAAACAATGAAACATATACAATATGATAATATGAAACATGACATTAGGAGGAAGTCTGATACCAATGCACAAATTCTAGAAACAAAGCTAGCTACAAACATATGAAGTAAAGAAAACAAGCCAGCAACATATCAGGCTAAATATACTCTACGACTTTCTATTAGTAACTACTTAAGTTATCCCTAATTCTAATAAAATAAGGATTCGACGGGAACTCGCGTTGCAGACACCAAGACTGACAAAATAGAATGTCTCATAGCAAAACTGACCTCATGTTAGAGACAGAGTGGCCATCAATGATGCATATATATATATATATATATATATATATATATATATATATATATATATATATATATATATATATATATAACCTTTTCTACATGGGTTGCGAAATAATTAAAAAAAACAAAATTTATGCATCCCCTTCCTATACGAGAGTAGATTACGCGGATAGTTACAAGATAATTATAAAAAAAAAAATCTTTCCGTCGAGAAAAGGAAAAAATAATAATATTGCGGTCAAAACCAAATCAACATATAAACTCTGCTTAGATCCTTCTTTTTCCTCCCAACCTACTCCTACAACACTCTCCTCTCAAAACCAAGGGTGTACCTACATTGGGGGCTGAGGTGGAATCTTTAAGCCTAAAAAGTCTATATTATTTCACTTAAATTGTCTTGTTCTAAGCATTTTATGTATACTATAGCATACTTTCATCATTTTCCAAGATTTTCTTAATTAAGAAAACATGGGTTTCTAAAAATTGGATTTGGCTAAATTGAGTTTTTGAATACTAAATTCTTTCTGAACCAATTTTACAAAAAATCATACTGGAAAAATAATTACGATAGAATAATTTGATAGAATTAGCACAAAAATCATACTGGAGAAATAATTTGATGGAATTAAAAGTAAAAATGAGATCCCGTAAGGTTCTTGTTCCAAATTTACTTTACGCAAAACTTGTTGTTAATATATATATATATATATATATATATATATATATATATATATATATATATATATATATGTTATTTTTTAGAAAATTGATAAGAGAAGAAAGGAGGGAAAAAAATGTTACCGGCCTCCGAAAAAGTCGTGCACGAAGCATTGCCCTAAGAGTTGATCCAAGGTCTATGTGTAAACGTTTCTCGGAAGCTCCTAGTGGTAAAACCTCCTGACTACCGGGTTCTCTTTGTTGCACACAACTCGGAGAGAGAGATCGAACTTAGCTCTGCCCAGAGCAAGGATTTAGAGAACAGAATGTGGTTCGAGAGAAGAATGAGAGAGCGATTTAACGTAGGGGAATTTTTTGTAGACTAAAATTGAGATAAGAACCTCAACAAATATATAGGGAGAGAACAAAGCCTTCACTACAGATAACAAAGTAAATGCTATTAATCCAGGAGTTTAAGGAGTAATAAAGAAGGATATTGTGGAGTTGTCACATATTTAAAAGGTGGGAAATGAACCTGGACATAGGGAGTAATAAATATCCAACGTTCAAAATTTGAATGAGTCAAATCGGTTCAAAAAATAAAGGGGAGCAAAAAGATTTTTGGATCCCAGCTCGAACCCGAAGAGTAAATTGGATCGGCATTCGGCGCCCGCATGTGTGGGCACGTACCCGCACCCGTTACCCGCGTCGAAGCAAACCGAGCCGAGCCGGGCCGGGTGGCGACGGCGGCGCGCGCGTGTTGCCCAAGGGGTTCCCCACAGAACATCTTTAAGAGAGCAATGGAGAAGAACTAATATATACATACAAGGAGGGAGTGGTCCAACCGATGTGAGACTAAAGAAAAAAGAGGAAGTTAAGCTTTTGCTCACATACACAGCCAACAATCCCCCCCACAAAAGGTCAAGTTTCGAAATAGAAGTAACAAAAAAATTAAAATGAAGAGTTTCTGGGCAAGTATATACTATGCATAGATGAGATGGACTATAGCCTTGAATCTCACTTAGTGACTATTGTCTTTGTCTGAAGAAGTGCTTGATGGACTATGCCTTGAATCAGATTTCTTTTACCAGATTCAGAAAAATAGCACACATAGTACGCTAGAGGTTTTGGGTTTAATGGGTGGCGCTTTTGGTTCGCCATGCACACTTATTCCAAATTCATGAGAGTCGTCTGGGATCGTCCTGTCCTATAGTCATGGCCTTCACGACCTCTCATATAGGTAAGTCCTTAAGGGTTGGTGATAGGTTTCAACCCCGCATATCAGCTTGGACCTATTAAGAGTTTTAAAACTCATCCTAACCATATCACTCAAGAACATTGTCACCATAGGGATAGGAAATCATTGTACGCATGTACATCCACTTGGACATTATTGAATGAGATTTTAATCTCGGGTCAGTGTTCCATAAAAGTCACCTAAGTCCAGCTTATTCCTACCCGTTGAACCGGCTTCTTAGGATCTTCAGTCAGACTCGGTTGGGTTGCCACTGCTGGTGACTTTACTTATGGGCTAAACCCTATCTCCCTTGATGATTCTGGGATCAAAGTCCTAGATAGACCCTTCTTCAAGTGCTCTGCAAGGTTCTTTTCTGACTTTATATAGTCAAGAACAACATATTTGCCCAATAGGCTCTTTATACACTTGAAGCGCAGCTGTAGGTGCATGTTCATCTTAGCATTCACAGAATCATGCTTTAGTAGTTCCATAACAGATTTATTATCACTGTTTATAGAAATTACAGGAATAGGACTAATAGAAACAGGTATATGCATAATAAGATTTCTTAGCCATTCGGCTTCTGGACATGTAGTATCCAAGGCTATCATTTCGGAGTCCATTGTACTTCTAGCTATGATAGTTTGTTTACATGAGCCCCAGGAGATTGCAGCTCCTCCTAGAGTGAAAACATATCCAGTATTAAATTTTATATCATGTGAGTCAGTTACCCAGTTTGCATCTGAATAACCTTCTATGATATCACGGTGTCTAGTATAGTGCAGCATATAATCTAGAGTATCCCTAAGATATCTAAATACTCTTTCTAATGCTGTCCAATGTAACTGATTTGGGTTACTAGTATATGTACTTAGTCTCCTAATAGCAAATGCAATATCAGGTCTGGTCCTGTTTGATATATACATAAGAGAACATATCATCTGTGAATATTTGTGTTGTTCTATAGGAGAACTCTCTTTCTTCTTGAGAATAACACTACTGTCATAAGGAGTAAGGGCAGATTTCTTATCAAAATACTTAAATTTTCTTAGCATTTTTTCGATAGAGTGTACTAAGGATAGAGTATAGCCCTCCTTGTATTTGGACAGTTGTATGTCTAGAATCAAGTTGGCTTCACCTAGATCTTTCATATCAAACAGGCTGGATAAATATTCCTTGGTATTAATTATCAATTCTAGTGATAATCCAAGAATAATGATGTCATCTACATACAAACATAAGATGACACAACTTTCATCTATAATTTTGGAGTATATACATTTGTGATACTCATTTGACACAAAACCATATTCTGAGATGACTATATCAAATTTGTTGTGCCATTGTTTGGGAGCTTACTTTAGGCCATAAAGAGATTTAACTAATCTGCAAACTTTCTTTTCTTGGCCTTTAGCAATGAAACCTTCAGGTTGCTCCATGTAGATTTTTTCCTCTAGGTCCCCATTTAGAAATGCTGTCTTTATATCCATTTGATGGATTAGCATATTATGAATGGATGCTAAGGCTAGAAGGGTTTTGATTATAAAACTCCTAATTTTAAAAACCGTATTAATTATTTAATTAATTTATAATATTTATTAGCTAACTAGAAGAAATAGAATTTATTGGATTTTTATTTTTAGGTGTTTGTGCATTTAGAGATTTTATGGAGCAATTATAATTTTACCTTAATTATTTCCATGTAGGAGACCTTGTGGACAGTTGATAGATTAATGGTATGCACTAATATAATTTCTAGAATTTTATGTATATATATATATATATATATATATATATATATATATATATATATATATATATATATATATAAAGTTTATTAGAAAAGAATAGAAAACAAATAGAAAGAAATAGAAAGAAATAGAATAGAAAAAGAAATAGAAAAGAAAGAAAAAGAAAAGAAAAAGGAAATGAATTAGAAATAAATAATACTTAAACCCCTAATCCCACCCTAATCCTAATTAGCTAACCCTTAATTAATAACCTAAGCCCCACTAAACCACTAAATTCCTAAGCCTAAAGCCGCTGTGCACCCCCAGGAACCCGCTGTAGCCAGCAACCCGCGCAGCGTTCCTTCCACCCCCCCCGCTATATATATATATATATATATATATATATATATATATATATATATATATATATATATATATATAGTTCTCAAACCCTAAACCCCCTCGACCCTGAGCGCCGCCGTCGACCGAACACACACCGCAGACCGCCGCCGTAAACCGAGCAGACAGCCGCCCGCCGCTCGTCCGTGACCGCGACTGGCACCCGCGACAGCAGGAAGTCAGCAACTTATCCCTGTTCAGGACTCGATTCTCGCACCGTCGCTCGACCAAACTCGACCCCGTCTTCAATGGTACGTTCACGACCTATCTTCCTTCTAATACTGTGCATTAGTTTACCTCGAACAACGCGTAACCCTAGGCGAAAACAGAGACCAAGTTGGAAAAAAATAACTTTTAGATCGCAGAAAACTGCGGTAACCACCCATGTTTAAGGACTCGTATCTCCCACCACAGAGATCCGAATTTAGTTTTTCTTCTTGCTATGCGAAGACCACCTATCCGAGATTAGTTTCTGTTAATCACAATATTTTATTTGTTGTTGTATGCTGAATTTAATCAGATTGAAAATCATAAAAAACCTACTTTTCTAATTTCCAAAATTTGTGATACGAAGCATGCCCCACCAAACGGGACCGCCCCCGTAGCGTACCAATTTGGACGCGTGTGCGCGTTGAAATCAGCCCATGTCCGTAAAAAATCCCCGTATCGCGACTTTTATAAAATATCGCACCATTTAGTCTACGCTCGTCAGAACGTGACGAAACTTGCGCCATTGGACTCGTGGTATCGCCTGGTCCTATGACCCAAGTTTTACGTGATTCTGAGACAGTTGACCAAGTCGCCTATTTGCGGGCCCTACGGTTGACTTTTTGGACGAATTTGTGTTCGGCTCACCGGAATCCAAAATTGGACATACCGTTGAGTTCGTATTGACGTTTAGAATTGTTTTGACCTATAATTTGTCCCATTTAGAGACCTTTACCCCTGGCACGCTTTTCGGTGTAAAGTGGGCCACTTGTGGATCCCGTTTTGACCCGAAATTATTGTTTTATTCCTGTGTCCAAATTGGACGAAAGGGTAGTATTTTCTAGCTATCTCGCTTATTTTTGGAACGTTGGTGATGTTTATTTCAGCATCCGAAGACGTTTATTCTGAGGCCGTAGTTTCTGACTCTTGGTGTTTGACATCTGGACGTTACATTTTGCAGCTCTCTTGCCAGGCAAGTATACCTTACCAAATTATTTACAGTACTTTGCATGCTATTTATATTTTTGTATATTTATTGTATTTCTGTATATTCATTGCATGTGTAGTTTCTTTCAGTCATTACTATATATTAGATATGTTGACACACACATGACACTTAGTATCATGAGAGGACAATCAGTAGGCGTATGGGCTTTAACCACTCTGGTAAACCATAGTATCTAGCTCGCACTACGGTAGTGTGTCACGCTGGTCGCTACCCCCGCGGTATGTCAATTTCTGGAGTCACGCTGGTCGCTACCCCCGCGGTATGTCAATTTCTGATGTTCTAGACGGATGTGTGAGTTGTGAGATTTAGATCGAGTAGCCTACCCTTGCCCATACGTCGAAAAGTTGTCCTCATTTGCATTCATAGAGATTGTCTTGTACAGCGTACTTATATATTTTTAAATATTATGCATGTTTACTGTATTCAATTGGCTTGCTTCTATATATCTTGTTATGTCCCTCTGAGGACCTAGTCCCTTGCCAGGTACAGACGACCATGAGTATCCACAGGAGTACGGACCCGGATCTGACGCTTTACTTTCTGCCAAGGAGACCTTATCCACTGAGCATTATTGATTATCTCTAGCGATGGATACTTTAGCTGACACTCTTATATCATCACTTTATTTTATATAGGAGATTTTACTCTTCTTTCTTATTTTTAGTTGATATAGTCATTGGTAGTGAATTTGTCTCCACCCGACTATCATTGTTGGATTATCCAGACTCTTTATTCTAGTTTAGTTATTTCCTTTCTGTGACTTGTTGTGTGGATGAGATTAGTATTTCTGTGACTTGTGATAACATATATACCACATGTGAGTTTTATTCATATTACAGCGTACGTGTGTATTATGGTATCCATATATTGGAGTTGCCATATACATACGGCTGGCATGCTTACGTGTTCCTAGTCCTACGTATTTTGGGACTGGGGTGTGACATTGATAGAGGTGATACTAGCTACAGGTGAGTAGGTATCAAAATAATCTAATCCCTTTTTCTGGGTAAAACCTTTGGCTACTAATCTTCCCTTGTATTTCTCTATAGTATAATAGGCTCTAAGTTTCTTTTTGAATATCCACTTACAACCTATTGGTTTACTACCTAAAGGTAGGTCTGCTAGAAACCAAGTATTGTTCTCCATGATGGAGTTATACTCACTGTTAATGGCTTCTTTCCAGAAAGGGACATCAAGAGAAGATATTGCTTCTTCATAAGTTGAGGGATCACCCTCTATCAAAAATGTGAAGAAACATTCTCCTACGTTCTTTTCAATTCTTTCTCTTTTACTCCTTCTAGGTTCTATATTTTGTTCGGGTTATGAACTAGATATTTGAACATGAGAGCTAGTGGACGGAGCAAGAGAGGAGTTGGAGGGAGAGGAAGAAATTATATCTTTGAAAGGATATATATTATCAAAGTAAACTGTATCTCTTACTTCTATAATAGTATTGTTAGAGATTTTATTTACTTCTGAGTGAGTAACAAGAAATCTATTGGCATTGTTATCTAGGGCATATCCTATGAATACAGCATCTACAGTCTTAGGTCCAATCTTCCTCTTTTTAGGTTCAAAAATTCCTACTTTAGCCAGACATCCCCAAACTTTGAGATAATGGATCCTAGGAGCTTTATCTTTCCATAATCCATAGGGAGTCTTATCATTAGAGTTATTAGGAATCATATTAAGGATGTAACAGGCAAATAATAATGCTTCTCCCCACAAATTATCGGGAGCACCTAAGCTGAGGAGCATGGCATTCACCATATCTAACAGAGTGCGATTCTTCCTTTCAGCAACTCCGTTGGACTGTGGTGAATATGGAGCAGTTACCTCATGGATTATTTCGTGTTCTTCACAGAAATTGGTCATATCATTTGATGTATACTCTCCACCACGATCTGATCTAAGTATCTTAATCTTTCTCTCTAACTGGTTCTCAGCTTCAGATTTTTAGACCTTAAATCTGTCTAGAACTTCATCTTTGGTTTTGAGAAGATATGTATAACAATACTTTGAATGATCATCTATAAAGGTAACAAAGTATTTTCTACCGCCTTGGGTCAAAACCCTATTTGAGTCACACACATCACTATGAACTAGCTCTAGAAGGTCAGAGTTCCTTTCTATAGATTTGAAAGGTAGCCTAGTGTGTTTGGCTTGAATACAGATCTCAAACCTATGTTTATCATCTATTGGAGTCTTAGGAATACGATCTAAGTTCATCATCCATCTTAGGGAACCTAGATTTACATGACCTAATCTACTGTGCCACACATTTGAAGATTCTATATTGGAAACAACAAAGGAAGGATCTGGATTTTATTCACGGTACTCAAAATAAAAAGGCCATCTCTTACAAATCATTTTCCAATAAAATGGTCATTATTAGAAAATACTACTTTATTTGCCTCCATAACAATCTTGTACCCTGAAGCTACAAGAAGAGACCCACTAACTAAATTTTTTCTGATAGACGACACATGCAACACATCATGAAGAGTCTGAATTTTTTCTGATGTCATCTTTAGATCTATTCTTCGTCTTCCTATAATCTGTGCCGTTGAGCCATCTCCTAGGGTTATACCTCCTCCACCTTATTCCTGATAGTTTGTCACAGTGTATAAAAAATAGCGGGTTATTTAATACAAATTTGCTACAGAATATTTTAACACAATTTCGTAACAAAATATTAAGTAAATTTTTTTACTGTGCTAATCAGCAGCAACGTTGAATGTAAATTATTCCTATAACACATTTAACATCATGCTACAAACTATTTTGTAATAAGTCGGGAATCAACTCTTAGATTGTTGTTAATATATATATATATATATATATATATATATATATATATATATATATATATATATATATATATATATATATATATATATGTTATTTTTCAGAAATTTGATAAGTGAAGAAAGGAGGGGAAAAAAATGTTACCGGCCTCTGGGGAAGTCGTGCACGAAGCACTGCCCTAAGAGTTGATCCAAGGTCTATATGCAGACGTTTCTCGGAAGCTCCTAGTGGTAAAACCCCTGACTACCGGGTTCTTTTTGTTGCACACAACTCGGAGAGAGAGACCGAACTTAGCTCTGCCCAGAGCAATGATTTAGATAACAGAATGTGGTTCGAGAGAAGAATGAGAGAGAGAGAGAGAGCGATTTAACGTAGGAGAATTTTCTGTGGACTGGAATTGAGATGAGAACCTCAACAAATATATAGGGAGAGAACCAAGCCTTCACTACAGACAACAGAGTAAATGCTATTAATCCAGGATTTAATGAGTAATGAAGAAGAAATTTGTGGAGCTGTCACATGTTTAAAAGGTGAAAAATGAACCTGGGCATAGGGAGTAATAAATGTCCAACGTTCAAAATTTGAATGAGTCAAATCGGTTCAAAAAATAATGGGGAGCAAAAAGATTTTTGGATCCCAGCCCGAACCCGAAGAGTAAATTGGATCGGCATTCGGCGTCCGCAGGTGTGAGCACGTACTCGCGCCCGTTACGCGCGCCGAACCGAGCCGGGCCGGGCGACGGCGAGCGCATGTGGCCCAAGGGGTTCACCACACAACATGTTTAAGCAATGAAGAAGAACTAATATATACATACAAGGGGGGAGTGGTTCAACCGATGCGGGACTAAAGGAAAAAGAGAAAGTTGAGTTTTTGCTCACATACACAACAAACAAAACTTACAGGTTCACTCTTTCAAATTTTCCTTTCTTTAATAAATTTAAATATCTTTTTTTTTAAAACAAATCTATCTTTATCTTAAAATATATTTTTAAACAGAGATAGATAGATTTTTTTATATTTTTACAATATAGATAGATTTGTTAAAAAAAAAACAAATCTAACACATAATCGATCTTTCAAAACAAATTTATTTTAAAAAATTGATTTTAATATAAATATTAATATTAATATTAATATTAAATTTGTAGTGTTAGTGTTAATTTTAATGTTGATTTTAATTTAGTTTTAACATTAACATTAAATAAAATTAATACTAAAACTAAAATTAAAATTAATATTAAAATTAATATTAAAATTAATATTAATATTAATAATATCATTAACAAATTAACATTAACATTAATATTAATATTAATAAATTGACTGAATCAATCTTTAAAAAAATATAAACATTAGCATTAAAATTAAGATTTAAAAAATTAACATTAACATTAAAAGTTAACATTAACATTAACATAAACATAAAATTAACATTATATTAATATTAGTATCAGTATTAGTATTAATATTAATATTAATATTAACATTAACGATAATATATATTTGTTTTTAAATATTGATTGTTTTTCATATTTGTTTTTAAAGATAGATTATATAATATTTAGATTTTTTAAGAAAGAGGGACATGTTTACACAGAAATGGAGAGTTTAGAGGGCATATAATTTCTTTTTCTTTTTTCTCCGTAAGAATTGATTTTGGTTTTTTGTTCTCTCCGTAAAGATTTGGTTCTTTTAAATAATCCTGTAACGAGTAAGTTATTCCCGTATAAGAAGGGATCCGATATATATATATAGGTCCACAAGGAATCACAAGGAATCTCTCCGTAAAGGTGTGAACAAAAGAGCATTTTAGACAAACACTAGCTGGTACTCACAGAAAACTAGGATAAGAGCAAATATGCATGAAAAAATTATATACAGAGTACTACATTTTTGTCTTCTAACTTTACAGATTTCTACTCGTTGAATCATCTTCATATGGCTTCAAGAATCCTTCAATGTCTGTGCTGGTCCCTGACTCCCTGTTTGTAATGGGTGTAAGAGGCTTCAGTAGCCACACCATCTCGTGTAATCAGTGACGCTCTAATGCCAGTCAGGAGGCATGAACAATCGGTACAGGCGTATCTACAAGGATGTGTCGCGCTTTAAGCTAAGATATTCAAAGACAATGTCGAATATATCGAGTCTGTCAACAAAGTTGGAAACCGCAAGTTGCTACATCATCCCATTCAAATATTATAGAAGTACTGACCCATGTTTTACGAATATTCCTCATCTCCCGAGCTTGTCTCCGTCGTGGTGGCTTGAGAAAATCTAAACAAAAGGTAAATTAAATTCGGTGAATATAATTATTTAGGACTAGACAATTTTTAAAAAAATAAAAGAAATATCTACATATACTAACAATACATACCCATTTTTATTTAGATTCGGACAATTTCTCTTATCTTGGTTTTGTCTATACAAACCACACCCATCACATTTTCGGCCTTTGGAGGCTTTGCCTTCTTTAATGCACTCTTTTCCTCCCTTGAACCATTTCCCGCATTCTTTAGCACATACTTGGATTTGTTCTTTCTAAGTATATTAAGCATCCTTTTACTCTGAGGTGCAGGTTGGAGTATCAGGAAGTATCAGAGGGGAGGGGTGCAGAGTATCAGTAGCTCAGAAGAGAGGAATAAAGCAACTTACTGAAGAAGATCAGCATGAGGTAGCAGCAGTCCAGTCCAAGTCTTCATGTGTTCGAGTATCATTTCCTGGAAATGAACCGAGTATCAGTTAGTAGCTTAAATACAACATTAAGAAGTGTAATTGGCATTAGTCATAATATGTACTTAGTTACCAGTTAGGCCATGTCAGTAGTCTATTAGGACAATTGTAATTGCTGAGTCAGCAAGTTAGTTAGATTGTTAGAAGCTTGAGTTAAGTAGAGAGAGTCTGTAACCGAGAAGGATTATGAGGATCTTGTAATTTTCTTGAATCAGTGAATAGAAATTACATTTTTCTTGTTCTTCTTCTTCTCCACTTTCCTTAAGTTTTCTGTGAAACCCTAGTTCACCATTAAAGGAGCTCCGAGCATGGCTTCCCATGCTCGACCTCACTCCAATTCCAGTGTCAATGGAAGGGGTGTCAACAACGTGGTATCAGAGCCGCTGGAGCCGATACGCGAGTCCAGTGCAGAGAAAGGAGCGAGCAGTCATGGCTCCACCCCAGGATCTAAGGGAGTCGACCAATCTCTGGTGGAGAAAGGAGAACTCAGAGCGAGCAGTTATGGAAAGTCATCAATGACACTTTTTGAGGATCGTTTAACACATTTTTGTTGTAGTGTGGGTGCATCCATTGTAGACAAGCCTAAGTGAAAGCATATATGACCAATCTCTTCTCTTTTGTCCCTTGACCTAACATGTTTACTAAATTATTAATGCATGAAGGCACAAGACCAATGGTTTTGTGTATTAGGAAATCAATAACTTAATTACAATCTTTCTATTGTAGCAAAACTTATATGTGATGGTTGAAGAATGTCATTTATATTATTCCAACAACTTATGTAGACCAAAAAAAGGGTTATTATTCTAAAGTACAATATTGTATTCGCCATCATCAATAAGAGTATATTATAAGCATTCGCATATGGCATGAGATACTCTTCCCACTTGCATAAAACTCCATAGTAATTTTGAAAATGCACTAAAAAAATAAAAAAAAATCCAATGCTTCCTAGCCATTTTAAACACCCCCCCAACACACACACACACACACACAAGTGACACTTAGGGACCCACTTTTCTAAAAGGAGCCGCGAGGCGTCCGCCCGATGCCAGCCTAGGCGTCCGCCTAGTCCTCCCGATGCTCGACCATGCATGTTATGGGATTTTATTTACTTTTTATGCAATTTTTATTACGTTTTTTGAATTTATTTTTTTATATTTTTTGAACCGCTTACATCTAGGTGGTCGCCTAGACGGGCTAGGCGCTAGGCGGCGGGTGCCCGTCCGACTAGCGCCTAGCTCTTTTCATAACCTTGTGGGGACCACATTGTAGTGATTCAACTCCAACCTGTACTAATAACCAAAATGTACTTAGTCCTGGGGACCAGATTTTAGTTTTACCCCCTTCTTTTTTCTATCCCCAACATCTCTAAAACATACTATAAAGAAACTACCAGGTCCAGTCCAGTGAATAGATCCATGTAGTGTGTGGAGTATTTACTCATCACCAAGAGTTTATGTTTGGAATTACAAGAATTTTTTAAACATAATGAGTGCGTACCCGAATAAAACAATAGTGAATTGTAGATCATAGACATTCACTTTTGAAGTTAAGCTGTTATGATAGCATATTTCAACTCAATAATGGGGGCTTATATAGCAATCCTTCCATACAAGGGATTCCGATTCTGCAAGTAATTTTGTATTGATCCCAGCACCTAGTACATGGAAGAAATAAATTGGTGGGAGTTAGGCATCCCCTCGAATCAATATGTGAAGTCTCTTTGATGAAATCCACCACATGGCACAACACAGCAGTAGCAGTGAACAGTCGGTTTTTGGATGCTGCAAGCATGGTTTTCATCAACAAATTTAAGGTTAAGAGTAAAGAGGTCGGTTCCAACTTCAAAGAGTAGAAAACACAGGAAAACTACATGAACACCCACCCGCCACCAATACCAACATCATTGCATCCTCACCCATTCCCATATGATTCTGCCCTCCTCCATCTTAAGCCATCATCATAATCTTTCTCATGTCCTGCAATCATATCTTTGCAATTCAAATTGCATGCCTAATGATGCATCCCATTCATCGGCACACAAAGCATGACAAGATTGGGGATTGTTGAGTTATGTATTAAGTTGAGTCTAGTCCAACATCGGATAGACTAATAGGGAGAGGGGTTAGCATCTCCTATATAATGTACTCCCCTCTCCTCTTAATGAATTAATCTATCATTCACATTCTACATGGTATCAGAGTCATAACCCATCCACCTCTCACTCTACCCTAAATCCTAGCCGCCAACACCAACCCCCCCCCTCCCACCCCCCCTCCTGCCACCCCCCCCCCCCTCTCTCCCTGCCCTCAGCCTCCGCCCCTCCTTCCTGTCTGAACCCTAATTTTCAAAAAAAAAAAGGTCGTATATCAAAACCAGAGGGTAGACAATAATTTGTTTGCACAACCTCTGTTCCTAGATTACGACTTCATGAGCGTATATCGAAGCCAGAGGGTAGACAATGATTTGTTTGCACAACCTATGTTCCTAGATTACAGCTCCAGGAGTTAACAAAGAGTAGACAAGTTGTTTGTTTACGTGGATCTTTGTTTCTGTCCTACACCGATATCCATATCAGGATCTACACAGAGAGTGACATGGGTTACCTTGGGAAGATCCAGCGACAGTCGAATCAAGTGCATGATGACTAACACTATGCAACTAACAGTGCTACTACTACCGATGTCGGAAATGCATTGGCGGGACCAACGGGCACTGGTACGACGATTTCTTCGATTCGATTCGTCGATCGGCGGTTGGATGGACCAGATGGCTACTCAACATGGCGGAAGAAAGTTGAAAAAACACTTCGGGGAATGCGGTTGTCCAAGCATCTGACTGACAACCCTCCGGAGATGACTGATCCCACATTCGAGCAGTGGGAGACAGATGATAGTCGACTGTTTACACAGTTGATGAACTCAATGGAACCAGATGGAGGACATGGTTCAAAACACGGACATGATAAAAGAGTTATGGGAGGTCCTATCGACGACGTTTGATGAAAAATGCGACTTGTCTCGTATCTACGACTCGGTCGTCAGCATCTACCAGATGGAACTGGACGACAAGTCTCATAAGGATCACTTTCGAGCCTTTAAGGCTATGATCGATGAAGTTGACCGTGTATTACCTCTGACGACGGATATCAATGAAGCAAGGGCTCAACGGGAGCAGCTTCATGTCATGGCATATCTTGCCTCTCTGTCCTGATGCAGACTCAGCTCGCTCTCAGATCATTGCTGGAGCTAAAGTTTCATCTCTAATGGAAGCTCATTTTCGTGTCCTACGGGCAACAAAGGTCGTCGGGACCTCTCCAAGTGATGCTCCCACTGATCGATCTGCTCTGGGAGCCACTTGTACTGGATTTTGTGGTGGTCGTAGTGGACGACGTGGTGGCCGGAATATTGGACGTGATGGTGGACGAGGCATTGGCGGACGTAATGGAGGTCGATTGCGCACCTGCTTCAACTGTGGTCTACAGGGTCATTTCCAGTGGCAGTATACTAAAACTCCTGCCGCCAATGTCATCTCAGATACTCTTGATCATTTACATTCTACAGGGATCATAGAAGCATTCTCATTGTAAACAATATTGTTGTGTGTGGGTCGCTGACTCTCAAGGCAATATTTTATAACAGTATGATACAAGAGCGTAAACATGAATTTAAAAGATGAGGGTCAACCTCAAATGTAAAAAAAACCCAAAAATATAATCACATATTTAAAACCAACATATATATATAATAGCCACCCAACCGACGGAGGGGGGATTCGAACCTTAGTCTACTCCAAGGCGACCCGCCACATTACCACTAGGGTAATGCCAGGGTGTTCGTGGAGATTGATACTGCTACTATTCTTCTCAGGCTAATTGAGTACGAACTCCCATCACGGGAAATATGCTCTCAAGCTGTGGACTACGAGTGGGTCCCCTCGATTTGTACTCGATGTCGGTGCTTTGGTCATGTGAATAGATTCTGCCCGCTAGGAGCGGAGGTCGCTAACAAAGGGATGCAACCGCCACAACAACGGCAACAAGATGAGGTTCATAACGAAGGTGATGACCATATAGGAGATGACGAGAACGCAGAGGCCATTGCGATAGTTCCAAGCATGACATATGGAGGCAGTCGATCAGAGACTGTTGGTGGTGCCAGCACCTGCCCAGGGGATGATTGTAGACCGGGCCTCGGATAAGAGACCGGTGTCAGTTGTTATAGATCAAGCCGGGGAGCACACGCAGGGACGTCTGATCGAATCAAAGGAGCATCATGCTATGAAAACTAGAAGCCAAGCCGGTGTCAGTTGTTGTAGATCAAGCCGGGGAGCACACGCAGGGACGTCTGACCGAATCAAAGGAGCATCATGCTATGAAAACTAGAAGCCAAGTTCAATCCGCAGTTAGGATCCTGGAAAGGAATGCAACGGCAAGTTCGTATATTAATTATGCTAGAAAGAAAGGGAAACTTATAGTCACAAAGGAGGGGGTGGATCATTCGCAGTCAAAGTCAGTCACAGATATTGTCGAGGACATTTGCGAAGACAACACAAAATGGGGGCTACTCATGCGAAGTTCGAGAGAGCATAGCGACGAGTTAGATGGACATACACTTAATATGCATGTTGAATTGACTAATGACCTTGTGGTGAGTTTAGATGGTAATCAAAGTCAGACCAATTGTGATTAATGTCTATCTTGACCTGGAATACTTAGGGTGCAAACTCGCTAGTACGTTGGAGGAAGATTATAGGAGAAATAAGGACACAAAGCTCCATCACGGCTATTATGGAAACAAAAATTAGGTCGGTGCGGAAGATAGTACGACGTACTCCAAGCTATTGGTCAAGGTTAATAACTTGAGTGAGGGCGGGATGGCACGAATTTGGGTCCTCTGGGACTCTAGAATTTGGTCGGGACGCTTAATACACGTCTGACCAACTCATTGCTAGCGAGTTTACCAATAAAGATGGACTCCAATTTATATTTGGAGCTGTTTACGGGCATAATGATAGAAGACAACGAGATTCCTTATGGCAGGAGATTATTCACCTCAGCGTAATTGCTGAATCCCAACTATGTATGCCTTTATTGTTATGCGACGACTTCAACGCATTGCTTTTCAAACACGAAAAGCTTGGGGGACGACGTGTCTCGAACTCTATTCTGGCAGATTTTCAAAATTGCCTTCTCCAAGCTAGTCTACAATGCTTGGATAGAGCGGGCTGTGTATGGACATG
Organism: Iris macrosiphon; assembly: GCA_036927795.1. NCBI lineage: Eukaryota > Viridiplantae > Streptophyta > Magnoliopsida > Asparagales > Iridaceae > Iris > Iris macrosiphon. Next base: position 78,039,656 of record JAYESA010000020.1, read on the forward strand.
GAACAATAAGGCTTCATATAATCGGATTGTGTGCCAACTTGATCGGGCGGTTGGGAATAGTAGATGGTTTGCAAAATTTCCATCAGTTGTTGCGGAGGGTCTTGCTCCCCTAACCAGAGACTACTCTACGGTGTTGATTAAATTAGCTGCGGAGAAGGTGAGTAGGAACAGACCTTTCCGATTCAATAATGCCTGGACGGCTATGTCAGGCTATCGGGCGGCTGTGGAAGCTGGACTTCAAACTACTACTAGCGGTAATCAACAGTATTGTTTTGTACATTGATTGAAGGCGATTAAGTTCAACCTGAAACGCTGGAACAAGGACCACCCCCGCCAGAGTCTGACTACCAAGGAGGAGGGAGGAGCTTAGGCGTGTCAAGAAGCTACTACAAGCGACATCGCATGATCCTTTGCTGGCTACGCATGAAAAGGAACTTCAAGTAGAAGTCAGTGAGTTATCTCTACATGAAGAAATCCAATTAGCTCAACGAACTAAATGCTTCTGGATTAAGGACGGTAACCGGTGCTCGAAATTCTTCTATGACATTATTAGGACCAAACAACACAGAAATTGCGTCAATAAAATTATTGACTCCCAGGGTCGAGTTATATCAGCAGCAGAGGACATTAAAGAGGAAGTCGTTCGATACTATCAACAACTATATAATCAAAATAACTATTGGACCATGTTTCCAGAGCTTATATGTAAGAGGCTGGTCTCTAAGGAAGGCAATAGGCAGTTGTGTGCACCGATGACCATGAAGGAAATCGAGTGCATAGTAAAGCAAGTTGACCCTAACAAAGCTCCAGGCCGGATGGGTTTAATAGTATGTTTTATAATTTCCATTGGGATGAAATTAAGTATGAGATTTTATATATTATACAGGAGATTTTGGCTAATGGATCTACATGAAGTCAACCATATTTTCCTCACGCTCATACCAAAGAAAGAAAGGGCTACATCTCTGGTGGACTATCGACATATTTCGTGTTGCAATTTCTTGTACAAAATTATAGCCTCGATTATGTGTCGGCATATGGAGAGCATTATACATGAGCTTATATCTCAGAACCAGACGGCTTTTGTCAAAGGAAGATCTATTAAGGAGAATAGTATATTAGCTCATGAGATGATACGCAACTTCAATAAAGTGGGAGGTCGGAAGACTTGCATCAAGTTGGACCTTCAGAAAGCATATGACACTGTGAATCGAGAATTCGTATGTCATATTATGCGGGAAATGGGTTTCGATCATCTATGGGTAGCAAGGATACACGAGTGTATCTCGACTCCCTTTTTTGGTATTGATAAAAGGGCAGTCTCATGATTTTTTTCCATAGTAATCAGGGTCTACGGTAGGGGGATCCTTTATCCCCATATTTATTCACGCTGGTGAAGGAATATTTTACTTGTATGAAGGACGTGGCTACTCAAAACAAAAGTATCATTCCACTCTACAAAGAGGTGACTCATATCGTTTATATCTTATCTATGCTCATGATTTGTTAGTTTTCTTGGTTCCTACAAACAAGGGACTACAATCGATGGAAAAAATAATGGCTGATTTCGATAAGCTATCGAGACTTACCTGAATAGGAAGAAGAATAAGATCTACTTCAATATGTATTGTCCATATCACGATGGCCTTCAAAATATAGTGTATAGATAGAACGTGAGAATTTGCGAGTTAAATATTTGGGTCTACCTCTGACGATTAACTATGCACGGGCACAGGAATGTCAGAGCATGGTGGAGTATGTTAAGCAGCGCATAGAGGGCTGGCATGCACAAACTGTCTTTTGGAGGTCGAATAGAGCTTGTTTGCTCTGTCATAACGGCGGTATCCCTCTTTTGGTTACAAAGTATAATGTTACCAAAAGCCACCATTCGTAACGCGGAGAAAATATGTGCTAATTTTTGTATGGAGGAGAGGAATCCACATCATTGCTTGGAAGGACCTATGTCGGCCTAAAAAGAAGGGTGGAGTAGGCTTAGGATCACTACACTATCTTCGTGAAGTTGCAGGTATTCGACTCACATGGAAGCTTCAACAAGGTCGGTTATTATGGGCCAAGTAGATACAGGGAAGATACTTGAAAGGAGCAAATTTCAAGTGCCAACAACCAAATAATAATTTTCCCGTTACTTACAAGACCATTTTGCGGTCGAGACAAACCATCAAGCCGTTGATTTCCCGTTGGTTTGGAAGAGGTAGGAACACTCATTTATGGAAGGACCCTTGGCTGGAACATACGAGCATCATTGACATGATAGGATGGCAGTCCTATGTACTCACAGGGAGAGAGGAGTCGGTAAGCACGATCATACAAGGCGGCCGGTGGAATCTATTGGCACATCCTATTGGCCGGCAGTATGAAACTATCATCACAGGCATTCAAATTGACCATGGAATCGAAAATAATGAATAGGTCTAGGACAGCTCTAAGTCGTATGACTTCAATTTTCAGCAGACATACGAGTCTATCTGACCAGATGGCCCGAATGTAGCTAATATGGAATTTATTTGGACTGGAAAGCTCTCTGGGAACGTTTACTTACCATGGATCGCCTTAACCGGTTTGGCGTTCAAGTTAATAACCGGGTTTGTCAGCTATGCCTACAGGCGGAAGAGTCATATATCCATTTATTCTTCCAGTGCAACTTCAGTTGGGAGTTATGGTTACATCAATGCAATAGAGTACATATCCAGGTATTAACAGCTAGAGACATGAATGATCAAATAGAAACAATAGCACAACAGCAAGAGAGGGGAAGCAGGTAGTTCAGGGAAGCGTGAATCCGTCTATCGGCAACTGCATGGCACATCTGGAAGGGACGTAACAAGCGTGTTTTTGAAGGCTTGCACACTACGCAATTGGGTATCCTGCATAACATTGAGTTTGATGTTAATATATCATGATTTAAGCATATCAGATATGTAACTGTTGATAATCAATAAAATTACCATTCTTATATATATATATATATATATATATATATATATATATATATACGTCTTACAAAAACAAGATAACTAATCTCAGATAATAGTACCCTAAAGTATCCTAATGTATGTGGAAAAAAAAATTGAGCGCTAATGTCTGTTGAATAACGATTCTGAAATTCCTTGAGTCATATTCTGAAATCGTTGAATAATGATTTCAGTAAGGGGACATTTCTGAGTCCTAAAGTCCATGAGTCAAGTCATATCCTTATGTATCTTGAAATGTCTGGGCCTGTCCAGTATGTTTCCAACTGGAATCTTAAAAATTCCCTCTCCAATTGGGAGAATCTACAACGAAGAACTTCATTCAGTAATTCTGAAACGACTCCCTTCCATAAAATGTAAAAAGAAGTGGGAAGTACCTGGCTGACCTGGGAGGAGAGCATTCTCGGAGATGTAGGTGTTCTTGGCGAGGACGGGGAGGAGTAGGAGGGATACCGCTCCAACGATGCAACACACTACGTTGAATAGATCTAAAATATTTTTATTCGAAAATCGAGATCAAGAAAAGAGGAGAGAGAAAGACCCAACAAATAGGTAGTGGGAGACAAGCAAGGAACCGAGGCGGATGATAAGCCGAGACTTCCTCTTCCTTCTTATTAAGGGAAGTTGATGTTGCTTCTGTTGCTGACTTTAGGACTCAGAAATGCCTACTTTACTGTGCCCGCCCCTGCTTATGACTTTAGGACTTCCAAAAAAAATTCCTAGTGGGGTCAGTTGATCCAACTTCCCCCTTAATGTGTCCGCCCCTGTATCTATTCTTCCAGTTGACTTCTTATACTTGAAAAGTCATACGCTCAAAATAAGAAGATATAGAAGAAAATCTGAACTAGGGGATCATATTGGAACATGTAAAGTAATATCATTGTAATCCACAGGAGAAAAGGAGATAACATACATATTATTTATGTTCGGAGCAAGGTAGTCAAAGGCGCAAGGCGCACTCGAGGCGCAAAGGGTCCAAATCGTTCGAGATGCAAGGCGCACTTAAGGTGCGCGTCCGGGCGACGCAAGACGCAAAAATTATATATATATATATTCACATCAGATTTCTACATTGATAAACATGTGCGCTACAATTCCCCCATGTCTAGGTTGCAATCACTTTGAATTGAGTGAGTGAGAGAAAACAGTAAAAAAAAGTACATAAGTTCAAAAACAGTCTAAAAACAGTACAACAGTTAAAAAAACAGGCTAAACATAGTTATTTTTTTCACAAGATTTTTAAGGCGCACCTAGGCGCGCCTTAGCTATTCCAAGGCGCTCGGAAAATGCGCGCCTTAGGCGCGCCTTAAGAATTGCCCCCCGTCCGGAGTGCCCTGAGGCGCTGCCCCTGCGCCTAGGAGCAAGGCGCGCCTTTGACTACACTGGTTCGGAGAAGAATACAGCAAATGGAACTGAGAAGAACATATAGGACCAGAATGAAATTTGCATAGGAAGAGGACATAGGATTACCAGATTCATCTGCACTTCCAACTCTTCATGAAAAGGAAATGTAATCTTCAGAAGAAAAAGAGAAGCCAATACTACGAACAAAAGCTGCACAAGAAGTTGGAAGTTACCACGTCAACTGTATTGAGCAGTGAAGTGCAATCAAAGCTGAGCACAAATGTACACAAATAACATTCATATGGACAGAATAATAACAGGAAGAGGTCCCCAATCTGTGGGGGAAACCACGCCTTCTGTAACATGTATTTGGGCCAACCGAATAACTTCTTAAAAAAATGCACAGCAGAGACAATTTCTTTTGACACACCAATGATTTTTAAGCCCAACCAGGGAACACTGAGAATTTAGAAGACCTATTACAGCATACAAGCCTGCATGCTAGTGATTTTCAGCACAAAATTATGGTCAGCAATAGACAAAGGTAAACAAAAAAAATATCTGGAGAGGGTAACACAAGATTTGTGATACATAATTATGTTGACATACTAAATTAAACATTGTAACAGATTTCTTTGTATATATATAAGAACGACAACCAACATTCTAAGCCTAATATCATTATAAGCTTTCTTTCAAATCTTTAGTAGGTCAACCATGCCATAAGGGAATGGGCATTTGACCAAGGGTTCTGTTACAATAACAGGAGGTGATAACTTATAGAGCCATTTATCTCAATAAAAAAAAACTTACAGAGCCATAGAATTATGTGAAGAAACCACACTTTAAAAATTGGTGAATATGAGCATCATTAACAAGTACATCTTTGTAATTGTATGACATGCAAGTAGTACACAAAATAGGTAGTTTTTAACTGAAAATATGTTCTTCAAACAAGCAATCTAATCATAACTTGGATCTGATGCATATACTACGAAAACTATGGTTCCATATAGGCATATAGTGAATTATAGACTTAGCACTCAAGCACTCAAACACCTTGCTAGAGGGAACAGCAGAACTTAAACTAATGGAACATGAAACAGGGAACTTCAAGTGTGAAAAACTGCCAACGTACTAAGCGCTAGTTCCTTTAAAAATGTGAATTGAGTTGAGAGAACAAATTTACCAGAGCAAGATGTGTGAGCATTTGGTAAGGCTGAGAGTGGAGGGAAGAGAAGAAATGAAAAAGGCTGAGGAGTTTTTTTATGGTATTGTTTTCAGAATTTAAAAGAAACTAAATCTTACTCAGAACCTGAGACCTATACGAAATTTTTTAAAACTTTGCTCCATAAGAACTGCAAGGCTAATTAAAAACATGAAGAGCATAAGATTTCAATTATGGATCATCTTCGAGTATTTTGAACTATAATCATGTGTCTTTAATGTTTAAAAGTGATTCATGTTATGACAAATTTTCCAATAAGCGAGGAAACTGCATCTTTCAAAGGGGATGGTCTAGTGATATGTTACCAGAAGCAAACATCCCAAATGGACCAAACATGGTACATTGCTTGCCAATTCAACAACATATAGAGGTAACTATAGACCTTTAATGATGATGAAAATTTATGGCATGGTTACTAATAAATAAATCTTGAACAATAGATAGTTGTTTTACAAGAAAGACTGACTTAAGAATTTGTTAAATGAAACAGATATAGTTTTAGTCCAAAAGAAATAAATTTTGCTGGGATCTCCTTGATCCCATACTCTCTCCGGAAAAACAGTTACTGTGTTGCACATTGAAATTTTCGTGCAAGTAATAGAGTGCTCATATGCAGGCCAGCAGGTGGCTAATGATTTTCACTCAAACTTAGGTGGTATTTACACCAATTTGTTTCATCAACCATATTCATTGCCCATTACTGATTGCATATAAAACGTCCCAATTAGGAGAATTATAATTTATAGTATTATACTTGCTTTCCGAGTTGTCTTTTCTTGGTTCTAAGCCTTCAAGATTGTGTTCCTTCATTAATAAACTCCAATTGTATCTACTTTTGGGGGAATAAGTTTTCTAGCTTACAAATATCTCTACATTTTAGGAGAGTTTTATTCAGCACAATTAGGAGAAGCATGCTCTAGCATTTGTTGAATTTTACTGATCTTTTCTTATAGTTCTTTATGTAATAACCAGTGCAAGATTATTTATTTCCCATCACAATCATAACCATAAGTGAAAACTTTCACATCCAAGAGGCATTCCTCACATACGGATTCAAGGAAACAAGATGATATATGAACTCCACGTCCAAGAGGCATTCCTTACAGAATCAAGGAATAAAACCTTATTTTAGTTGCTGGATTATGAGAAGATCACTTCAGTAAAAGTTTCTCGAGGTTCACTAGGCATGAATGATAGTTAAACTGAGTTGCACTAAACACTTTAGACAGCATCAAATAGCTCTGAAGTGGTTTAAGAGCATTTTAGAAATGATTAGCCTAGTGATTTTCTATCACTTCCTTGCCACCATCAGTAGATAAACAAAGCCTCAAACCAGCAAAAACGGCAGATATATTTAAGTATAGATAGATATTGAGTCAGATATCTCAGAAAGATATACAAAGATAGGAGAAGACTAACTTAGCTAGGCAAATATTACCAAATTCTTCGACCAAAATATCTACTTGAAGTCTCATCATATTTTGCTTACCTAAATAAGTTCAAGGATTCTAACATTCACCATGGAGGCGGCTTAGAAGGAAGATCCAAAGTAACAAGGGCTCTTAAGTTATTGTTGTAGAAAACTTGTTGGATAACTTGAAATTGCAGAGAAGAAGCCTGAGTCGAGGATAGTTCTATCCTTAAGACGACATTTGCACCCTTATTACTACACCAGGTTACAACAAACTCGCCTCTGGACATAAAAGAGGCACTGATCTTCGGTCATGGAGTGTCTGTCGCAGCACAAACAGTTGACACTAATAACACTTCAACACAAAATAGCAATAAGAGGAAGCGAGAAACTAGTTGTTTTGGTGTATTTTAAAAAAAAAAAGCATAACATGCTTTAAATAGCCACTGGTGTATCTTTTGGTGAAAAGTTTTAAAACCTTTGGAAGCAACCCTAGACAGATTCATTGCACCATTTTATTTGAGACATCCCTACAAAATTTCAATGAATCTGGACAAACAATATATCACAAAAATATTTAAGTCAAGGTCCCTTAGGCTCAAAAAAGTCCAAAAGCCAAATGTGCCTCAAAAAGCCCATTGGCCCTTGCTTGCCCCACGAGAGGATATAGTTCCAAATATTGTCTCAAAATATTGCCAATTCCAGGATTTGAACCCATCGTTATTCTTATATGTAATGACCACCAGGCTACAAGGCCCTTGGTGATAGTACACACTTAACATATAACTCGAAAATATTACCAACAGTTATGAGTGATATGGAAGGAGAAAGGATATGAAAACAATAATACTAGACTTGAACAAGGTACATAAAAGTCCAAGGAGACTGAAGTATCTCCAATGCAAATAACTAAAAGCAATTCTACGGGTACCATTTGAAGTGAGTGTGCCAGGCAATGTAATGTTATGTATGAAGGTCAACTTTCTAGCAACATCCATTCATCTAAGATAGGGGAAGTCTAACTTCCTTAGCTAGGCCATATTGCCATATTCTTCGACCAAAATATTTACTTGAAGTCTCATCATATTTTGCTTACCTAAATAAGTTTAAGGATCCTAACATTCACCATGGAGACGGCTTAGAAATGCTTACATGAAGTTAATTAAATTTAAGAAAACCGACTTGGCTATAAATTAATACCTAAACGAAATGTCACCTCATTGGACGCATACAACATCAACAAAACCATTATCCCAATTTTTGGGGTATCCTTTTCTTCCATTCAACATTGTTAAGGGCCATTCACCCTATAAAATTAATAAAACCATATCCTATGTTATCGTCATGATACAAATTCGTTTAGGCCAATCCCTCTAGTTCTAGAGGCTTCTTTGACTAATAATATTTTATCCCTCATTTCCTCCTAACCATCTGAGATGATTTTTTTCTCGTCTTATCGTCAATTGGTGTCACCTCCAAATTTTCACAAATACGCCCTTTCTTATCCCATCTTTAAATGTATTTCCACCCATCCATCCTAGCATTTCATTTCAGGTATGCTAATTTTCTAGACACTAAAAATATATGTTTTTGAAAAAAAACTGTGGGAGAGTGATTCCACATGCTCCAAAACTCACCATCATCCACCCAACAAGTGATGTTGTGTCATTTAAGATGTTGTGATTAACACCAACTACAATTGACATCTCATTGTGGGATAACAAGGTGAGTTGGTAACCCAGCCATAGGGCAGACTTATGAGGATTAAACAATTTCTAACTGATTAACAAGGACAAAAACTGAGTTAGTAACCAGCACCTAACAAACGAAAAGAAGAGCATTTTTGTGAATCATTACTACTCACAACGAACAAACATAGAAATATACCAAACATATCTATACTACTATAGAATGAGAAAAGTTCAGCTTCACCATGATTTTTTCCCCCATATATACCCTTGCATGTATTTACTAATTTAAATTATTGATTAAAGTTAATAGAGGCAGCTAGGTAATTACGGGAGCTGTCTTTTGGTCTTCCTAAATAATCTTGCAGGAAGGTATAAAATTATATATATATATATATATATATATATATATATATATATATATATATATATATATATATAATTCAGAATAATTAACACAATTATCTTTTAGTCTTCATAAGTAGTTTTCATAAAAATTAGAATAATTACATGATCTATTTTTAGTATTCATAATAATAATCTATGAAATATGTGCCACGCAAGTGCATATATACTAGTTAATCGTAATAGCTAAATAAACATATTCAACCAGGGGCTCATTCATTCATCACTTGCAAATTTAAGTACATTTAAACTCGAATAATAAAAAAAGGATCAACTTACCCCCACAAGCAGAGAAACCCTAGCTCGTTTTACTTGCCCCCATAGATTTAAATTCTGCAACAAGATTAAAAAAAGGTTGGGGTGGTGGTGGGTGGGTGGGGTGGGGTGGGGGGGGGGAGGGGGTTGGGGGAAGAGAGGCGGGACCATATCTTCTTCCAATACTCATTGACTTGGATGTATGGCAACATCAACGTGCTCATATGGGTTTGTCCAGGAGAACCACCTACAATCTTACATGGGTGATCGAGGAGGTTGGCTCCACCCGTCAACAAGGTCCTCTTACTTACCAAAGGACCAGGATAAGGCCTTCTAGTGACGGTCGCTTACTTACCAAAGGACCAGGATAAAGCCTTCTAGTGACGGTCTAGCATATTTGGAAGGAAAGGAACAATTACACCATTGATACATGTTGCCAAGTAATTGACTAGCCTATACATTCATGATGTGCCCACACTACACTATATGCCAGGAGACAGGGTCCTGGAGTCGACACAACACAAGAAGCTGTGTTTACCTATTCATCGACTCTACTCAAAATCTAATATAGAGTATAGGTAAATTATATTTGTGTTGTGCATAAATCCTATTCACGACATGGATTGGTATAAAACCTACATCAAGTTATTAATTATCGAGCCATGAGTTCTGGCACATGATTTTGCCCGTGTTTTTTTTGCCACATATAAGACACATGGCTACATTTACTAAGTTTATGTCCATGACAAATACAAGTCATGGTCATCCCCAAAAACCATATTAGATCTGCTCAAGTCCCTGCACCAGAAAGGTTACGACATTATGTGGTATGGGAAGTGTATCCTATTCATGACTTGGTAACATAGCAACTCATTATCATGTTATGCTATATAACTTGGCTACGGGATGTAATAGATAAGTAAAGGGTATCGATATTTACATGACATGTACATGTAATAGATGACATATATGCTATTAGCTCCTTGTGCCGACACACAATGTAAATATATACCAAGGCTACATCACAAGTCTTCTTGTGTCGACACAACACAAGTTGCATACAATCTACCATGTTACCATATACTTGGCTATGGGATAAAATACGTAGCAATCATGAGGTTGTATGGATTTGTGCCTGATTTTAGCATGCCCTGCCCTGATTTTAGCATGTCCTATCCGGTATCACAATAATATTTATTATAACGTTTTTGGACTACATCTGACACAGGCATAACACCGATATCGGTGTATTTGTGGTTCCCTGGGTGCAACTACAGGCAATAGATCAATTACCATATAAATCAAGTATTTTGAAATCTTGGAACAAAGACCAACCCTCAGAAATTCTTTTAGACGGCAAACCGAATATATCAATATCAAGTCTATTTCTACTCGAAGGATTTGGTATTTATGTCAGGTTCAAAAATTAAGTCAATATGGCGACTTTCATGATTAATCATGCTGAATACAGGTGATGCAATAAAACCAAATATCTTTGTTTGAATCTGAATGTTCTCAATATTTGGTTCCAGAACATGGAGCTAGACCTAACTCATTTAGTTTATTTTAAGCATCTAAGGGTCTAACTCATCTGCTACTCATCAACTTAAAGCCATGTGCTATCTTATTGGGTTAGCATATCTCTTCCTCGTCTTGTTTGTAGTTCCTAATACCTAAATCGCCTTCTTTCTAATTCGGTGTCACATTCCTGCTGCATTCCTGGAAACGATAAAAGATTAATCCAAATTTGAATTTGACAATGGAAGAACGTGAAGGAATGATTCAGGCGGTTGTCCAAAATATACCATAGTAAAAGGAGCAATAATCCAAACTTACAACATGGGCTTACATTTGGTAAAAAGTGATCCAGTTGAAGTAGTGAAACTTAAAAACTCGACCCAGCAACTGAAGTTACTCCAGAACTCGATCTTTCTATTTGTAAATCACCGTTATCATGATAAACTACTAAAACTTGTTGCAATTTCACTACCTTGTACCTATTTGAAAATGTTAGTACCGTGTATCCATATCATGTACTTATCCGTATTTGTTGAATAAATCTTGTAAAACATAGGCAACGATATTGATGAAATTCAGCTACATTATTGGATTTCAACCAAAGATTAAAGGAGACCTATGTTACTGGTTCAACGGTCTATGACAATCAAATTGCATCAAATTAGCAAACATTCTAGAACTTTCTTAAAGTAGAAAGTACTAAAAAAAGCAAAAAAAAATTTTAATTTTCCTGCATTCGGCGAGATGATTTCTTAGACTGGGAACTTGAGTTTCATGAGGTTTAATTTCGCCACACACACACAAAGAAACCAACACTACTTTCATAATTCCAAATAGATGGTAATTTGACCAAGTGAAACAAATCTAACGAAATGTGGATTCCATACCATCCGGTTTCCCCAAGCGGTCGTTCCGGCCACGCCGATAGCTCCAGCACCCTCACCTCCCTTGGCCCATATCCTGACCCTATCTCTCATCCTCCTCTCCTGCAAGAATAATAAAAAAAAAAAAAAACATCACTCAAAAACAATAAAGGAGCCATCTTTGAATCATAGAAAGGAGCCAACTTTCTGAGGCTTATACCTGCAAAGGAGCCGCCTTTCCTTTCTTGGTGGAGGGCATCTGAGTAATACGAAGAAGAAGACCTTCCAGTAGCAATTGCAAAACGTAAATCCCCAATGTAAGGTTGGGGGTATGAGAAGTAGAACGCTAGTTTAGTTTCAGAAAAGTCAACACGTAGAATGAGTGGTGAGAATTGCAAAACCCTAAACCCCCAATTTGAAACAAAAATCATATTTTGTTGAGAAGAAAAGGAGCCAGGGAAAAAAACGAAAGAAAAATATTGTGGGGGGGTCTGTCAGACAACCTCTCGTCCATCCCAGGACGGATCCCGGGAACGATCCTCTACTGCCGATCACCGCAAGGATCTCAGCCGTTAATCACGCTCTAGACAAGAGGCCATGTTTCATCCACCAGACTATGTTGCCTGTCTCCTTAGAACTCAAGGATACAGTAGTACGAGCCTATAGAACAGATCCTGTTCAAGTAAGGTCGTGCCAGACGTTCCTACGAGGACTATCATAACCATTAATCCCTCTCGTAATCTTTCCGATGTGGGACTAAAATGAATCTGTGGTCAAGTCGCAATTGGTCTGACATTAACTAAAATGCCCAATAAGTAAAGTTATGCATATTCCTCTAACATTAAATTTGCATTCCTTCTTTCTTTTTAACAAATGCATGCATAATTTCTTTTTTCAACTATTGGCGATATGACTTGGCCCAGTTTCATAAAATTACAGTTCATTATAATAGCTAGAATCATTATAATGATATAAAATTTAGCCTAAATTTTAGGATGGATTCAAAAATCATATTGTCCTACCACGTCACTCGTTTGGACCTTGAGAGTGATACCATCATCGACACACTAGCAATGATGCTCATCTATCTAAGACTTAGTTTTGATACATAATTTGGTGGTGTACTTAATGAGTACTTGTTTATTTTCCTTTTGTTTGATTTTATTTTAAATTAATTAATTATTTGAATTTATTGTATATTTTATTATGGTTAAAATTTGGATTATTTACACTTACTATTCCTATATTTTTTTTGTTCATAATACAAGATATCCCTGCTTTTAAAAAAATTACACTGATCATCCATACTTTTTTTTGTTTATTACACGGGGTACCCTTATTTTAAGATAAAAATAAAAAGTTATAACACTAACTACCCCTCTTTGTAAAAAAAATTCTAAAAAGAGGGTGTTCAATATAATTTGTTTAAAAACATGAGTACTCCGTGTTATAAACCAAAAATATAGAAATAATTAGTGTAAATAACTCTTAAAATTTTATAGGTGTACACTGCCATGACAAAAATGTTAGGATTAAATATTTACAAACATGCATTATTATGATTATTTGTTATTGCAGGAGCATGATCGGCCGGTCTAAGTTGTAGGTTAGTACATCCACTAAGTGCATGTTTGGTAAATTAAAAAAAAAAGGCAGTGGAACTTATATTTTAATTTTGGTTCAAATTCTGAATTATAGGGCTCTACGTGAAGTTGGCTTGAAATCAAATGTGGTTAAAAAAAGATGCATCTTAAACCATCTTCGACCGGTGCTACCTCCATTCTTTAGTTGGGTGTTTGAAAAGTTCTAGCCAGATATAGGATTCTCAAAACACAAATATCACAATTTATATTAGATAAAAAACAAAACCAAACACACCTAACTCGAACTAAAGTTGACTATGGTATTGATTTTCAGCAGCGGCTACTACAAACCACTGCATCAAACAAGTCACACTTTTAGTTAAAAAAAAATTTATAAATGTCCGACGTAACGTTCGAAACTTTGTACACACTGCATTACATGTCTTTTGGGTCCACTATCTCCAACTCCCACCATTTATAAATGAAAGGTATTCTCGTGCCTCGATCCATTGATCTTCCGCCACCCAACTAGAATCTTATGTCTCTCCTCAGTAACCACAATGGTAACTTTTAGTTACTTTGAATAAATGCGTTTTTTGAAGGAAATATATTTACTTTTGCACTTAACCATTGATAATGTGGAAGAAATAAAAGAAAAAGAGTGAGAAAAGTGGAGAAAGTCTGCATTGATCTTAGGCCACGCAAGAAATCGCATATATATGGAACACAGGCCGACTTTCATGGGGGTCGAGACAAACTTTAAAAATGGTCTCTCATATACAATATAAAAAATATTTAAAAAATAAATTAGAATACAATAAAAAAATATTACCACCAAAAATTGAACTAAGGACCTCTAGTATGCAAGTCTAACATAATAACCACTACATCACAATTGTTCTATGTTAAAGAAAGCCCATGTTACATACTAGTTCTATTTTAGATACAATATTATTAATATATTTATGTTTAAACTATTTTTTTTTGTCCTCCCGGTCCGCGGGTCCTGGCACTGCCAGAATAACACATATTAGCGACATCCAAACATGTCGCTAATATGTAAACTAATGTCGCTAAAATAATTTGGCAACGTAATTAGCGACGTTTTTACGTTGTCGCGTATTACATTATCGTTGACAACAAAAAGTCGCTAGGCGTCGCTATAGCGACGTATATTTGCGACGAGAAGACGTCGCAGAATATACGACGATTAGCGACGTGTCGTCGTTAAATTGGTGACGTAAGATTTGGTCGCAAAACGTCGCTATTTTAGCGACATTATGAGCGACGTTTTGCTGCAACAATGCTGACATGGCAAGTTTTGCCATGTCAGCATGTTAGCGACGTATAGCGACGTACTAGCGACGTCCATGGTACCAGGTAGAGACGTTCTGATACTTGTTAGCGACGTAACTGTACGTCGGTGAGCGTCGCAAAATGTCGTTAAATTGAAAAAAAGGATGCAGTTTGTAAAATATTTTCCAACAAAACTCTACCTGCAGTTATAAAATCAAAGTTTATACAAATAGACCCAGAGAAACCCTTCGTTGAATTCCCTGGTTCGCCGCCCCCTTCGGTGGAACACTCAATACCGATAAAATCACATATAGTTAATATGAATAATAAACCAAACTCACATAGAAAGAAATCTACAAAGTTATATTACACTAAATATGTCTCAAGAAGTAGATAAATAAATTTAAAATAAGTGTCACATGGGTCTCAGAATCTAATGAAAAGTATAAAATAAATACATCAAAGACCCAAGAATGGGCCAATACACACAAACACACTAAAATATGTCCAAACAAGGACTAATACTGATCAGGAGGAGCACCGTCGCGCATCTGGGATAGAAGAAACTCATACTGCTCTTGTGAAAGCGTCACCGATGTCGATGGAGGAGGCAATGGAATCGATGGAGTCAGTGTCGATGCCGGCGGACCAGGAGGACGTATCTGCTCAAATGCTAGCAGTCGAGCATTGTATGAATCCATGGCAGATACCACCCTCGAAGTGTTCTCCGCCACCGACTAACTCAACAAATCCTGTGCCACTTGTATCCTCGCAAGTGAGTCGCTCATGGCCGTATACGACCCATCCAGCTTCGTCTGTTTGCGCTCCGTAGACGATGCCAGAGTTGCCAAGCTACGCTATATCATCTGGCCCATAGTCCTGAGCGCCATAAGGCTGTGATCTGTCCTCTGGCTCAGAGTCCTGAGCTCCATAAGGCTATGCTTGAGCGAATCGAAACGTGCGGTGATTGTCGCATCGTCCGTCTACGACGCAGACTATGACCGCTCCATAATTCTCCATAGCAACCCATCACGCAAGTCAGCAATCTGATGGTCAACGCTCTCCTGGGCTTGTACCGACGCCTGCGAAGGCTACGAGGAATGCACGCGGACAGAGAGGGCACTGGAGGACTGCGTCGCAACAAAGATGTCGTAGGATCCCGTACCATAGTGCGTACCCCTCTGAAGACCACTAACGGCGGTCATCCAGAGCTCGTCCACCGACGGAGCGATAGAGGACTGCGAGGAAGTACCAGCCCCTCCCTCTGCAGGTGCACTAGCAGTCGCCCGTTCACGTAGTTTAAGATACTCGTCCTAGAAAAGTAGTTGTTAACATCTAAGTTACTTATTACTAACTATATAAATATATATTTTCATATTTTCTAAGTTATATTAAAATTAACACAGGGTAGTACAACGTACATAGGTCTGTGTGGCCTTCTCATCGATGAGCTTTTCACCCTTCCGATGGGTGGCCAGGAAGACGGTCACCATGTTGGCGTCCTCACCCCTCTGTACCTGTTGACAATTATATTGTTTGTTATTAAAATTAAACATCTTATCCTACTTTTATTAAAATAATATATATTCAATAGAATATATACCAAACGACGGAAAGGTTCTGTCATAGGAATCGAGCCACCATACCACTTTTCTGCCTTCGACCTAGCCGTATCTGCCTTCTCCAACCTTTTCTTGTACCTGGGTTCGTCGAATCTCGCCTTCATCGTAGTCCACATCCAACCCTGGATCAATTGTCCAGAGCGATCACGAGCCTTCTGGTCATCTATCGTATCACGGATCGGCTTGGCGGCAACGGCAAAAAATGTTCCTCGATCTTCTCAGTCACGTGTGGTGGATAAAAATAGATTTTCTAAAAGAAGTAAAATAGAAAGTTACATAATATTCATAAATTATTATTAATATTAAAAGAAAATATATTTTTATCTTGAAGTGGACAAACCAGAATGTCTTTCTATCTTAAGGAGCATCTGAGTAGTTGATCCAAGATCCACCATAGTTCTACCTCAGAAAATGCCCCGGTGCTTTCTGTATAGTCGAGGGACGATATCTATACAACGATAATTAAATTCATGAATATATAGATATAATCATTTGGAAAATATTAACTATTTAACTTACTTGCTAGGCCCGTCCCTCAAAATCTCCATTATCGTCTCATCTGGAGGAGCGCATGGAGGATTATTCTGATCATGCGCAGACGGAGTCGACTCAACCTCCTCCATCTGCTCCTTTGTCTCCATGGTTCCGTTAGTAGAAGGAAGGCTGGACGGGGGAGTAGTCTCAGGCCTAGAACTGCTCGTCCCAAGAGTACTACTACGTACCGTCGACGGAGTCAGGGATGTGACTGGTCGGTGTCACGCCCCGATCTCCTGCAGGAATCGGCCGTCCCCGCTGGGCGCGAATTACCGTGCCAATGCTCACGCGGGACGATCGCTTCCATCGGGACGCGATGTTGCACGAGCCTAGAGTTGCGCCCTCGTGAGGCAATTACCGAAACGGCCGTTGATAACTAGTTCGCAGAGTCGTCATAGAGAAAATATAGAATAAACATAAGTATTAAATCCAAATCAAGCTCTTTATTGATATGAAGTAAAGATTACAAGCGGCACTAGGCCGAGATTACAAGTCGCTCATACTCTCTCTCTCTCTTTCTATAATGAATATGCCCTTAGGCTTAGAACTGATTCAAACAATCTGGATGGTGATGTTCCCAAATATTATGTCTCATATATGTGAGCTCCAGGTCCGCGCGCCATGCTCCAAGACGCCAAGTGCGGTCCGATGCCTCATTGCGTTAAGCGATCTCCGAATTCGTACGAGTTTTTCCTGCACCCTGCATGCAATCTGGTTGGGTATCAGTACATTGAATGCACTGGTGGGGAGGCCTCTCGTCCACGCCATAAAATAAGCACGTTCATTAGTTATGTGCACCGACTGATTATGTTGTCTTTCTAGTCTTTTGCCTTAGGATCAGTTACATGGCAATATAATAAAAGTAATATCCGTGTCTACTCAAGAGTGTCATAATAATGAACAACTGAGTTCGTTTTACCGTTTCTTACCATTAGGCCTTCCCTATCATATGCAGCAATATGAATAATGATCTACTGAATAACAAAGAACATCTATGAAATCCAATTGTTATGTTTGTGTCTCTGCCTCAGACCCATTAATTCTACTCGAACTATGTTTGTTACCGTGCATCAATTATAAATATGCAAAATATCGTGAAAATGTACTCCTTCACGTTACTCCTCTTTTGAATGCGGATAGCCGCTATGCAAGCATAACTTATCTATATGAAGGTCACTTGCTCTGTTAGCCATATTGGAGATGATATGCGATGGAACGACTGTCTTTTCAGCTCGGTTGCTAGCCTTGCTGGGCCTCCTGAACCATCCGACGAGAGTCGACGACTATCTAGGTCGGTAGCAAGCATTGCTGGATGTTCCGTTCTCGTCCGCTAGTCATCAACTAGTGTATTACCAGGACTACACTGGCATTGTCCTCTCGGGCCGACACGATTCGGATGCCTCAGCAATCGTGTCGAGGACTCATCTCTACCTGGTGCGCAACTAGTTGTCCGTGACCATGCAACTACTCCCCCACTTCCAATCCTAGCCAAAAAATAACTCGGTTCAATCTTGCCAAGGACTACACTCGGATCTTTCTTCTTTACGCAGCTCCTGATTAGAGACTGCCTCGGTGATCTGGATATCCCGAGTACTTTCTTTTCTTTCTTTCTCCTGACTCGGAATGACTACTTGATAGTCTTCCTCGTCTATGTATGCAACATGATTATACTCTATCCCGTGTCATGTTTCGTGCGGTGTGATGCCTCAGTATAAACTCAAACTACTTTTGTGGCATATATATAAGAAGCTACTATATTTCAACTCAATAGCCTGATTACGCAATTAGCAAATAAGATCTCCATGTTCTATACAATGATAAGGCAGGGTTATCCCCTTAACTATGTACGTTCATCTTATTTTATTAGCATGCAAGGGTTATCGCCTGAAAACTAGCATGTATCATTCATTTTTTTAGTGTGCAGCTAAGTAGGGACATGTTCACTGGGGCCACCCACCTTAGCGATGAATCGCATCGGTCGAGTGAGACTCCGAGTGCGCCTCTGAAAGACTAAGTCTGACTCCATTTGAAGATCCAAGTATGAATGCCTTTGTATCGAACAAGCCATCTCGCTGAGCAAGGCGGATTGGTTTGCTACACTTGTGTTGTTTGAATCGGCCCTCCGGGTTGAGCGGAGTGGGTTATTATATTATACACCACTTAGAACAAGTCTCGTCCTCGAGACTTCCTGAGGGAACTCGTATTATCGTGCAACTTCTAAATCAAACTTTATACATCTTATCTAACTTCCAAGGACTGTTTCAATACTACATTCATTTATTTTCTCACCATGCGTTACGCACATGTTTAGCCAATACTACTTGCCCAACTGTTATATTCTATCCATACGAACCCAATGCATTCGACCAATTACTTGAACTCGCCTATCGAAACCCATCGTTATGCCTAAACCCAAAAGCTCGAAACTCAAATAATTTTCCACTCTCGTTTGCATCAATATCTCTCTGGGTCACCGTCCAATCTTTCTAAGTAAATCTACTGTCAGCCAAGATCGTCGCATTAAATAGCCTACGTTTCCTGACTCAGTCTTTATTGTGCCTTAGCGCAGAGCTAAATTGACCACTTAGGGTACGTTCTAATCCTTCGCGTCTTTGGTCCAATTGAACTTAACTTCCTATTCGTTTACTCGTTCCGTTTTTCCCGAGTGCTTAATCATTTTTATCGAATGATTCTTCCGTTCAACTATTACATTCCAAAATTCAGTCTCTTACTGCGCCTTAGCACAGAACTATCTCGATCGCACGAGAAACGTTACAATCTTTCCTTTATGAAAGTCTAGGTTGAGGCTAACTTACTTCAGTTGCCATACTCGTCCATGCAAATTCGAATATTTTTATTTGCAGCTGCATTCGAGTTATGCATATCGCTAAGTCTGGATCATATCCATATTCAAGGTGTCCTCCAAATATGTGTATTTCAACCAAGCTTAGTGACAGCTAAGTCGGACAAGTTACTCGTAAAAATCTTTCGAATCGTCGATCGTTTCGCTATACGAATAATCAAACTCTGGTTTGTTTTAGTTATCGTCTACTCCAATCTCACCCAAATTCAAGTTTTGCATCACCAGCAATGTAGCTCTTCCAAGAAACGATTTAACCCATTGTGCCAACTTATCTCGAATATTACCAATTTCAAACCATAAGAGTCCCGTTCGATAATTCTCTAATACCGTCTTATTCCTCACTGTCGCATAACCTATCCAACTAAATCTTTTAATTATCACCAAAGTCCTATCTCCCATTGTGTTCGTTTTAACGCCAACATCGCTAGTATACTTCCCAGTTTCAAGTCCTAACTCTAAGTCTTGTTGCCCCAGTTCTATCATTGTTTTGAACGATACTCTGAAGTTAGCCACTCCAGTTTGACTCAAGGCATAGGATCGTCTGCCTAGCCACTAGGTCAGCTCACGAAGTCATAGTTACAGTTCGAGTTTGTGACTCATCGTGCAATTGCGTTGCACAACGCTCGCCCCAAATACCCTAAGGTCAAACCATTGTTCTTTTATACGGGTATTCCATCCAAGCTCGTTTCACTCAGATTTCTAAATATCGAGCACAGATCATCCTATCACATCAACACGTTCGTTCAATCGAACCCAAGATAAGTCCACGTCACATGTCCAACCTATCGATTTGCATAATCTATCTCCTTAAATACCTGATAGGATCCATATATCCAATCTTTTCTAAGTTTAGACCACCAAAGCATGATTCAATTTCTATCTCTTCGATCTCAATCATAAATTCTAAGTCGTACAACATAATTTACGTATCCGTTTACTAAACCATCGAGCGTCTTGCTTCATGTTCTAGAATAACTCATCCCAAAATACCTTCGATTCATTTGTATTCTGAAACTCGTCTTATCGTGTTGAACCACAAGTCAAGACGATCCTTTAATTATTACGCTCCAGTCTCTCACAAGTTTAATTATCCCCATTAGACGTGAAATTATCATGCCAACGCTCCCGCGGGATAATCGTCCTAATTCGGACGTAACGCATGTACGAGCATAGAGTTACGCTCGTACAAGACGACAACGTCGAACAATATGGTTATCACCAAAACGATCGAGACACCTTATCATTTTACTTTGCTCCATCCAAGTTATATATACTTATCCATCAAGTCATGTCTGTTCATGCCATAATCATAATTTGTCTAATAAAATCATCAAACTTCAATGTTTCTGTTTGATAAATCCATAGTCTACTTCTAGCATTCCTCAAACAACTAAGTTTTAAATCCCAAACCCAAGTCTATTCACTTTCGATACGTTTTATTTTATCGAGTTCGTTTATAACATCTTCAAACATGTTCCTGCGAGTTCGATCATCCCTGTCGGACGTGAAATCACCACGCCAGTGCTCCCACGGAATAATCGATCTCATCTAGGCCTGTTGTCGAGTGTTACCCTTCAAACTCGATTCAAGATCGTCTGTTCAAATTCAAGATTAAATCCGTTGTCGCCTGTCTCAATCTTCAAATCATAATTTTGCTAACTTGCATCGATCAGTAATATCTTCCAACCATCGTTATGATCTAAAGTCTCCCCAAATTCGAAACCTCAGCATTCGTACTCAAACTGAACTCTATTGAGCGATATCCTACTCAAATTCAAATTTTTTATGCGCACTATCATTCGTTCGCGCCATTATTTTCAATTGTACTAACTCCGATCGTATCCCCGATTATTCCATCTCAACTCAAGTTTTAATTCATTTGTTTTAACTCAATCGCTCGTACAATCCACTAAGTTTCCCGACCATGATATCAATTTCAATTACCCTGAACTTCTATTTGATGTAAGCATTATCCCTTGTTCAACTCATTCTAACTCGTTCGAACCAAATCTTGCATGCTTCCTTCGAGTTCGCTTACTTGCTAGGCATTGTTTATTTATACTAAGGCTTTACACAATCTCGTCGCTTGCTGCTAGACTCGCTTAATACTCTGAAATCCACGATTTGTTCGAACATTTCTAAGCCGACCAATATACCACTCAGGGTTCGAGCTATACTCTATGAATCTTTATAACTCATTATATCCTCAATTTGCATATTCGAACCTGGGACTATCGTATACACCCCTCAAAAATTGAGTCATCCTATTAACTCTTGAATCATGTTCGCATCCTTCACTCGTATATCCAATTCATTTCTTATAAATACAGCACGATCCCTATTTGTCGCCTTAACGATCTTAGGCTTGTATGCACCTCTATCCATAGTCCTCCATGCAAACTATGTTTTGAATCATAACTTATCGCTACGAATAACCATCAAAACTATATATGAAAATCCAACACTATTCCCATTATTCGCCTTAGCAATACTCCGATAACGTCTCTATTTATTTCCATTATAAGTTCGACTTTTACTCTTATCCGAACGATACCCAAATCTCGCTGTAACTCACTAGCACCAAGGGTCTTGGCACACGATACTCAACACAGCTTGGCCAAAAGGCTGTTTGCATAGGCAACTGTCCGAACGATATTCTATCTTGCACACTAACCCGCTTGGTGTTCTCGTATAGGCATCCGGACTGACATGTAACTTGCCGATTTTAACACGAGTATATTCCCACAAAGTCTGACACAGGTTGGCACAAAGGCCCTCGCATCATAATCCCGCTCAAGCAATCATATCATTCACATACACTTTTTAAAAATATTTAGACTTATTGTATGGAGATCAACCTAGAGAGAGAGTCCAAACTGCTACACTTATCCCAAAAGAAGTACATTTATCGGGTACTTCAATATTTCGGGATGGACGTGTAAACCCCCTCACCCAGAATAGATATTTTGTGTATATTTTATATTATTATAGATATTGAATTTCTTTAGAGTATTCTGTTATTTAATTAGCAAATAAATTTCTCGATATATTTACTTATATAAATATTTATTTAGAATCATTTTTAGGTTATTTTAGATTTTTGAAATTAATTAGGATTTATTTGGATATATATAGTCTTAATATTAGATATATGCTAATTTAGTGTTAATAGATATTAATAAGATTTTATAAATTATTTGTATTATCTTTAATTATATTTAAGATTATAAATTATTGAGATAAATTCAAACTCTATTTTAAATTAATTCAAATCCTGAACCTACTAGGAAAGCAACTTAATGTATATCATATCCTTATTTAAATTCATCATAATCCTATCCAAATTAACCAATCCTTGTTGTATTTAATTAAGTAGTGTCCACCATTATAAATACCTCATCCTTCATATTTTTCTTCCCCAAATTTCTCTCTTTTTCGTCCAAAAATAGTCAAAATTCGTCATAAATTCAGCCTTATTTTCTACTAGTTATGACGAATTAAAAGGACGATATCTCCTAGCTCCGGACTCCAAACGAGGCCTATTTTTTTTTGTTAGAATGATGATGAGGTTAGCTTTTTGATTATATAAATTGTTTTTCTAAATTATGAGTATTAAATTCTGAAAAATTTGTAGAGCACAGCATGTCCAAAAATAGACGTATTTTAATGTTTTCACGATTCCGGGAGAAGCAGGAATCAGAATCATGAACCGTTTAAAGTTTCGGAAAGCTAATGTCGAGATCATCGACATATATTTTTCCCAGAATTTAATTCGAAGTATTGATATACTGTTAATTCTGTAGAACTTCTAGGTTAGAATTTAACCATCGATGCACAATACAAAATTTGTATGTGCCATAATTCCCAAACGAATTTGAATTCGGATGAGCCGTAAATTCCAACATATTTTTGAAGCTGAAATCTATAGGAAATCATGCATGAAAGTTGAGTTTGTGTCGGTTGACTTTCCGGTCAACATATCGCCTCGATTTGCGTGCCATGAGTCTCGAGTTGATAAAATTTAGTTTCTTTGGACAAAATTTAGGAATTAACATAAAAATCAGAATAATAAGATTAAAATAGAATTTTAGAGTAATTATTCCAGAATTAAATAAATTAAAATAAATTATCTTTTGACGTGATAAATTTGTAATACATAGGCTATTTGGACTGTGACTTGGACTCTGATTCATACCAGCAGCAGGACCCCAGGCAAGATACCTTGCCAAATTATTTACAGTACTTTGCATGCTATTTATATTTCTTTTTATTTATTTTATTTCTGTATAGTTCTTGCATGTGTAGTTTTTCTCCAGTCATTACTATGTATTAGATATGTTGACACACACATGGCACCTAGTATCATGGGAGGACAATCATTAGGCGTATGGGCTTTTAACCACTCTGGTAAACCGTAGTATATAGTTCGCACTACGGGCGTGTGTCGCGCTGGTCGCTACCCTAGAGGTATGTCGATTTCTGTAGAGTCGCGTTGGTCGCTACCCCAGAGGTATGTCAATTTCTGATGTTCTAGACGGGTGTGTGAGTTGTGAGGCTTAGATCGAGTAGACTATCCTTGCCCATACGTCAAAAAGTTGTCCTCATTTGCATTCATATAGATTGTCTTGTACAGCGTACTTATTTATTTTCAAACCATATGCATGTTTACTGTATTCAAATTGGCTCGTATTTTCTGTATCTTGTTACGTCCCTCTGAGGACCTGGTCCGCTGCCAGGTGTATCTTTTCTTGAGTATTTGCAGGAGCACAGATTTAGATGGTTACATGTGATCCGAGGATGTCTTCTCTTCGAGCTGTGATGGATAGCTGGTATTCTTATATTGTGTTGTGGTGTTGTACTCATATTGTATTTGCTCTTATATTCGAGTTGGTAGTGGATTTGTTTCCATCCAACTATCATCCTTAGATACTTCTTATTGAGATCTAGTTTCATAGATACTGGTTATTTATTTCTATATGATTATAGTGGATGAGATTTAGATTTTATCCTGTGACTTGTATTATATTTTATACCACTTGTGGATTTTATATTCATATTACAGCGTACGTATAGATTTGGTTTCCATATATTGGAGTTGCCATATCCATGCGGCTGGCATGCTTACGTGTCCTTGTCCTAGTCCTACGTACTTTTGGGACTGGGGCGTGACATGTTTTTGTGGTGGCCCATGCAGGTCGAGAGCATATTGTCTCGGTTACGTTACTGTACCGAACAAGCCTGCACCTAGGACTAGAGTATAGGATCTCATCCACAATTGACTGTGATTCATCTCCTCCTATCTGTTCTATTTTGAACAATTGTATCCTGCTTGATTCATGTGCTTCCCTAATAGTTCCTTGAGTATAGTCTTCTGCTAGAATATAGGAACCCCTGTTATTAGGATGATAATTAGAGTAGCACACCTATTAAGAATACAACGAGAATATAGACACACCACTAAATTTAGAATATCTAGTGAACCTAGAATTCCTTATCTTTAGATTGTTATACCATTACCCCTTGATGTATTAAGAAGACTTGAGAGTAGTATAGACACTACTAGAGTTAGTTAGAAGTTTTACCATAATGTTTGACACCTAGTATCACATAGTCTTTTGACCTATTAATTGAAGTTTAACCGAATGATATTTATCGCATGCTAGCAAAAGACGACAGTGTTTATTCAGACCATAGAATTTAGAGGTCCTTGCCCTATTTGGTCGACTAGCGACTTAGATAAGGAGGTTGTATGATAACTGTAGAGATTGTAGAGTCTTTTATTATTATTGCTTATGTTATTTTTGCTTTTGCGAACTTGAATTATTTTATAACTTCTCACATCATAATCCAGCGTTATATTTTCTGTGCTACCTTGAATTATGCTGCTATTATAGCCTAGTTTTTGCAAGCTTAATCTTATATCGAGCGTGTTCATGACATATGTGTTATTGGGGCCTGATCAAACATACTAATACAAATTGTCTAATCAGAATCAGTGTATTATGGTCTAGCTAGCCATAATGCGCTTGATTCGCCCTTTGCAATAGTATTTTACGTGGATTGAGATGTATAGTGGACCAGTAGACAAATATACTTACCCTCTAGATACGACAAATCATATCATATCAAGTACATAACTGCACCGATGTGAGCATGCGAATAGGAAATTACCAAATTAAGATTTCAATCCACAACTGTCTTGACAATTCCCATTTGAATTCTTTAAACGCTTTGATTCCCATACTTCCATTCTATTACCCCTCCTTGAACTCTTTTCCGTTGCTTTCCGTCTTCCCTTGTCTCGGAAAGACGAAATCTCGTGCTTGGATATAAGTGATACATAGATAGTACAAGATATACCCCATAGGCCAATCATATTATTTGGTGACTATCTTTCATAATTGATTAAGGGCATATCACATATGATATAGTTGGTGTTAAAGTTTTGAGGATTGAATGACATGAGAAAATAAATTGAGGAATATTTTCTTAAGTGTAAGAGCCTTATGTGATAGATGGGTAAATTCTAAGTTGGGTAGAAATTACATTGTTAAACTTGAGGTAAATTCTTTTAGATTGTGATCAAGTGAGATTAGATAGAGAGAAACCATGTTCTATTTTAATTTTGAGGACAAAATTTTTGTAAGTTGGGTAGATTGTAAACCCCCTCACCCAAAATAGATATTTTGTGTATATTTTATATTATTATAGATATTGAATTTCTTTAGAGTATTCTGTTATTTAATTAGCAAATAAATTTCTCGATATATTTACTTATATAAATATTTATTTAGAATCATTTTTAGGTTATTTTAGATTTTTGAAATTAATTAGGATTTATTTGGATATATATAGTCTTAATATTAGATATATGCTAATTTAGTGTTAATAGATATTAATAAGATTTTATAAATTATTTATATTATCTTTAATTATATTTAAGATTATAAATTATTGAGATAAATTTAAACTCTATTTTAAATTAATTCAAATCCTGAACCTACTAGGAAAGCAACTTAATGTATATCATATCCTTATTTAAATTCATCATAATCCTATCCAAATTAACCAATCCTTGTTGTATTTAATTAAGTAGTGTCCACCATTATAAATACCTCATCCTTCATATTTTTCTTCCCCAAATTTCTCTCTTTTTCGTCCAAAAATAGTCAAAATTTGTCATAAATTCAGCCTCATTTTCTACTAGTTATGACGAATTAAAAGGACGATATCTCCTAGCTTCGGACTCCAAACGAGGCCTATTTTTTTTGTTAGAACGATGATGAGGTTAGATTTCTGATTATATAAATTGTTTTTCTAAATTATGAGTATTAAATTCTGGAAAATTTGTAGAGCACAGCATGTCCAAAAATAGACGTGTTTTGATGTTTTCACGATTCCGGGAGAAGCAGGAATCAGAATCATGAACCGTTTAAAGTTTCGGAAAGCTAATGTCGAGATCATCGACATATATTTTTCCCAGAATTTAATTCGAAGTATTTACATACTGTTAATTCTGTAGAACTTCTAGGTTAGAATTTAACCATCGGTGCACAATACAAAATTTGTATGTGCCATAATTCCCAAACGAATTTGAATTCGGACGAGCCGTAAATTCCAGCATATTTTTGAAGCTGAAATCTACAGGAAATCATGCATGAAAGTTGAGTTTGTGTCTGTTGACTTTTCGGTCAACATATCGCCTCGATTTGCGTGCCATGAGTCTCGAGTTGATAAAATTCAGTTTCTTTGGACAAAATTTAGGAATTAACATAAAAATCAGAATAATAAGATTAAAATAGGATTTTAGAGTAATTATTTCAGAATTAAATAAATTAAAATAAATTATCTTTTGACGTGATAAATTTGTAATACATAGGCTATTTGGACTGTGACTTGGACTCTGATTCATACCAGCAGCAGGACCCCAGGCAAGATACCTTGCCAAATTGTTTACAGTACTTTGCATGCTATTTATATTTCTTTTTATTTATTTCATTTCTGTATAGTTCTTGCATGTGTAGTTTTTCTCCAGTCATTACTATGTATTAGATATGTTGACACACACATGGCACCTAGTATCATGGGAGGACAATCATTAGGCGTATGGGCTTTTAACCACTCTGGTAAACCGTAGTATATAGTTCGCACTACGGGCGTGTGTCGCGCTGGTCGCTACCCCAGAGGTATGTCGATTTCTGTAGAGTCGCGCTGGTCGCTACCCCAGAGGTATGTCAATTTCTGATGTTCTAGACGGGTGTGTGAGTTGTGAGGCTTAGATCGAGTAGACTATCCTTGCCCATACGTCGAAAAGTTGTCCTCATTTGCATTCATATAGATTATCTTGTACAACGTACTTATTATGCATGTTTACTGTATTCAAATTGGCTCGTATTTTCTGTATCTTGTTACGTCCCTCTGAGGACCTGGTCCGCTGCCAGGTGTATCTTTTCTTGAGTATTTGCAGGAGCGCAGATTTGGATAGTTACATGTGATCCGAGGATGTCTTCTCTTCGAGCTGTGATAGATAGCTGGTATTCTTATATTGTGTTGTGGTGTTGTACTCATATTGTATTTGCTCTTATATTCGAGTTGGTAGTGGATTTGTTTTCATCCAACTATCATCCTTAGATACTTCTTATTGAGATCTAGTTTCAAAGATACTGGTTATTTATTTCTATATGATTTTGGTGGATGAGATTTAGATTTTACCCTGTGACTTGTATTACATTTTATACCACTTGTGGATTTTATATTCATATTACAGCGTACGTATGGATTTGGTTTCCATATATTGGAGTTGCCATATCCATGCGGCTTGCATGCTTACGTGTCCTAGTCCTACGTACTTTTGGGACTGGGGCAAAGAAAGTGAGTAACCTCCTTGCGGCTCACTTTAAGTTCACTGAGGAGCAGTGTCCATCTACCGAAGACAAGAAAAAAGATATGGAACAGGTTCCATATGCCTCAGCTATGGGGAGTCTCATGTATGCTATTGTGTGTACTAGGCCAGACATCACTCACGCAGTTGGTAGAGTTAGCAGGTATACGTCTAATCCTGGAAGGGTACATTGGAGTGCGGTCAAGTGGATTCTATGATACCTTCAGGGCACTGCTGATTGGAGACTTTTTTTTGGTGGTGACGAGCCGAAGCTGGTTGGGTATACCGATACTGATATGGCTGGAGATGTAGACACGAGACGATCGACTTCGGGCTATGTGATGATGTTTGCTGGTGGAGCGGTATCGTGGCAGTTGCGGTTGCAGAAGTATGTTGCCTTGTCGACGACAAAGGCAGAGTATATTACGGGGACGGAGGCATGCAAGGAGTTGTTGTTGATGAAGAAGCTGCTGCAGGAAATGGAGCTAAAGCAATAGTAGTACCTTTGCTTTGCGATAGCCAGAGTACAATTTACCTTGTAAAGAATCAGACACTTAATAGCTGGTCCAAGCACATTGATACCTGGTATCATTGGATACGAGATGTTATTGAAAAGAAGCAAGCGACGCTTGAGAAGGTTCATACGGATGACAACGGAACATACATGTTGAAAAAAATTCTTCCAAGAAAAAGTGTGAGTACTGCATGCGAATCGTCGGGATAACGACCCCCTCCACATAGTTGTGAAGGGGAAGATTTGTTGGAGTGGATGGGGTTCCCAGCCTATGTGAAAAATACCCCAGAGTTTGATTGAGTATTCCTACATATAATAGAAATACCTCAATATATTTGGATTGTATATTCCTACATATAATAAGAATATGTCAATAAATTTGGATTTTGATTGGTATTCCTATATATAATAGGAATACTGGTTGTGGGTTTGAGGTTATATATATTAGGTGTCTCCTAGCCCTAAAATATATCTGATATCTCAAAAATATTACAAAAAGAGGCAAGAGTGCTTTTACAACATTGGAAGGATAAAGGAAGAGAATGAAGGCTATTTCAAAGAGGATATCGGTTTCGGATAATTCTTTTCTCTTCATCTTCGTTCTTCATTTGTTTGTGATATATTTTCTATTCCAAAGAGTTGTGGTGATCTGTTTGGATTGGTGTGAAGTTTGTAAGAAGTCGGTGTATCTTTTATTCTATTAATGGAGGCTTTTCATGGTTTGACTCCGATCGTCCCGTAATTTTTTCCATTTGAATTTTGTACGTAAATTTTTTTGTGTCTGCGATTTATGTTTGGCATTTTTGGTTTGTGTGCTTTTGCTCGGTTCTCTCACAGGACTTCTTGGTCTGGGGAACGAGTTTCGCGCTTTCGTTCCCAACATGCTAGACAGAAGGAAGATCCAAAGCAACATGGTGTAAACTCCCTCGACCAAATTTTGGTTTATTTAGCTTAGATAAAGAGACTAGGTTTAATTTTGAGACAATTAGAATTATATTACAGTATTTTAGAATTTTTGTGCAATATTATATCTCTTAGTGCACCTTACCGTTGCTCCGATATTTATAGCACTACACTAGCTATTACCTGCAAACAAATTTCATACACTTTTCCTAGACAAGCCAGCCTATTATTCTGACCCTTGTGTAACTCACAAATACTCTATCTTGTGCTTCATTTTAGTTGCACAAAAATTGTTACGAACGTCCGTGCTTAAATTCAATTAATTCCAACTTTGCATTCTTTGTCCGTCCCAATCGAAAATGGAGACACAATATCAACCTATTTTGTCCAACCCAAATTATGATATTATTCCACTCTAAGTCTACTATGTCCATGATGCTTATGTTCCACCTAATTTTAATTGCATGTACTTCCAATTAATTAAAGAACACCTAGCGCATTAATTTTAATTAAATTAATGTAATGACCCAACCTCACCCAAAACTAGACCCAACTCCAACCCACACCCACACCCTCAAGACTCATACTAAATACCACACACCATTCTAGCCCACTATATAACACCAAACATGGTGTTTTGCCACATCCAATACCAAATTCTAATTATTGTGCAATTTCCCAATTTTTCAGGTACTTTTATGCAAATAAGCTATGAGGTGTCCCCCTCTCATTGGTCCAACCACATGAAGAACACAACCCCCCTCCCTTGACCGGTCCACTTTGGGTTCCCTCCATTTTGTTGTACTCTATACAACTTTATGTAATTGCATCTCCATCCTACATTTTAAACCCCTTAAATCCTAGCCACATGTTCATCATGTGGAGGCTTCCCTCAAACCTAGGAAACTACCCCAGCCGGCCCTAATCCCTAGGAACACCCCCCTCTCTCTCCTACAAATACTACCTATATTCTCTTTCTAAACCTGACACCAAAACCCACCTACACCTACGAAAAACCCTAGGAAATACTAATACCAACATCACCTCTACGACCCCTCCTTCCCCGACCCACCCCCGACTCCCCCCACCGTAGCCACCACCACCACAGTCCACCACCGCCACCCTGGCCACCAACCCCAGCTTCTCCACCACCGTCCCTACCAACACCACCACCCCCTGGCCGCCCTCACCGATACCCCCGTCAGCAACACCACCAACACCAGCATCAACAACACCATCACCAACAACACCCCTGACCGACTCCCCTCTGCTCACCCCCGCCGCCTTAGCCACCCTCGGCCACCGCCACCATCACCCCGACCACCTACGACCTTTCCCACGCTACCAGCAACCCGCCACCACTGCCACCGCCGGTCGCCACCACAGTTGTTGCAACTGCTGCTGCTACTGTCATTGCCAGGGAGCTGCTGCTACTGCTGTGCACCCCTGCCGGAGCTCCACCCTCCCTTGTCGGAGATGGCCCACGTGCGACGGACACCCCCCTCCCCCGGGCACGATCGACGTATAGGTACGTGCGTCGTATACGCATATTTTGTAATAATGTATATAAGTATATTTATATATATATATATATATATATATATATATATATATATATATATATATATATATATATATATATATATATATATATATATATATATATATATATATGTATATATGTATATGTATATATATAGCTATGAATAAATGTATATATGTATAATGTAATTATGTATATATATATATGTATATATAATGTATAAAGGTATATGTATATATATGTAATAATGTATATATGTATATATGATAGTATATTTATATATATATATATATATATATATATATATATATATATATATATATATATATATATATATGTATAACGAGGTATAAATATATATATGTTATAATGTATATATGTATATAATGTATATATGTATTATTTATATGTATATACATATATATGATAGGTATGTATATTATAATAATGTATATATGTACATATGAATATATGTTTGTATATGTATGATTTGTTATATGTAATAATGTAATAATGTATATATGTATATATGATAGTGTATTTATATGTATATATGTATATATGTATATTATGTATATATGTATTATTTATATGTATATACGTATATATGATAGGTATGTATATTATAATAATGTATATATGTACATATGAATATATGTTTGTATATGTATGATTTGTTATATATATATATATATATATATATATATATATATATATATATATATATATATATATATATATATATATATATATATATATATATATATGTATTGTTGTATTCATATATATGTATTTATATATATTATCTAGTGTATTAATGTATTATTATGTATATGTATATATGTTATTTAATGTATATATGTATTATATGTATGTATATATGTTTAGTGTGTATGTATATACGTATATATGTGTTATATATATGTATAGGTATATATGTACATATGTTTATTCAATGTATATATATATATATATATATATATATATATATATATATATATATATATATATATATATATATATATATATATATATATATATATATATATATATATATATATAATTATGTATTTACATTTAATATATTTATGTATTAAATGTATTATTACTATATATATATATATATATATATATATATATATATATATATATATATATATATATATATATATATATATATATATATATATATATATATATATATATATATATATATATATATATGTGAATTATGTATATATATATGTAATTGTATATATATATATGTATGTATGTTTATAAATTTATCTAATATAGATATATGTATATATGATAGGTATGTATACTTTTACTATGTTAGCATAAGTAATTAAGAAAGAGTAATGTAGTGATTTATAATTATTGTTATCTGTTCGTAGGCATCTGAGGCGGTGCTACCTTGACTGTTGGTTTCGGAGCATTGCTTGTGCACACCAGAGTTCCAGGCAAGTATACCTTGCCTTGTTATACTGTTTAAATTCAGATGTCATCTAATTGCATGTTTTATTGTTCCAATATTAACTGTGCACGTCTGAGAAGACTCGGGTGCAATCAACGAAGGTGTTGACGTTAGGACTTGTGTCTGACCTAGTGTCTAGTGGACCCACCTAAAGTTGAGAAGTTATCAATATGACTCCACAGGCCTTGACACGTATCATTACACGTCACAGAGTAAGTTCATGTAGGGACACGTGCTTCATGACTGACTGGCCATCAGTATGAGCAGTACGTGTGACGGCATTTAGCTTAGTTGTTTATTTCTGTAGCGACTTGCATTATATTATGAGATGTCCATGTCATGTTCGTGATTTGTACATTGACATTGGGCGGGAAAGATAATTAGTAGGCGTATGGGACAGACATTTGGCTGCCGTAGTTTCAGAGTAAACTGCGGGCCTGTGAGCCTCAATGTTACCCGATTATGGGCCATGTGTTACCCGATTATGGGCTCAGGTTACCCGGTTATGGGTGTATATGTTTATCGATACATCCGACAGAGGTTACTAGCTGCGCGCTATCATGATCGGTGATGTAGTCAGCATATACTCCTGGCATCCAAATTACAACTAATGCCAGGTACTTAGCCTTTGGCTCAGCGCTATGCTTTATACCTTTCACCTACCCATACGTACCAGGGTTGTCTTCAAAGTGCATTTCACGTAGCTGGTTAGTTCACCCTTGAGTTTACACAGTATATACTTTATGGCATGTATTTTTGTATCTTGTTACGTCCCTCTGAGGACCTGGTTTCCTTCCAGATCCGGACGAGCACTTGTACCCGACCATCTACGGAGCAGGAGTAGAGACAGAATTCCTTATTGAGGACTTCGAGGCATTTCCAGAGGAGTTCCCGTGATTTGAGTACGCAGCCGTTTTGGACTAGAGCATTCTTATCTAGCTAGCTGATACTCTAGTCTAGTTATCTTACTTCTTTCTGCACTTTTATTCCATTGCTGTATTTCAGTGGGTTTGTCCCCATCAGATTATTTCAGATGTATTATGGATATTCAGACTCTTATATTTTATTTACCAGCATTTGTTTCAGTCATTATGATATTGTATTATGTGGATGAGATTAGATATTACCTGCTATATGTCAGGATATTAGACTTGTTAGTATTTTAGGACAGCGTAGCACGCTTCGATAAGATCCATTAAATTGGGATATCCTTCAGAGTCGTGTCAGCTGGCCAATGCCACGTAGCCTGGTCCCGTGTATTTTGGGACTGGGGCGTGACACAAGGGATCTTGAGTTATTGTTGTATAAAACTTGTTGGAGAACTTAAAATTGCAGAGAAGAAGCCTTGAACCGAGGATAGCTCTATCCTTAAGATGATATTTGCACCCTTATTACTACACCAAGTTACAGCAAACTCGCCTCCCAAGATAAAAGAGGTACTGATCTTCGGTCGTCGGGTGTCTATCGCACAAACACTTGACACTATTAACACTTCAACACAAAATAGCAATAAAAGGAAGATAGAAACTAGTTGTTTTGTTATTTTTAAAAAATAAATGCATAACCTGCTTTAAATAGCCACTGGTGTATCATTTGGTGAAAAGTTAAAGCCTTTGTTGGCAACCCTAGACTGGTTCATCGCACCATTTTGTTAGAGTCATCCCTATAAAAATTCAATGAATATGGACAAAACAATATTTCACAAAAATAATACTTCCATCTTGTAGGAGATGTAATGTTATGTATGAAGGCCTA
Source organism: Iris macrosiphon (assembly GCA_036927795.1). Lineage (NCBI taxonomy): Eukaryota > Viridiplantae > Streptophyta > Magnoliopsida > Asparagales > Iridaceae > Iris > Iris macrosiphon. The sequence goes on from JAYESA010000020.1 coordinate 78,074,329, forward strand.
CTTTCTAACAACATCCATTCATCTAAATATAGGAGAAACCTAACTTCCTTAGCTAGGCAAATATTATCAAATTCTTCGACCAACATATCTACTGAAGTCTCATCATATTTTGCTTACCTAAATAATTTAAAAGATCCTAACATTCACCATGGAGGCAACTTAGAAATGCTTACTTGAATTTAATTAAATTTAAGAAAACCAACTTCGCTATAAATTAGTACCTAAACGAAATGCCACTTCATTGGACGCATATAACAACAACAATACTATTATCCCAAATTTTGGGGGTACCTTTTCTTCCAACATATGTAATTCAGTTGGTTTTGTCATGTACCTGCTCGCCAAGCTCACAACATGCATTAAATTTGGCCTTGTAGCCGTGAGATACATGAGACATCCCACCATCTGCTTGTACAAAGTCTCATCAACTCGAACTCCATTTTTATCTTTAAACAGCTTGCTACCTGGAACGATAGGATTGTGAACCGAGTTGCAGTTCTCCATTCTAAACTTCTTTAATACCTCCAGTGCATACTTCCTTTGGCGCATGTAAATTTCATCTGATCTTTGTAACACTTCAATACCAAGAATACCAAGAAAGAATCTCATTCTTCCCAAATTAGTCATATCAAATTCCTTTAACATAGAACTCTTAAACTCAGCAAACATCAATTCATCATTGCCAGTAAATATTAAATCATCTACATATAAACTGACAATGAGAAATTTACCTCCTTCTTGTGTCTTGATGAGTAAAGTCTGCTCACTGTGTCACTTTTCAAACCCTTGAATCACAAAGTGTGCTTCAATATGACTGAACCAAGCTCGTGGAGCTTGTTTCAGCCCATATAATGCCTTCTTCAACTTGTACACCTTCCGAGGGCATCTTTCCAAATCATAACCTCTTGGCTGCTCTACGTACACCTCTTCCTCGAGTTCTCTATGCAGAAATACAGATTTAACATCAAGTTGATAGATACTCCATCCTTTTTGAGCTGTTAGGGCCACAATCATCCTTACGGTGTCCATCCTTGCAACTGGAGCATAGACTTTTGTGTAGTCAATCCCTTGTTGCTGTACTGTCACGCCCCAGTCCCAAAATACCGAGGAACCGAACGCGTGATAATGGCCAGCAGCACACACCGATGGATAAACCCAATTTAATGGATCCATCAGGGCATGCTTAAGCTGTAATGTAACAATAAGTAGGTCCAATGATATAAGTCACAGTCTATGCTAATCTCATCCACAACAGATAATCACAGATCAAATGCCAGAATAAATGCAAATAGAAATAAACTAGCATATCTCAATAAAGGTGTCTCGGAGAACAATCCGAGAATAAGTCTGACACATCAATGAAATAGACTGAAAAGAAAATAACTAGAAACAGAAATAAATGAATATCTCACGCCAATACTCAGGAGAAGTCCTCTGGTATGACCTCGTCCTCAGATGTCGGTACAGCTCCTGTATCTGCTCCTGTTCCTGCTTCTGCTCCTGATAATGCTCCTATACTGTATAACTCTAGGTGGATCTCCTCTGCTAGTCCTGGGGACAAAGTCCGGATCCAGGTCCTCAGGGGACAGCAAGGTACAAAAAATACAAGCCAAAATAAATGCAGTGCAGCAGAGAATGAAATAAATAGGATAAGCTATATAACCATCTATGTGAAAATGCAAGTGAGAGCATCACTAGTACTCAGGCTGAGCCACTACAAGCTCTGTGTCGGGGAGCCGGCAGCGGTAATAACACGTAATGGGCCAAGCTCTGCTCGAGAGTCTTGTGCCTCACAATAATAGGGGTTTATATATATATGATCAGCCTGTAGTCTGTGTGTCTCTCCCCACCCCATGTAATCACACGTCTCATGTCCACGATGCACCATGTCCATGTCACGCACAATCATATCTAATGCAACAAGTCATATAGTATCTAGGAATATAATGTCAATGTCAAATCCTACATCCTATACAGAATCACCATGAATATCTCAAAAAGATCCTATCTATGAATAGTGTTAAGTGTCCTGGGTATAATGTACTTGATAAGACAAGTACGAGAATGCAAAGGGGTCACGAATGTCCATCTCTAGATGACAATACACAACACCGCGTACGGTGTTGGCACCCGACTAATAATCGGACGCTAAGTACGTCACACGGTCCTAGGTTAAGCATGCACATCAATACAAATAAAGCAAGGAAATATACAACAAGAACTGTAAGTTGGCAAGGTATACTTGCCCATGATATATAACTAAGTCAAGGAAATAAGTAGCAAAGCTGCAGGATTTGGCGAGGTACACTTGACTGGGGTCCTGGCTCCAACTGTAGCTCTGGTCTCAGTGTGATCTGTAGGTACTACTCCGGTTGCTGCAATAAACATCACCATTAGATTCAAAAAATATCAAATAGCTAGAAACGCCTGTCCTTGAGTCCAATTTGGATACAAGGGCAAAAATGTCATTTTCGGGCCAAAGCGGGGTCCACATGTGGGCCACTTTGCACCGAAAAGCGTGTCAGGATCAAAGGTCTCCAAATTCGTCAACCTCAGTGTCAACAAGTCAGGAACGATGATACGAACCCAACGGAACTTCCAGAATTGGATTCCGATGAGCCGATCACAAAATCGCTCGTCAAGTGGAGCCTGTGGGGCCCACGATACGCGATTTCGTTAACGTTCTCAGAATTGAACCAAACTTGGGTCACAGGACCAGCGTATTGCTACGAGTCTGATGGCGCAAGTTTTGTCTCGATCCGATGTGTGTATACAAAGTTACAGCGTATTCCAGAAAGGACGGATACGGGACGGTGTCCGCGGATACGCGTTGATTTCGGTGTGCACGCACATCCGAATTGACTTATGCGAAATCCCACACGTCCGTATTGACGACGCGCACGTATCGGTGAAGATCGTGCGCGACCAAGTTGTCCCGTTTGGCGGGGCGCACTCAGTTCCGGGGTGAAACAGGGTATTATTTTTCCTTTTTTGGATCGCGGTGTACGATCACCACAGGACGCGATGCACCGAGCGGGTTGCACGGGCACCGAGAGGGTTATACTGTCTACGTGTAGCAACTGACGGAAACTAAAACGGAGTTATGAGGTGAAAGAAATCGGTACCTGAACAGGGCTCCGTGAATGCTGAATTTTACGTATCCGGGTCGTCTCGACACGAGCTGAGTTGTGTCCGCTGTGTCCGCTGTGTCCTGGCTCGAGTCTAGGGTTCTGCTGTGTTTATGACAGCGGGGACGGTGCTGTATCCGCGTCGCAGGCGGGTGGATCTGCTCCGTCCAGTCGGGGAGGGCCGGAGAGCCGCTGCACGGTCGGGCGGCGCAGGGGTCTAGGGCTGGGTCGGCTCTGCTCGCGGAGGAGATAGGCGAAGAGGAGATCCGGGAAGGGGGAAGAGGGAGAGGGGCTCGGGTGCGTCTGGGAGGCGCGAGGTGGAGGAGATCGTCGGCTTCGAGGGTGCTGGAGGAGGAAGACAGGCGGAGGGGAGGTTGGCTGGTCGACCGGAGACGGCTGCGCTGGACTCAGGCGGAGGAACGTTGCGGCGGGTGGCCGTCGAGGAGGGGAAGCGGGCAGCGGGGAAGAAGGGTAGGCGGCGGGTCGAGGTCGACTGGTCGGGGGACGGCTCCAGGCGATGAGCGGCTGGGATCAGGCGGTTCAGCAGCGGGTCGGTGGTCTGCTCCGGCGAGTATGGGGGAAGGGTCTGGGCACGGCGAGGGGGGCTCTGGGCGGAGGAAGATTGTGAGGGTGGTTAGGGTTCCGTCGAGCGGGGACCGGAGGGTGGTGGTCGACGGCTGGGAGATTGGGGGAGAATTCGACGACGAGGGGAGTAGGCTAGGGCTCGGTCAGCTGTGAGCGGGAGAGAAGAGGAGATGGGGTTAGGGTTCAGGCTGGAGTGATCGGCTCCGGCGGGGGTGGCCTTGGTCGGCGGAGGGAGCGGCCAGGGTTAGGGTTAGGGTTAGGTTTAGGATTTGGAATTAGGGATTTTTAGTAATTAGGGTTTTTTTTCCTTTTTCTTTTCTTTTTGTGGAGAAAAACCTAAGGAATCACGTATTTATACATACAGGAATTGGACTAGGGTTTGTCCTAGGTTTTGGGCTGGGTCAACGCTCCTTGGGCTTGGCTTCGGCTCTCATGGGAATGTCGGACGTTGGCACGGGTTAAATTCGGTTTAAATGTACTTCGGTTTTCAGGGCTTTAAACGGGTTTTCGGAGTCCAATAAATCCGCAGAAAATTACCCCATGTCCGGTTTTCCATTTTACACCTAAAATATTATTTCCATAATATTTTAGTATTAATTAACAGCAATTAAAAATCATTTAAATTCAAAAGCCTAGGTTTTAATCCCAGAAAAATCTCGAAAAATTCCAGAAAAATTGTTAAAAACCAAATTTGAAATTCATGAAAATCAGGGGGCTTACAATCTACCCAACTTATAAAAATTTCGTCCTCAAAATTAAAATATGGTAGGGTTCTCTCTATCCAATCTCACTTGATTACAGTCTAAAGGATTCCTCTCAAGTGAACTTTGCGGTCTCTACCCAACTTAGGATTTACCCATCTATCATCTAAGGCCATACATCTAATAAAGCTATGCCCCAACTTATTTAATCATATTATTGAATCCTCAAGTCTTTAACACCAAATATATCACCTATGATATTCTCTTAATCATATATAAAGGGTCATCAACAATGCGACCGGCCTGGGGTATATCTAGTACTGTCTATATATCAAACCTATACCAAGCACGAGGTTTCGTCTTTCTGAAATAAGGGAAGACGAAGATCAATAATAAAGAGTTCAAGGGTGAGGTAATAGAATAGAAGTATCAGGATCAAGGCGTTTAACGAATTCAAATGGGATTTGTCAAGACAATTGTGGATTAAAATCCTATTATGGTAATCCTTTGTTCGCATGCTCGTATTAGTACAGTTAGGTAACTGATATGATATGCTCAGACATATCTAGAGGGCAAGTATACTAGTCAACTGTATATCTTAATCCACGTGAAGTAGTCATGCGAAGAGCGAACCAAAATGCACTAAGGTTGATCAGACCGTAATACACTGATTCTAAATAAACAATTGTATTAGTGTGTCGACCCAATAATACATATGTCATGAACAAGCCCGATAAAAGGATAAACTTGCAAAACTAGGCCACATTAACAGCATAAGTTAAGGTAGTACAACGAATATAAGTACGCTAGATGATGATGAAAGGAGGTACAACTTAATTCAAGTTCACAAAACAACCCAAAATAAGCACAATAACAAAAGACTCTATAATCTCTACAGTTATCAATTATAAAAACATACTAGGTTAATAGTAAGTTCAAAATTACATAGGTTAAGGCTGAGGTCACGAACCACTAGGCACGAGATAAAACAAATCTATAAACCGGTAACTACGAGAAATTACGCGCATTAGCTACTCCATGGGTCTGTGCATCTTCCAAAGTCATCGCTGGAGCTTGTTCCCGTTCTTGCAGTTGATTCCTCTGCTGCTGTTGAGCCTGCTGAAAGAGTGTTGCTTGTGGTGCCAAGGGTGGCCTCGGCTGATTCCCTCCTGGGGCTGGTGGTCTGACTCCTTCAACTCTCGTTTGCGGTACTTCCAATGCTGGAAAGACTGGCCTTGGTGCTGGTAACGCTTGTTGGTTATTCATTGGTGCTCTGTCTCGACGTTCGGGGCACTCCTTCTTTAAATGCTGACTGGATCCGCAAGCTAAGCATAATTTCCTTTTGCGTCTACACTCATTCTCTATATGGCCTCGCCTGCGACAATATGGACAGACAAGTATTTCTTGAGGAGGTGCTTCTGGTGGCTGTTGTATGGGAGACTTCTTTGCAACTTCTTCCTGTGGTGCTCCGGCATGTGCTGATGTGGCTGGTTGATGAATCATCACTGCTTTCTCTCGACGTTCAGGGCAATCCCTTACCGAATGCTTTTTGGATCCGCAAGCTAAACATAGTCCCAATCTGCGTCGACATTCTTTAGCGAAATGACCTATCTTGCCACAGTAGTGACAAGTAGGAAGAACTAAGGCTCTTGATGCTGCTCTCGGTGGTGGATTCATCTGTGGTCGCTTTGCAACTCTTTCCTGTTGTGCTCGGTCTGGTGCTGATGCATACGGCCGCTTCTGGCTGGACTCTATCCTTGTGTTGCACTCCATGGCCTGGGTTGTAGTAAGAACGTCCGTTGCAACGGAGCTGATTAACTTTCGTAACTCTGAGCAAAATCTGTCGATGAACTTCTCCGCTTGGTTTTGCTGAGCTTCTTCTTGAACCTTCTGATGGGCTTGCATCATCGCGTAGAACATTCGAAACATTTGTTGTTCGTCCATAGCCTGCCCTGGTGGAAAGGTAGACGTCGGTGGAGCAAACTGCGTCGATGGTGGAACGTCATCTTGTTGTATTCCCGTGGCATGTTGACTTGCATGCTGTGATGACGGACCTTCACTAACTGGTGTCACTTCATCTCCGTGGGTAACCACAACACCTTGTGGTGTTCCTGGATGAGTCTCTTCGCCGACTTGGGGATTCATTTCTCTGCAACCAAAATAAACTATAAGGGCGCTCAGAAATCAAGGCAGGATACGAGTCAAGAAATTAATTTGAATTCGATATAGATATCAAGAACGTTCCAAGCAAGTGGATGAGATCCTAAAAACTTATCATATTCTTATTGCAGGCTTGCTCGGTCCCTAAGTTGAAATCGAACAATTTAGTCACTGACCTGCATGGGCCACCACAAAAACCATATCACGCCCCAGTCCCAAAATACCGAGGGACCGGACGCGTGATAATGGCTAACAGCACACACCGATGGACAAACCTAATTTAATGGATCCATCAGGGCATGCTTAAGCTGTAATATAACAATAAGTAGGTCCAATGATATAAGTCACAGTCTATGCTAATCTCATCCACAACAGATAATCACAGATCAAATGCCAGAATAAATGTAAATAGAAATAAACTAGCATATCTCAATAAATGTGTCTCGAAGAACAATCCGAGAATAAGTCTGACACATCAATGAAATAGACTGGAAAGAAAATAACTAAAAACAGAAATAAATGAATATCTCACGCCAATACTCAGGAGAAGTCCTCTGGTATGACCTCGTCCTCAGATGTCGGTACAGCTCCTGTATCTGCTCCTGTTCCTGCTTCTGCTCCTGATAATGCTCCTATACTGTATAACTCTAGGTGGATCTCCTCTGCTAGTCCTGGGGACAAAGTCCGGATCCAGGTCCTCAGGGGACAGCAAGGTACAAAAAATACAAGCCAAAATAAATGCAGTGCAGCAGAGAATGAAATAAATAGGATAAGCTATATAACCATCTATGTGAAAATGCAAGTGAGAGCATCACTAGTACTCAGGCTGAGCCACTACAAGCTCTGTGTCGGGGAGCCGGCAGCGGTAATAACACGTAATGGGCCAAGCTCTGCTCGAGAGTCTTGTGCCTCACAATAATAGGGGTTTATATATATATGATCAGCCTGTAGTCTGTGTGTCTCTCCCCACCCCATGTAATCACATGTCTCATGTCCACGATGCACCATGTCCATGTCACGTACAATCATATCTAATGCAATAAGTCATATAGTATCTAGGAATATAATGTCAATGTCAAATCCTACATCCTATACAGAATCACCATGAATATCTCAAAAAGATCCTGTCCATGAATAGTGTCAAGTATCCTAGGTATAATGTACTTGATAAGACAAGTACGAGAATGCAAAGGGGTCACGAATATCCATCTCTAGAAGACAATACACAACACCGCGTACGGTGTTGGCACCCGACTAATAATCGGACGCTAAGTACGTCACACGGTCCTAGGTTAAGCATGCACATCAATACAAATAAAGCAAGGAAATATACAACAAGAACTGTAAGTTGGCAAGGTATACTTGCCCATGATATATAACTAAGTCAAGGAAATAAGTAGCAAAGCTGCAGGATTTGGCGAGGTACACTTGCCTGGGGTCCTGGCTCCAACTGTAGCTCTGGTCTCAGTGTGATCTGTAGGTACTACTCCGGTTGCTGCAATAAACATCACCATTAGATTCAAAAAATATCAAATAGCTAGAAATGCCTGTCCTTGAGTCCAATTTGGATACAAGGGCAAAAATATCATTTCCGGGCCAAAGCGGGGTCCACATGTGGGCCACTTTGCACCGAAAAGCGTGTCAGGATCAAAGGTCTCCAAATTCGTCAACCTCAGTGTCAACAAGTCAGGAACGATGATACGAACCCAACGGAACTTCCAGAATTGGATTCCGATGAGCCGATCACAAAATCGCTCGTCAAGTGGAGCCTGTGGGGCCCACGATACGCGATTTCGTCAACGTTCTCAGAATCGAACCAAACTTGGGTCACAGGACCAGCGTATTGCTACGAGTCTGATGGCGCAAGTTTTGTCTCGATCCGATGTGTGTATACAAAGTTACAGCGTATTCCAGAAAGGACGGATACGGGACGGTGTCCGCGGATACGCGTTGATTCCGGTGTGCACGCACATCCGAATCGACTTATGCGAAATCCTACACGTCCGTATTGACGACGCGCACGTATCGGTGAAGATCGCGCGCGACCAAGTCGTCCCGTTTGGCGGGGCGCACTCAGTTCCGGGGTGAAACAGGGTATTATTTTTTCTGTTTTTGGATCGCGGTGTACGATCACCACAGGACGCGATGCACCGAGCGGGTTGCACGGGCACCGAGAGGGTTATACTGTCTACGTGTAGCAACTGACGGAAACTAAAACGGAGTTGCGAGGTGAAAGAAATCGGTACCTGAACAGGGCTCCGTGAATGCTGAATTTCACATGTTCGGGTCGTCTCGACACGAGCTGAGTTGTGTCCGCTGTGTCCTGGCTCGAGTCTAGGGTTCTGCTATGTTTGTGACAGCGGGGACGCTGCTGTATCCGCGTCGCAGGCGGGTGGATCTGCTCCGTCCAGTCGGGGCGGGCCGGAGAGCCGCTCCACGGTCGGGCGGCGCAGGGGTCTAGGGCTGGGTCGGCTCTGCTCGCGGAGGAGATAGGCGGAGAGGAGATCCGGGAAGGAGAAAGAGGGAGAGGGGCTCGGGTGCGTCTAGGCGGCGCGAGGTGGAGGAGATCGTCGGCTTCGAGGGTGCTGGAGGAGGAAGACAGGCGGAGGGGAGGTTGGCTGGTCGACCGGAGATGGCTGCGCTGGACTCAGGCGGAGGAACGTTGCGGCGGGTGGCCGTCGAGGAGGGGAAGCGGGCAGCGGGGAAGAAGGGTAGGCGGCGGGTCGAGGTCGACTGGTCGGGGGACGGCTCCAGGCAATGAGCGGCTGGGATCAGGCGGTTCAGCAGCGGGTCGGTGGTCTGCTCCGGCGAGTATGGGGGAAGGGTCTGGGCACGGCGAGGCAGGGCTCTGGGCGGAGGAAGATTGTGAGGGTGGTTAGGGTTCCGTCGAGCGGGGACCGGAGGGTGGTGGTCGACGGCTGGGAGATTGGGGGAGAATTCAACGACGAGGGGAGTAGGCTAGGGCTCGGTCGGCTGTGAGCGGGGGAGAAGAGGAGATGGGGTTAGGGTTCAGGCTGGAGTGATCGGCTCCGGCGGGGGTGGCCTTGGTCGGCGGAGGGAGCGGCCAGGGTTAGGGTTAGGTTTAGGATTTGGAATTAGGGATTTTTAGTAATTAGGGTTTTTTTTCCTTTTTCTTTTCTTTTTGTGGAGAAAAACCTAAGGAATCACGTATTTATACATACAGGAATTGGACTAGGGTTTGTCCTAGGTTTTGGGCTGGGTCAACGCTCCTTGGGCTTGGCTTCGGCTCTCATGGGAATGTCGGGCGTTGGCACGGATTAAATTCGGTTTAAATGTACTTCGGTTTTCAGGGCTTTAAACGGGTTTCCGGAGTCCAATAAATCCGTAGAAAATTATCCCATGTCCGGTTTTCCATTTTACACCCTAAAATATTATTTCCATAATATTTTAATATTAATTAACAGTAATTAAAAATTATTTAAATTCAAAAGCCTAGGTTTTAATCCCAGAAAAATCTCGAAAAATTCCAGAAAATTGTTAAAAACCAAATTTAAAATTCATGAAAATCAGGGGGCTTACATGTACGTACCCTTTAACCACCAATCTTGCTTTGAATTTGCCCAACTCTCCATTCTCCTTGAGCTTAGTCTTGTATATCCATTTCAAACCTATCTTCTTTGCACCAATAGGTAAATTAGTGATCTCCCAAGTATTGTACTTCTCTATTTCCCTGATCTCCATATCCATAGCACTCCTCCAATTTTTATGCTTCACTGCCTCCTCAAAATGAATCGGATCAGTAGAAGCAAACAATACTAAGTTTACATTCTCTTCTTCTTTTAAAAGTCCTTCTCCATTTTCATAATCTACCATCCACCGAGGGACTCTTCTAACTCTCCTATCTTCCTCAGAATCAGATGACCCTCCTTCATCATCAGCAGTGGGAGAACTATTTTCCACTATTTCAGCAGCATCATCAACTCCTCCATCATGAGCATCACCATCCCCATTATCTCTCCACTCCAAGTTAGCCACCACTTGCTCTTCGTAGCTTCTATCCCAATCCCAAGATCTGCCTTCTTCAGAGACCACATCCCTGCTAGTTACAATCTTCTTGGCAACAGGATCATAGACTATATATATATTTGCTTTAGACTCTTCACTCACTCCCAAAAGTACACAAGTGATACTCCTAGCATCCTCCTCCGCATCCCCAAGCGCGCTTTTCTCCTAGGCACGCAACACAACTTCTTTTTCTTCGCCTCAGGGACATGCCCATGAGCCACACATCCAAAAATCCTAAAGTGCTCTACTGAGGGTTTTTTTTTGCTCCAAGCTTCTTCTGGAGTTTGATTCATCACAGCTAATATTGGGCATCAATTTAGAACATAGAACGTCTAATTCACTGCTTCTGGCCAAAATGTCTTGGGAAGCTCCTTTTCAGATAACATACATCAAACCATGTTCATCACTGTTCGATTCTTCCGCTCAGCTACTCTGTTTTGTTGAGGAGTATAGGCCGCGGTCAATTGCCTCTTAATACCATGTTGGGTGCAGAACTCATTGAATTCAGAAGATGTGAACTCTCCTCCTCGATCTATTTTCCAATATATCAAATATATCCTCCTGCTTCTTTCTCAACATAATTCTTAAATTATTTGAACATGCTCAATGTTTCTGACTTTTCTACTAAAAATTAAGTCCATGGTTTTCTAGTAAAATTATCAATAAAACATAGGAGATACCTCTTCTTGCTATTGGAGGCAGGAGAGATTGGACCGCAGAGATCGGCATGAATAAGTTGAAGCTTTCCTGTAGCCCTCCAATTGCTTTTCCTTGGAATAGGATCTCTGTGTTGCTTCCCAGTCAGACAACCTTCAAACACTATTGATGTAGCCTCGAAGTGAGGCATGCCTTCTACTATCCTTTTGTACTGCAAAGTCCTTAGTCCTTTGTAACTTAAGTGTCCGTAGCGACGATGCCACAGGTCCGCCACATCATGTGTAGAATTATAGAGACAAGATGGCAGAGAGTTTGCAATCAATACAAAAATCTGATTTGTTGTCATATCGGTTGTTACAATCAGCCCTCTCTGTGGATGACATCTTGAGTTTTCCTTGTTGAATGACAATTGCTAGCCCCCTTTCTTGTAGTTGTCCAATGGTCAATAGATTACTTCTCAATTCAGGTACATAGTAAACTTTATTAACAACATGAGTAATACCTCTTACTTTCTGTCACCCTCACATTTCCATCTAGGGGTAGTTTGGTAATTATCATTGGTATTAATTAATTTAAGATTATTATAATTAATATTTGTGCATGACTAATTTATTTATTTTAATTATTGCTAGTGTAGACTTATTTTGGACTTGTGTAGTGGACTTAACCATTTAATTAGGGGACATGAACAAACTTTTGGACTAGTCTAAGTTGAGCCCATGAATTAGGCCCATGGATTAGAAAACATGATTAATTAGTGGAACCATTAGACTAGAACCTTCCCCCTCTAATTATTTCTTCATGAGAGGCCCCAAGGGGTATTTTTTACTTTGTACATTGCTTGAGGAGGGGTTTATGACCAGCCATAATTGAGAGGAGAGAGAGTGCTCTCATTTTAGTTCTTCCCCAAAATTCTAGATCTAGTTTTCCCCCTTCCATTTTCCTTCCAATTCCCCATCAATTTTCCATCAATTCTCTTCAAATCTTATCCTAAATTCAACATTGAAGCCCCTACATCAAGGATCTACAAGCAAGGAGCAAGGAACAAGGAGGAGGAGGCCAAGATCTACAAGGAGAGGAGCAACTTGTTATTTGGGACCTTTTTATTGGGAATCCATCTCCCAATAGATATAAATCAGTTTTCCTCCTTCCTTTAGACTATAGATCTGAGTTTTTATCATAAGAAACCACCCCACATGTATAAATTATCCATAGGATTTGATTTGGAATCATTTGGAGACCTACGGTGGGAGTTATGTCCATTTTGGTGCCAATTTTGGGAGAATTCCGAAATTGGCACATGTAGTGTTTGTCAATGGATCTAATAGATCTAATTAACCATGGATTATTTGTTTGTAGCTTGTGTCGTATCCACAATTGGATACGTGTGGGCCGAATCTCGTCGATTTGACGAAACGGTCGATTTTGGGGGTTTTCCTCCGACACGGGGCCATGTGCATATCATATGGTGACACGGACACATAGACACTATAATTTATATATGTATTGTTCATAATATATGTATTAGGCTTGTACGTGTCCTCCAGGATACGTTTGGTTGTGAGTTGGGGGCCGTGTCGCAAGCGTATCATAGAAAAGTGTGATACGGGGCAATGTGCTCCATGTGTTTGTTGTTTGGCTCAATTTCCTATACATACTTATGTAATTATATATGTGTATACTATCTATGTATTATATAGAGTATGCAATAGAGGATTTGGGTTTTATGTATATACGTATGCCTATGTGTATATATATGAGGGTATCTATATATATATATATATGTTGGTGTGTATGTGTATTTGGGATTTGATCTTGTGGTCTAGGTCTACATTCAATATAGAAATCTATAGTGATATAGTGATGTGTGTATATCTCTAGGTATATATATATGCTTAGTGATGCATAGTGCTAAGGAGAAATTGGTTATGCTTGTTCCTTGTGAGTGGGGAGAAGAGCTCGACACAGGAATAATTTACTGTGTGCAGGACAGTAGCTACAACAAACTGCTTCACTGGAGAAGCTCTGTCCCTGTGTACATTGCACACAACCAAGAGAACAGTAGCTGCAGCAAGTACTATGTGTGCAGATACACACCAGGTACTCGACGGCAAGGAGACTGAAGAACTGAACACAGCAAGGAGGCTGTGTTACTGAACACACAGCAAGGACAGCTGAAGAACTTGAGACATCAAGGCTGAACTGCACCGCAGTGAGATACTGAACTGCAGTGAGATACTGGACTGCAGTGCAGATACTCAGATACTCAACTGAGCAGCACAACAACTCGAGACTGAGGACTGATACTACAATAAAGACTGAAGACCTCACCTACTGAAGACCTCATCTACTGAAGACTCTACCTGCAGACTGCACTGTACCTGAGACTGAAGATTGCACAGCAGCACCTACCTGAAGAACTTGACACAGCAAGCACTGTGTGCAGTGCACACTAAATCGAGGTAAGGAGACCAGCAACTGCACAGATTGTTGCTGTAGTGATCTGTATCAAGAAATACTACAGTCACTGCAATGTGCAGTACAGTTTCAATGTTCAAGTCTGAAATGAGAGGTGCTAACAGCAGCTAGCAAGGTGTGATTGCACACTGCAGAGGTATCTGCAATGTACACAGCTTTGAGCAAGGGACTGAAACACAACTAATGCAGCAGAGGCTCAGCCTAGAGAAAACAACAAGATGGAAGGGAAGCTCAGCTGCTCTTTTGCAAGTCACCCAGAGGAGAGGGGTCGGGTCTGCACAGTGCAGGTGTACACAGTAACAGTTCAATTTTTCCCTGTGTAGGAATGCACAGTCTAAGTTATTTTCAGTTGGAGTTGGTTTCAGTCTTAGTCAGTTAGATATTTATGAGGGAAGGTGTTAGCTAGCTAGATTATGTCAAGGTATTGGGTATTTAAGGTGGGGTATTGGTTTAGCTTGACCTTGGGTTAGAATTTTACAGTAGATAGATTATATAGTATTTGTTCTATTGCTAGCAATGATATATATATATTAGTAGTATTAGTTAGATGGAACACTTAGGATATATATATATATATACTAGTTAAGCTATATCTAAGTATGATTGCTATTAAGGATAGGTAGTTGATATGTGTTATGGTACTAGTAAGTAGTTAGTATAAGTATATGTATATATATACTTGAAATTGTTGTTTGATTAGTAACTAGGTATTATAGTAGTAGTTATATTTCGTATTAGTCATACTAGGAGTTGAGTTGCCTTGGGATACCAGGTTATCCCCAAGGTATGGGCCAATGATAGGGTATTGAGATTGGGTATCAAGGGTAATTGCGATACGCATTGGCAAAAGGCCAAAGTATCTTAATTAAATTGTTTTGAGATATTATTATTATTGTGACTTATATATATAAATATAAACTATTTTCATATTAGAAAATCTGCGTATCTTAGGATACGGCTTCTTGATTTCACTGTGGTGTGTTAGCTTAGCTAGTATAGCATAGCTTCATAGTGTATTGACTTAGAGACTAGCATTAGACTCTTGCAACCTAGAAATACATTGGTTTGACTTAGAAATGGCGTATTGACCTAGAACTTCTTTAATTTCATTACTTTCATCATTGAACCTTGTATTGATACAACATACCATATATAGGTTGTGAGATACCAGCTTGGGCATCGAGAGACACACTTTGCTCAGGACTTCAGGCGAGTACATTTCTCTGATTGTTTTCAATTCATAATGTTGTATATATGCATGTTCTAGATTAGTATACATTGATTTCCGACACAATGATTTCACGGACTGGTGCTATATGGATCCCGTCAGGAGGTGTTATCCCCTACCGTGTGCAACGGGTACCTAATGACATGTACTTCATCGTGTGCATCGGGTATTGACTTTCATGTGCTTCTTGTGCATCCACTATTTCGTGTGCTAGTATGACTATCGTGATCATGTACGTAACGTGTCGTGATTGGATCCATGAGTATTGGTTGGGGAAGGGGGAGTAGGAGTTGATTATGTGATCAAAGCCCTCTTGATCTCATGTGCATGTCGATTATACACCTCACGTATAATGGAGTTACCTATATACCTCATGTGCAACCTAAACCGATCACATAACGAACTCTCACTCTAAAACACATAGTTAGTATTTCTTGTTCTCTACTTGCAGTTATTCTTGCATTTACTTTCAGCTTTATTGTGCCTATTGCCTGTTCACTTGTACAGTATATTCTTTCTACTTGTGCATCTTGTATCATTTTTTTATTGCTTGTTATATATGCTCGATTATGTTATTGGAACTGCTTTCAGAGGTATGTACTTCGCTCCAATCCTGACTGGATATTTTTTTTTAGATGATTGGCTAGAGGAGCTGTGTCCCACATATTACGGACCGCAGGAGGGTGAGACTTTAGAGGACACTTCCCTAGAGCCAGAGGACATAGTACCAGTGACCGAGGAGGTCTAGTTTTGTTTAGATGTTGTATTAGACTATTTTTTTGTGGAGATTCACAGATGTACTATTATTTCATATTTTGGATTGTATCTTCTTTCCTTTGCTATTTCCATTCGTGCATTATTTTCTCCTTAGTTTGTTTTGTGATTGAGATTGTTATATTTGTGAGATCCATATTGCTCCTCCAATTGGAGTTGAGATGATTGACAGGTACCATATTATATTGTTGAGATGTTAGATAGTTAGAAATGACCCAGACAGCGTTCTACCGTCGATTCTGCGGCATAGGCTGGGCGTAACCACGTACTCGTGCCCGAATATCAGGGTGCGGGTCGTGACACTTTTAGTCTCACAGTGCCTCTCCCTGCCACCTCCATTCTTGTATTATTTCCCAACTTTACTCTTTGCTTGAAGCTTTCATCGAGATCACAAAACAAGCTCTTGTCACCACTCATGTGATTGCTGCACCCCGAGTCTAAAAACCAAACATCTTCTCTTCGAGCTCCATTCTCTTCTACATAAGCCATGCGTAGCATCTCTTCCTCCTCATCTAATTCAACATAATTTGCTTCTTTATCCCAAGTTGGACACTCATATTGAAAGTGTCCAAGCTTGTGACATTTGTAGCACTCCATAGTAGCTTTGTTAAAAGGTGCTTGACCTCTCCCTCTTCCTCTGTAGACACCACGACCACGACCTCTTCCTCCTTCATATGTCACTTTCAAGGCATGCTCCTCACCATTGCGTCTCTGAAGCTTTTGTTCATGAACAATCAGATAACTCTGCAGCTCATCAATGGAGAGTTCATCAATGTCGTTGGACTCCTCAATCGAGCAAATAACTTAATTGAACTTCTCAGTTAGCGATATGAGTATCTTCTCTGTAATGCCCCACAACCGCACGGTACGTTACGCTGAGTCAGATTGAATGAGGCAATAGCTGGTTATATTTTAATTTGTTGGATTTGGGAACGAGTATTAATTTGAGTTGGTTTCATATGCAGATCGCTAGCGGAGTTCGATGGAAACAAATGTTCGTTCAGAACAGTACTGGGATAGCAGGATTGGAGCGATAATGTGGTCTTCCTTAGTCCGATCAGTCGGATGATTTGGAGAGCACGACCTGCTCGCACGGTCATACCAATTGAGTAGATTGTGCTCTGCATTAGACCACGGGTTCAAGGGGATCGGCCGTATCGGCAGGACAGGATACTTAACGAAATCAAACTTGGTGAGTGGGCTCTGTCCCTTCTCCTCTACTCTTTCATACCTAATAATATGGAACACACGTAATGGCATTGAACACTTGGACTGAAACTTGAAAATTATCGCACTGAGGCGTGCATAGAGTGTACGTCATTTGCTTGGATTGCTTTATGGCTTGAGTTGGTTTTTGCGTTAGATAGTTGGAGCTAGAGTTGGATTATACATTTGGGGCAGTTGGAAAAACAGTTGGAATTATACATCTTCGTTCGAACATTCAGGCGGGCAAGCGAGCGTGCATTCGTGCACGAGTATCACTTGGATGCTTTGTCAAGCAAAGCGTACAGTTGTGGTTCAAAATCGAACAACTGCATCGGCGAGGGAATTGTCCCACTGTTGGGGCATTGTGCCACAGAATTGTTCTGAGCGTGGGATATTGCACCAATTGGAACACTGTGTCGAAAAGCGGCATAGTGCCTATAGGGATAACTTGAGATTTGTGCTTTGGGCTATAGTTGGAGAATGGTTATGGATATTGGTTGGATAAGTTGGTTGGATGAGTCTAGGATCGTTTGGTGGGGCAAGAATGTTCGATCCTCTCATCATACCTACTTGGTGTCTGCATGTCACGGACAACCTGTGTTGCACGGGATTTTGTCTCCTCGAATGGGATAGGCTCCGAAGCACCGGGACCGTTCGGCCATGGAGGAGACAAATGGTAACGTGCCTTGGGCGCGGTGCCGGTAGTTCGATATGACCAGGCGGGCTAGCTACCCGGTCTGGCTTGGGTAGAACTGCACTTGATCAGTCCGATCAGTCCTTTATGGCTTGGCCAGTAACTTTATATAGATAAGAGATAGTTTGCTTTACTTTGGTTTGGTTTGTGCTTTTGCTTAGGCGGCGGCCACCTTGCCTCGGCAAGAATGTGCATATCGAGATTGGATTATAAGGTTTGGTTTGAGGATGGATATTGAGGCTTGGATGATGGTTCGATAGGTTCTCGTGTTGTTTGGGTTTGAGTAGGACGGTTTGCATGCTAGTTTCCTTCGTGTTGGATATATAATTGCTTGTCTGTTGGCTTGAGTTGAATGCTTGCATTGCTTAACTTGATTTACAGCTTTCCTTAACATGTCATACCTATGCCATAAAATAAATCTAGGATTCAACTAGAAAGATCACCATATAACTGTTTGCATTCACTATTTTACTTAATGTTGGCTTAGACGAGTGGGTTACCCCACTCACCAGTACGGCTGTGTACTGACCCACGTTTATGGATATTATTTCAGGTACGCAGGTGTAGTGGCGCTGCTTGAATATACGGGACAAGATGTATGAACGGTAAGTACCTTTGTGTGCTAGAGAAACAATAAGAGTATTACATCGCCTTCATGGCATTAGCTTATGTGGCATTTTATTTGGACCCTATCGAGAGCTTCGCTACGTATACTCTGATGTGTGCTTGGTACACAATACTTGACTTTCGTTACAACTTGATCATTTCGATGATAACTTTGGTGTTTGACAACATCGCCTTATACGAGCACAATTCCAGGCTCGTACGGCATCACGTCCCGATGAGAACGATTGTCCTGCAGGAGTGTTGCAACATGGTGATTCACGTTCAACGGGGAATATTAAGCTTACGGGAGATTGGGGCATGATATATTGGTATCAGAGCGCCTGGTTCATGTTCTTGGACTTGGTCCTTTGTTTTATCACAAACTCTAAATAGCTTCCGCGTGTCGTTTAGCTCTTGGCTCTACTCGGTGCCGTATTGGATGTTTCATGCAATAAGTCTATATATTGCTGGTTGTGGTTGCATGTTATTTTTTTGTTGCGTTGCTTTTGTTGGTTTTTGGTGGATCGCTTAGCATCATAGGGCGTTGTTGCATTCGTGCAACAAGTTGTTGGGCGTTGTTGCATTTGTGCAGCAAGTTGAGAGATGTGTCATTGCTTTAGTTTGGCTTATCATTCGGAGAGTTTTTGATTGCATCAGTAGAGCAGTTGGTTGACAGCGAGATTGGTTATGCGTCATGTTGTGAGTAGAAGCATTGGATGAGAATATATCATTGTACGAGTTGCTCGTGTAGCGAATGTGTTGGATAGGAGTTTGATTTTTGGCTGGGTATATCATAGAGAGCGTTGCACGAGTTGCTCGTGTGGCGTATTGGTTAAGCAGGTTTGAGTTTGGCTTGGGAATATCAGGAGTGTTGCATGAGTTGCTCATACAGCAAATATGAGGAATATTTTGGTATTGGATTGGATTACTTGGAAGAGATCGTTGCACGGGTTACTCGTATAGCAAAAGTATCAGACGGTTTGAGAAATAGCTGGAAGTATTGAGAATGGAACATGGCACGAGTCATAGAACGAGATTGATGGAAAGAGTTAGATGGTTCGTGCATTGGCTGAGTTTCGTGTCAGACTTGAGTTGGGGATGGCAGGATCACGCATAAGGGATGGTTCAAATGGATCTTGGATTAGTGCAAAGGAATTATGATGCGAGGAGCGACTTGATTTAGAGTGGTATATGGGATACCACATAGTGAGCAAGGCATTGAAATATGTTGGATAGACATCAAAAGAAATTGCCTCAACGGACACGGGTAACAGGAATATTAGTTGGTTAGTGCACATCGGTTGAGTTGGGAAAAATAAAAAATGGAGCAAGCGAATGTTGAGTTGAGCAAGCGAGGACGGACTTGTGCAAATAAAAGTATCGTTGGACTTGAGAGATAGACGAGATCGGAACAAGCAATGGAAAGAGTGTTTGGAAATTTGAAGGGTTAAGGTAGACCAAGTATTAGAAATGAGTTGAGATAGTCAGATGGAAAGCTAAATATCAGATCGCTTGCAAAATTTGGAAGTTCGGTAGAGCATTCACGAATGCAAAGAGAGTTGGTCATGAGAAACGAACAGTTGGGATACGCTTGAGCGAGCAATGGGTGAATCGAATAATAGCGAGCACGGACTACGAATTATGGAAACACATTGGAGCTATTGGTTGAGCAATGAAACACGATTTGGTTTGGAGGGGCAATACGATGGATTTTACACGAAACTTAAAGGATTTTGGATATTGGTGCTCGGAAAGTTTGACTCAGGTTTAGCGGAAGTAAAAACTTGGCGAAATGGTGCAACAATGGTAGACGGATTCATTGGAAGACATAAACGGGCATGAGACAAGTCTAGTTGATGTTAAGTCAGATTAGAAGTTAACACTTACAGTACCGAGGCGGATTGAGGCAACAAGTAAAGCCAATATGGATTTGAGATTTATGTTGGAACCGTGCACGAGTTATTGAGAGTGTGTGGACTAATCATAACATAGAGAAAATTAAGACGGGCTAAGGAATGGAACGAGAGCAAGGATTATGACGGATGGACTTTTGAAGATAGCTAAATAAGAGAGCAACGTTGGAGCAAAACACCATGCCGTTCGGAGCAGGTTGGACGTGCACTATGAAGTTGGCATACGGATAAGAATTGTAGCAAGTCTTTGGTTTCGGAAATTATTGCAAGTGGTAGTGCGAAGAGTCGAACATGGCAGTTCAGAAAATTTAATGGATTCAGGGCAGAACGGCGGATTGATGGAAAACGGTTTCAACGAGCGCAGTTCTCGAATTGTGGCTTGGATAGATAATAAGACTCTAGGTGGTTAAGCAACATTTGGTTGACAGATCGTAAAGAGGTAGTGCATAAAGTGCTCGGATTCGGAAGTTCGCTCAGATGGAATGGTTGGATTATGGCTCGAATTTGCAGATGAGATATAGCATGGTTCATAGTAACTGTCCATCATGATGACTTACAATTATCGAGCGTAGCTTCGGGACAGCTGATATTAGCGACTTAATCGCCAAATCAGAGATGAATATTATGACCCATAGAACGATCCTTGCGGCGACGCATTTGGGGATGCGTCAAGGGCAGATATGAGTTGTGTGTGTTGGAGATTGGCCTAACTGACTAAGTGTTAGATTTGAGAGATCCTTGGGATAGCCTTCAGCTGAAGATGCAGCCAGAAGACGGAAGCGATGGTGAAAATGGCCTAAGTCAACTGATGAGATTCATAGTCTCAGATTTTTGAAGATAGCATCGTCTCTGACTCGTCGTGCCCCGGAAGGGAATAACATTCATATGAATTGACGACTGTGAAACTAGCTTGTGAAGTTAAAGCAGTGGCTCGTTCAGATCAAATCATTGCAATACTGGAAGGGACAGATGTGCCTCAGATCTACAAGATGCATCGAAACTTAGTCTGGGATACGTGCTCGTATAGAAGGCAAAGGTGATATCCTGTGCTTCGAGGCAGTAGAAACAACGCAAAGAACTATTCCATGCACAACCTAGAAATTATGGCGAGTGTGTCCACGTTGAAATCGTGGCGACACTATCCCTTGGTGTGGCGACAAAATCTTCGTGGATCACACGAACCTCAATATAGATATTCACCCAGTGAGGTATTGAGATTAAGGAAAAGGTGTTGGGCTGAGATGATCTGAAAGCAAAGTTTGATATTTGGGTAAGTCGCCTAGCTGGGGTAGTATCAGTTGTGATGATCGTTCGGTGCAAGAGATGATATTTGGAGACGATGCTTGCAGAACATGGTGTTAGTGTGATTTCAGAAATAGTTGGATGGATTGAGTTGGAACACGAACTGATTTGAGTCAGGTGGGAAGATCGTCGGTGGGAAATTATCATACTTGAGGATTAACGCTTGTGCGAATATGTTGGAATGAAAGTCAGGATTGGTTCAATTGGGAGTAAAGCAAATGAATGCCTCGGACATAAAGATACCCTTGTAACTTGTCCAAATTCGCTATCGCTAAGCTCGACTGAAATGCATGTATTTCAGGGACGCCTTAAATATGTGTATGATCCAAAACTAAGCGATATAAGAAATTCGTATTGAGCTGCAAGGAGAATGTAGAAATATAGAATTTGTGCGAGTGTTCAGCACGAGCGAGATGCTGAGTCTGAATTAGGAGAATGTGAGTTGCATGGAGCACAGCTATGAATTGGGCAATTGGCATGCTAGTAAAGAATGGATACTAGTATGGTTCGGGGACGAACCAAATTTCTAAGTGGTATATTATGTAATGTCCCGCAACCGCACGGTGCATTACGCTGAGTCGGATTGAATGAGGTAATAGCTGGTTACATTTTAATTTGTTGGATTTGGAAATGAGTATTGATTTGAGTTGGTTTCATGTGCAAATCGCTAGCGGAGTTTAATGGAAACAGATGTTCGTTCAGAGCAGTACTGGGATAGCAGGATTGGAGCGATAATGCCGTCTTCCTTAGTCCGATCGGTCGGATAATTTGGAGAGCACGGCCTGCTCGCACGGTCATACCAATTGAGTAGATCGTGCTCTGTATCAGACCACGGGTTCAAGGGATTGGCCGTATCGGCAGGACATGATGCTTAACGGAATTAAACTTGGTAAGTGGGCTCTGTCCCTTCTCCTCTACTCCTTCATGCCTAATAATATGGAACACACGTAATGGCATTGAACACTTGGACTGGAACTTGGAAATCACCGCACTAAGGCGTGCATAGAGTGTACGTCGTTTGCTTGGATTGCTTTGTGGCTTGAGTTAGTTTTCGCGTTAGATAGTTGGAGCTAGAGTTGGATTATACATTTGGGGCAGTTGGAGAAATAATTGGAATTATACATCTTGGTTGGAACATTCGGGCGGACGAGCGAGCGTGCATCCGTACACGAGTATCACTTGGGCGCTTTATCAAGCAAAGAGTGCAGTTGTGGTTTGAAATCGAACAACTGCATCGGCAAGGGCATTGTGCCACTGTTGGGGCATTGTGCCACGGGATTGTTTTGAGCGTGGGGTATTGCACCAATTGGAACACTGTGTCAAAAAGCGGCATAGTACCTAAGGGGATAACTTGAGATTTGTACCTTGGGCTATAGTTGGAGAATGATTATGGATATTGGTTGGATAAGTTGGTTGGATGAGTCTAGGATTATTTGGTGGGGCGAGAATGTTCGATCCTCTCGTCATACCTACTTGGTGTCTGCATGTCACGGACAACCTGTGTTGCACGGAATTTTGTCTCCTCGAACGGGATAGGCTTCGGAGCACCGGGACCGTTCGGCCATGGAGGAGACAAATGGTAACGTGCCTTGGGCGCGGTGCCGGTAGTTCGATACGACCAGGTGGGCTAGCTACCCGGTCTGGCTCGGGTAGAACTGCACTTGATCAGTCCGATCAGTCCTTTATGGCTTGGCCAGTGACTTCATATAGATAAGAGATAGTTTGCTTTACTTTGGTTTGGTTTGTGCTTTCGCTTAGGCGGCGGCCACCTTGCCTCGGCAAGAGTGTGCATATCGAGATTGGATTATAAGGTTTGGTTTAAGGTTGGATATTGAGGCTTTGATGATGGTTCGATAGGTTCTCGTGTTGCTTGGGTTTAAGTAGAACGGTTTGCATGCTAGTTTCCTTCGTGTTGGATATATAATTGCTTGTCTGTTGGCTTGAGTTGAATGCTTACATTGCTTAACTTAATTTACAGCTTTCCTTAACATGTCATACCTATGCCATGAAATGAATCTAGGATTCAACTAGAAATATCACCATATAACTGTTTGCATTCACTATTTTACTTAGTGTCGGCTTAGACGAGTGGGTTACCCCACTCACCAGTACGGCTGTGTACTGACCCACGTTTATGGACATTATTTCAGGTACGCAGGTGTAGTGGGGCTGCTTGGATATACGGGACATGATGTATGAATGGTAAATACCTTTGTGGGCTAGAGAAAGAACAAGAGTATTACATCGCCTTCGTGGCATTAGCCTATGTGGCATTTTATTTGGACCCTATCGAGAGCTTCACTGCGTATGCTCTGATGTGTTCTTGGTACACAATACTTGAATTTTGTTGCAACTTGGTCGTTTCGATGATAACTTTGGTGTTTGACAACATCGCCTTGTACGAGCGCAACTCTAGGCTCGTACGACATCACGTCCCGATGAGAATGATTGTCCTGCAGGAGCGCTACAACATGGTGATTCACGTTCAGCGGGACTATTGATCTTGTGGGAGATTGGGGCGTGACATTCTCCACCACGGTGACATCTTGCATCTACTTCCCATAAGTTTTCATCTTGTTGACTACCGACAACACTCTTGCAAAATACTTGGAGACTCCTTCTCCCGCCTTCATCTCTAGGGTTTCAAACTTTCTGCGGAGTGCTTGTAAATGTGACTTCTTGACCAAGGTGCAAAGTATCGGTATCTGAATCAGTATCGGACCATTCCTATGAGTATCGGGATCGGCGGTATCGATAGTATCGACGGTTTCAGATCGGAGTATTGGATTTTTTTGTATCGGAAAGCAAATAACTATTAGTAAATTATTAACATTTTAGAAAATATATTTTATACATTTATGCATAATTTTAAGTATTTTCATTGTTGTTTCTTAGTTTTTTGAAATTGAATGAAATAATAGTCACCCTTGTCGATTAATTTATATGCGATAGATAAGTTTTTCTCTTTTATATGCTTTTACAACCTGACTATGCTTTTACACCCTTACTAATTGGTCTTTTTCATTCAATTTTCTTTGTCGAATTAACTGAAAAAGAAACCTTTAATGTTAGTATTGGTCAATATCGGGTATCGGTCGGTATCGGATCGGGACATGCCAAATTGTATCGGTATCGGCCGTATCGGATCGGTATCGGCTGATACTACAAACTATGCTCTAGACCCTAGTACCCCCTTCGAACTTCTTCTTCATAGACTCCCAAATTTGTTTGGAAGTATTCTTCACAAGGATGGTCTCCAATATCGTCCGATCTATGGCTTGAAAGAGAAAAAATTTCACTTTCAAATCTTTCAGCTTCAACTCTTCTAGCTTCTTCCGCTGTCCTTCCGTCAGCAGCAATCCACTTTCTGGATCTTCATAGACAACCTCTACAGGCCCCCATAATTCCTTAGATCGCAGGAAATTCTCCATCAATATGCTCCAATGGTCATAGTGACCATCAAAGCGAGGAATGAATGGCTGCACAAAACTCCCTTCGGTAGTCATCTTCGTTTCAAAAGTTGCTGCTTTGATTTTTCAGGTCCAATGGGGGCTCTGATACCACAATGTTAAGACTCAAAGACTAAGATAAGCAGAAACTCAACAGATTGTGGAAATGATTCATAAATCTTATTTACAAACATAGGCTTTTTAAATAGCCTTTACAGTTAACTTAACATGAATGAGAAATATTAGGTCATGTTTTCCACAACAACAACTAACTAACATATTGAAAGCACCAACAAGCATATCCTAAAGACTAGGACTTATTTTAACAAATAGCTAAATTGCAGGAAAGATCCCAACAGAAACATTGACTTCTTCTCTTCACTAACCATCAGAGATGAGTTTTTCTTATCTTATTATCAATTAGTGTCACCTCCAACTTTCCACAAGTACGTCCCATCTTAGCATTTCATTTCAGGTATGCTAAATTTCTAGACAACAAAAAAAAAAAAAAAAAAAAAAAAAATATATATATATATATATATATATATATATATATATATATATATATATATATATATATATATATGTTTTTGAAAGAAAATGGTGGAAGAGCGATTACATCATCATCCACCCAACAAGTGAAGATGTTATATGTCATTTAAGATGTTGTGATTAACACCAGCTATACAGTTCAAACTATGAAGAAGACATCGCATTGTGGGATAACAAAGGTGAGTTGGTAACTCAGCCATAGGGCACACTTACGAGTAAGGATTAAACACTTCAGTGTTGATCAACGAAAACCGAGTTAGTAACCAGCACCTAACAAACGAAAATAGGAGCATTTTTGTGAATCATTACCACTCACAACCAACAAACATAGTATATACCAAAAATATTAATTATCTACTAGCTAAACAAACATATTCAACTGGGGGCTCATTCATTCATCACTTACAAATTTAAGTACATTTAAAAAAAGTTAATTATCGAAATGGTACACGAGGAATGTAGTATTTGTCATTTTGGTAATCGAATTTTTTTTTTCCGAAATGGTGCATGAGCTTTGCATTTTGGCTCAATTAGTACATAAAGTAAATTTCTTTAGTATTTTTGGATAAAAATTGATAAAAATAGACATGTGATGGTCACGTGCCTTATTTTTAATAGTTATTTTGTCAAGTTTTTTTATTTTGGACTACTATTTTTAACGATTTCTAACTATTTTCATCCAAACAATTTTCTTCGAACACATAATTCCTTTGCACTAATATTTTTAACGATTTCTAGCTATTTTTAAGTACATTACCACTATTTTTAACGATAATAGTACAACTAAATGAAGATAAAGTGGACGAGGAAAGAAAATCCACTCAGTCTCCTGTGTTGTTGTCCTCCTTGTGCGATATATCGGAGTAGTCGGTGGATCCTCTGACTCATCTACGAGATATGGCTATGGAAAATCAGTGAGATCAATACCAAGTGGCAAGTGTAACAAAGGAAGCTATACAAGGGGTAAAAACAAGAAAACACAATACATAACTATTATACATGGTAAATGATCAACAATGAAACATATACAATATGATAATATGAAACATGACATTAGGAGGAAGTCTGATACCAATGCACAAATTCTAGAAACAAAGCTAGCTACAAACATATGAAGTAAAGAAAACAAGCCAGCAACATATCAGGCTAAATATACTCTACGACTTTCTATTAGTAACTACTTAAGTTATCCCTAATTCTAATAAAATAAGGATTCGATGGGAACTCGCGTTGCAGACACCAAGACTGACAAAATAGAATATCTCATAGCAAAACTGACCTCATGTTAGAGACAGAGTGGCCATCAATGATGCATATATATATATATATATATATATATATATATATATATATATATATATATATAACCTTTTCTACATGGGTTGCGAAATAATTAAAAAAACAAAATTTATGCATCCCCTTCCTATACGAGAGTAGATTACGCGGATAGTTACAAGATAATTATAAAAAAAAATCTTTCCGTAGAGAAAAGGAAAAAATAATAATATTGCGGTCAAAACCAAATCAGCATATAAACTCTGCTTAGATCCTTCTTTTTCCTCCCAACCTACACCTAAAACACTCTCCTCTCAAAACCAAGGGTGTACCTACATTGGGGGCTGAGGTGGAATCTTTAAGCCTAAAATGTCTATATTATTTCACTTAAATTGTCTTGTTCTAAGCATTTTATGTATACTATAGCATACTTTCATCATTTTCCAAGATTTTCTTAATTAAGAAAATATGGGTTTCTAAAAATTGGATTTGGCTAAATTGAGTTTTTGAATACTAAATTCTTTCTGAACCAATTTTACAAAAAATCATACTGGAAAAATAATTACGATAGAATAATTTGATAGAATTAGCACAAAAATCATACTGGAGAAATAATTTGATGGAATTAAAAGTAAAAATGAGATCCCGTAAGGTTCTTGTTCCGAATTTACTTTACGCAAAACTTGTTGTTAATATATATATATATATATATATATATATATATATATATATATATATATATATATATATATATATATATATATATATATATATATATATATATATATATATATATATATATATGTTATTTTTTAGAAAATTGATAAGAGAAGAAAGGAGGGAAAAAAATGTTACCGGCCTCCGGAAAAGTCGTGCACGAAGCATTGCCCTAAGAGTTGATCCAAGGTCTATGTGTAAACGTTTCTCGGAAGCTCCTAGTGGTAAAACCTCCTGACTACCGGGTTCTCTTTGTTGCACACAACTCGGAGAGAGAGATCGAACTTAGCTCTGCCCAGAGCAAGGATTTAGAGAACAGAATGTGGTTCGAGAGAAGAATGAGAGAGAGCGATTTAATGTAGGGGAATTTTTTATAGACTAAAATTGAGATAAGAACCTCAATAAATATATAGGGAGAGAACAAAGCCTTCACTACAGATAACAAAGTAAATGCTATTAATCCAAGAGTTTAATGAGTAATAAAGAAGGATATTGTGGAGCTGTCACATATTTAAAAGATGGGAAATGAACCTGGACATAGGGAGTAATAAATATCCAACGTTCAAAATTTGAATGAGTCAAATCGGTTCAAAAAATAAAGGGGAGCAAAAAGATTTTTGGATCCCAGCTCGAACCCGAAGAGTAAATTTGATCGGCATTCGGCGCCCGCATGTGTGGGCACGTACCCGCACCCGTTACCCGCGTCGAACCAAACCGAGCCGAGCCGGGCCGGGTGGCGACGGCGGTGCGCGCGTGTTGCCCAAGGGGTTCCCCACAGAATATCTTTAAGAGAGCAATGGAGAAGAACTAATATATACATACAAGGAGGGAGTGGTCCAACCGATGTGAGACTAAAGAAAAAAAAGGAAGTTAAGCTTTTGCTCACATACACAGCCAACAATCCCCCCCACAAAAGGTCAAGTTCCAAAATAGAAGTAACAAAAAAATTAAAAGTGAAGAGTTTCTGGGCAGGTATATACTATGCATAGATGAGATGGACTATAGCCTTGAATCTCACTTAGTGACTATTGTCTTTGTCTGAAGAAGTGCTTGATGGACTATGCCTTGAATTAGATTTCTTTTACCAGATTCAGAAAAATAGCACGCATAGTATGCTAGAGGTTTTGGGTTTAACGGGTGGCGCTTTTGGTTGGCCATGCGCACTTATTCCAAATTTATGAGAGTCGTCTGGGATCGTCATGTCCTATAGTCGCGGCCTTCACGACCTCTCATATAGGTAAGTCCTTAAGGATTGGTGATAGGTTTCAACCCCGCATATCAGCTTGGACCTATTAAGAGTTTTAAAACTCATCCTAACCATATCACTCAAGAACATTATCACCATAGGGATAGGAAATCATTGTACACATGTACATCCACTTGGACATTATTGAATGAGATTTTAATCTCGGGTCAGTGTTCCATATAAGTCACCTAAGTCCAGCTTATTCCTACCCGTTGAACCGGCTTCTTAGGATCTTCAGTCAGACTCGATTGGGTTGCCACTGCTGGTGACTTTACTTATGGGCTAAACCCTATCCCCCTTGATGATTCTAGGATCAAAGTCCTAGATAGACCCTTCTTCAAGTGCTCTGTAAGGTTCTTTTCTGACTTTATATAGTCAAGAATAACATATTTGCCCAATAGGCTCTTTATATACATGAAGCGCAGCTATAGGTGCATGTTCATCTTAGCATTCACAGAATCATGCTTTAGTAGTTCTATAACAGATTTATTATCACTGTTTATAGAAATTATAGGAATAGGACTAATAGAAATAGGTATATGCATAATAAGATTTCTTAGCCATTCGGCTTCTGTACATGTAGTATCCAAGGCTATCATTTCGGAGTCCATTGTACTTCTAGCTATGATAGTTTGTTTACATGAGCCCCAGGAGATTGCAACTCATCCTAGAGTGAAAACATATCCAATAGTGAATTTTATATCATGTAAGTCAGTTATCCAGTTTGCATCTGAATAACCTTCTATGATATCAGGGTGTGTAGTATAGTGCAGCATATAATCTAGAGTACCCCTAAGATATCTAAATACTCTTTCTAATGCTGTCCAATGTAACTGATTTGGGTTACTAGTATATGTACTTAGTCTCCTAATAGCAAATGCAATATCAGGTCTGGTCCTGTTTGATATATATATAAGAGAACATATCATCTGTGAATATTTGTGTTGTTCTATAGGAGAACCCTCTTTCTTCTTGAGAATAACACTACTGTCATAAGGAGTAAGGGCAGATTTCTTATCAAAATACTTAAATTTTCTTAGCATTTTTTTGATAGAGTGTATTAAGGATAGAGTATAGCCCTCCTTGTATTTGGACAGTTGCATGTCTAGAATCAAGTTGGCTTCACCTAGATCTTTCATATCAAACAGGCTGGATAAATAGTCCTTGGTATTAATTATCAATTCTAGTGATAATCCAAGAATAATTATGTCATCTACATACAAACATAAGATGACACAACTTTCATCTATAATTTTGGAGTATATACATTTGTGATACTCATTTGACACAAAACCATATTCTGAGATGACTATATCAAATTTGTTGTGCCATTGTTTGGGAGCTTACTTTAGGCCATAAAGAGATTTAACTAATCTGCAAACTTTCTTTTCTTGGCCTTTAGCAATGAAACCTTCAGGTTGCTCCATATAGATTTTTTTCTCTAGGTCCCCATTTAGAAATGCTGTCTTTATATCCATTTGATGGATCAGCATATTATGAATGGATGCTAAGGCTAGAAGGATTTTGATTGTAAAACCCCAAATTTTAAAAACCGTATTAATTATTTAATTAATTATTTAATTGATTTATAGTATTTATTAGCTAACTAGAAGAAGTAGAATTTATTAGATTTTTATTTTTAGGTGTTTGTGCATTTAGAGATTTTATGGAGCAATTGTAATTTTACCTTAATTATTTCCATGTAGGAGACCTTGTGGACAGTTGATAGATTAATGGTATGCACTAATATAATTTCTAGAATTTTATGTATATATATATATATATATATATATATATATATATATATATATATATAAAGTTTATTAGAAAAGAATAGAAAACAAATAGAAAGCAATAGAATAGAAAAAGAAATAGAAAAGAAAGAAAAAGAAAAGAAAAAGGTAATGAATTAGAAATAAATAATACTTAAACCCCTAATCCCACCCTAATCCTAATTAGCTAACCCTTAAGTAATAACCTAAGCCCCACTAAACCACTAAATTCCTAAGCCTAAACCGCTGTGCACCCCCAGGAACCCGCTGTAGCCAGCAACCCGCGCAGCGTTCCTTCCCCCCCGCTATATATATATATATATAGTTCTCAAACCCTAAACCCTAAACCCCCTCGACCCTGAGCGCCGCCGCCGATCGAACACCCACCGCAGACCGTCGCCGTTCACCGAGCAGACAGCCTCCCGCCGCTCGTCCGTGACCGCGACCGGCACCCGCGACAGCAGGAAGTCAGCAACTTATCCCTGTTCAGGACTCGATTCTCGCACCGTCGCTCGACCAAACTCGACCCCGTCTTCAATGGTACGTTCATGACCTATCCCCCTACCAATACTGTGCATTAGTTTACCTCGAACAACGCGTAACCCTAGGCGAAAACAGAGACCAAGTTGGAGAAAAACGATAACTTTTAGATCGCAGAAAACTATGGTAACCACCCATGTTTAAGGACTCGTATCTCCCACCACAGAGATTCAAATTTAGTTTTTCTTCTTGCTATGCGAAGACCACCTATCCGAGATTAGTTTCTGTTAATCACAATATTTTATTTGTTGTTGTATGCTGAATTTAATCAGATTGAAAATCATGAAAAATCTACTTTTCTAATTTCCAAAATTTGTGATACGGAGCATGCCCCACCAAACGGGACCGCCCCGTCGTGTACCAAGTGCACCGAAAGGCGCGTACGGTATACCCAAACGTGTGGGCTTTCGCAAAAACTAATTTGGACGCGTGTGCGCGTCGAAATCAGCCCATGTCCGTAAAAAATCCCCGTATCGCGACTTTTATAAAATATCGCACCATTTAGTCTACGCTCGTCAGAACGTGACGAAACTTGCGCCATGGGACTCGTGGTATCGACTGGTCCTATGACCCAAGTTTCACGCGATTCTGAGACAGTTGACCAAGCTGCCTATTTGTGGGCCCTACGGTTGACTTTTTGGGCAAATTTGTGTTCGGCTCACCGGAATCCAAAATTGGACGTACCGTTGAGTTCATATTGACGTTTAGAATTGTTTTGACCTATAATTTGTCCCATTTAGAGACCTTTATCCCTGGCACGCTTTTCGGTTTAAAGTGGGCCACTTATGGACCCCGCTTTGACCCAAAATTATTATTTTGTTCCTGTGTCCAAATTGGACAAAAGGGTAATATTTTCTAGCTATCTCGCTTATTCTTGGAACGTTGGTGATGTTTATTTCAGC
Source organism: Iris macrosiphon (assembly GCA_036927795.1). Classification (NCBI taxonomy): domain Eukaryota; kingdom Viridiplantae; phylum Streptophyta; class Magnoliopsida; order Asparagales; family Iridaceae; genus Iris; species Iris macrosiphon. Next base: position 78,106,240 of record JAYESA010000020.1, read on the forward strand.
ATCCGGAGACGTTTATTCTGAGGCCGTAGTTTCTGACTCTTGGTGTTTGACATCTGGACGTTACATTTTGCAGCTCTCTTGCCAGGCAAGTATACCTTACCAAATTATTTACAGTACTTTGCATGCTATTTATATTTTTGTATATTTATTGCATTTCTGTATATTCATTGCATGTGTAGTTTCTTTCAGTCATTACTATATATTAGATATGTTGACACACACATGACACTTAATATCATGAGAGGACAATCAGTAGGCGTATGGGCTTTAACCACTCTGGTAAACCATAGTATCTAGCTCGCACTACGGTAGTGTGTCACGCTGGTCGCTACCCCCCACGGTATGTCAATTTATGGAGTCACGCTGGTCGCTACCCCCGCGGTATGTCAATTTCTGATGTTCTAGACGGATGTATGAGTTGTGAGATTTAGATCGAGTAGCCTACCCTTGCCCATACGTCAAAAAGTTGTCCTTATTTGCATTCATAGAGATTATCTTGTACAGCGTACTTATATATTTTTAAACATTATACATGTTTACTGTATTCAATTGGCTTGCTTCTATATATCTTGTTATGTCCCTCTGAGGACCTAGTCCCTTGCCAGGTACAGACGACCATGAGTATCCGCAGGAGTGCGGACCCGGACCTGACGCTTTACTTTCTGCCAAGGAGACCTTACCCACTGAGCATTATTGATTATCTCTAGCGATGGATACTTTAGCTGACACTCTTATATCCTTTTTGTGACTTGTTGTGTGGATGAGATTAGTATTTCTGTGACTTGTGATAACATATATACCACATGTGAGTTTTATTCATATTACAGCGTACGTGTGTATTATGGTATCCATATATTGGAGTTGCCATATACATACGGCTGGCATGCTTACGTGTTCCTAGTCCTACGTATTTTGGGACTGGGGCGTGACATTGATAGAGGTGATACTAGCTACAGGTGAGTAGGTATCAAAATAATATAATCCCTTTTTCTGGGTAAAACCTTTGGCTACTAATCTTCCCTTGTATTTCTCTATAGTATAATAGGCTCTAAGTTTCTTTTTGAATATCAACTTACAACCTATTGGTTTACTACCTAAAGGTAGGTCTGCTAGAAACCAAGTATTGTTCTCTATGATGGAGTTATACTCACTGTTAATGGCTTCTTTCTAGAAAGGGACATCAGGAGAAGATATTGCTTCTTCATAAGTTGAGGGATCACCCTCTATCAAAAAGGTGAAGAAACATTCTCCTACGTTCTTTTCAATTCTTTCTCTTTTACTCCTTCTAGGTTCTATATTTTGTTCGGGTTATGAACTAGATATTTGAACATGAGAGCTAGTGGACAGAGCAAGAGAGGAGTTGGAGGGAGAGGAAGAAATTCTATCTTTGAAATGATATATATTATCAAAGTAAACTGTATCTCTTACTTCTATAATAGTATTGTTAGAGATTTTATTTACTTCTGAGTGAGTAACAAGAAATCTATTGGCATTGTTATCTAGGGCATATCCTATGAATACAGCATCTACAGTCTTAGGTCCAATCTTCCTCTTTTTAGGTTCAAAAATTCCTACTTTAGCCAGACATCCCCAAACTTTGAGATAATGGATCCTAGGAGCTCTACCTTTCCATAATTCATAGGGAGTCTTATCATTAGACTTATTAGGAATCATATTAAGGATGTAACAGGCAGATAATAATGCTTCTTCCCACAAATTATCGGGAGCACCTAAGCTGAGGAGCATGGCATTCACCATATCTAACATAGTGCGATTCTTCCTTTCAGCAACTCCGTTGGACTGTGGTGAATATGGAGCAGTTACCTCATGGATTATTTCGTGTTCTTCACAGAAATTGGTCATATCATTTGATGTATACTCTCCACCACGATCTGATCTAAGTATCTTAATCTTTCTCTCTAACTGGTTCTCAGCTTCGGATTTTTAGACCTTAAATCTGTCTAGAACTTCATCTTTGGTTTTGAGAAGATATGTATAACAATACTTTGAATGATCATCTATAAAGGTAACAAAGTATTTTCTACCGCCTTGGGTCAAAACCCTATTTGAGTCACACACATCACTATGAACTAGCTCTAGAAGGTCAGAGTTCCTTTCTATAGATTTGAAAGGTAGCCTAGTGTGTTTGGCTTGAATACAGATCTCACACCTATGTTTATCATCTATTGGAGTCTTAGGAATAAGATCTAAGTTCATCATCCATCTTAGGGAACCTAGATTTACATAATCTAATCTACTGTGCCACACATTTGAAGATTCTATATTGGAAACAACAAAGAAAGGATCTGAAATTTTATTCACGATACTCAAAATAAATAGACCATCTCTTACAAATCATTTTCCAATAAAAGAGTCATTCTTAGAAAATACTACTTTATTTGCCTCCATAACAATCTTGTACCCTGAAGCTACAAGAAGAGACCCACTAACTAAATTTTTCTGATAGACGGCACATGCAATACGTCATGAAGAGTCTGAGTTTTTCCTGATGTCATCTTTAGATCTATTCTTCCTCTTCCTATAATCTGTGCCGCTGAGCCATCTCCTAGGGTTATACCTCCTCCACCTTATTCCTGATAGTTTGAAAAACAAGAGCGATCAAAGGAAACATGAACATTAGCTCCAGAATCCAACCACCAATCGTCAGAATGGTAGGAAATGTTGACTAAGGGTTGATAGCTTACAGACCTGAAGGAACTAGAAGAGTCGTTGAGAAGCATGTTTGCTTCTGGTTTTGCTGGACGTTTCCCTTTGTAAGAAATCTGGACAGCTTTATTCTTCCAATGGAAATAGTTGGTGGCCATATGGTTTATTTTACCACACACAAAATAAAATCTCTTCCGATCCTGAGTCTGACCGAAGTTTCTTGGTTTATGGTGATGATGGTTTTGGTGTTGAGGCTGAAGGTTCTGCTTCTTCTTGAAGATGTTCCTTTTGGGTTTGTGATGATGATGAGGCTTGGGTTTGCCTTGGGATTCTACTAGGTTTACCTTAGCTTTAGACTCAGACTTAGGGTTAGATCTTAGCCTAATTTGTTCTTCTGTTCTAATTTTCTTTAGGACTTAAGCAAAGGTAAGATCACCTTGAGTATGAATAAGGTCTTTCTTGACATCAGACCAAAAGGGAGGAAGCTTGTCTATTAAGCAGGCTATTTTATACTCAGTAGAGAAGAAAGTGCCTTTGGCTTGAATATGCCTAAGGTATTCTTGAAATTCATGTATTTGGTCATTCATAGGTTTATTATCTACCATAAAGTATCTATTGAATGAGGAGGAATTGAATATTTCAATTCCAGCATCATTACAGCTATATTCATCTTTCAGGGCATCCCAAAGTTCTTTAGCACTTTTGTATTCAAAGAATATGTCATATAGTGATTCAGACAAAGCGCTTAGAATTCTATGGAAGCAATGGTAGTCTATTTCCTTAGGGGTCTTGGGTCTAGTGGAGCCAGAGGACTTGGATACACCTATGTCAGACTCAGTGTCATCAGAGTCATTTGTGATTGGTGTGGAACCATCAAAGGCTGAGATCAATCCTAAGGTAGTGAGCCAAAATTTTATCTGACTTTGTCATCTCTTAAAGTAGGTCCCGTTGAACTTTGTAAGTTTAGTAGTAAAAGTCTCATCCTTGCCAGTCATGTTTGCTAATGAGAAAAGTCTGAAACTGAAAGATACGTAATTACTCAATAATAATGTCCAATAATTTAGAATAATAGTTCAAGTGATTTTGCTAATCAATCTTAAAATCTTTAGTCTATCAAGTGTAGATTAACTTGGGTTAGCTGTAGGGGCCGGTTTCCAGCTAGCAGTGGTCCGAAGACACTTAAATATCGTGTCGCTTAGGGCTATTTACACCCGGTTGACAGAAGGACCCTTTCGACTTGTTCCCAAATTTATCTCTACTTTTAGAATTCAGACTCAAAGAGATTTGCAATTATACTAAACTATTATTTGTTCAATACTGAGACGCAGTGAGATTGTCTTGAGGTCGTTACAAATAAACAATATTGTAGTTAACAATATGTAAATGTAGAGCTAATAATAACAATGAATACCAATGATGATATATATATTAAGCAAGATTTTATGTGCTACAATACTAAATTACAGTAGCTAAATTGAATCACAAGATTATATGTGCTGGTAAATATTCAACCAAAAAATTAGAAACTTTCTATTAACAGAATAAAAGACTGTTAATAGTCATTATTAACAATAATTTTCTAATACCAATTATTAATTAATATATGACTTAAAACAATTAAAACTTATGGTGACAGTAGGTTTTATACTAAGTTGAACACCGAATATAAAACACGAACAAGTGTGCTGACCCTATATGTACATAATATTGTTAATAGATTTGCTACACACTAATGTTAGACTAGCTAAAAACAAGTTTATTTGTTCCAGTAATCGATTCGGATGTATGATCCAGCAATTGAAAGTTAATGTATATATAAAAGAACTTTGCTAACAAATTAAGATACAGAACTAACAAATGTTTTACTACCAAATAGTTTGTCACAGTGTATAAAAAATAGCGGGTTATTTAATACAAATTTGCTACAGAATATTTTAACACAATTTCGTAACAAAATATTAAGTAAATTTTTTTACTGTGCTAATCAGTAGCAACGTTGAATGTAAATTATTCCTATAATACATTTAACATCATGCTACAAACTATTTTGTAATATGTCGGGAATCAACTCTTAGATTGTTGTTAATATATATATATATATATATATATATATATATATATATATATATATATATATATATATATATATGTTATTTTTCAGAAATTTGATAAGTGAAGAAAGGAGAGAAAAAAAATGTTACCAGCCTCTGGGGAAGTCGTGCACGAAGCACTGCCCTAAGAGTCGATCCAAGGTCTATGTGCAGACGTTTATCGGAAGCTCCTAGTGGTAAAACCCCTGACTACCGGGTTCTTTTCGTTGCACACAACTCGGAGAGAGAGACCGAACTTAGCTCTGCCCAGAGCAATGATTTAGATAACAGAATGTGGTTCGAGAGAAGAATGAGAGAGAGGGGGAGAGAGAGCGATTTAATGTAGGAGAATTTTCTGTGGACTGGAATTGAGATGAGAACCTCAACAAATATATAGGGAGAGAACCAAGTCTTCACTACAGACAACAGAGTAAATGCTATTAATCCAGGATTTAATGAGTAATGAAGAAGGAAATTTGTGGAGCTGTCACATGTTTAAAAGGTGGAAAATGAACCTGGACATAGGGAGTAATAAATGTCCAACGTTCAAAATTTGAATGAGTCAAATCGGTTCAAAAAATAAAGGGGAGCAAAAAGATTTTTGGATCCCAGCTCGAACCCGAAGAGTAAATTGGATCCGCATTCGGCGTCCGCAGGTGTGAGGACGTACTCGCAACCGTTACGCGCGCCGAACCGAGCCGGGCTGGGCGGCGGCGCGCACATGTGGCCCAAGGGGTTCCCCACACAACATGTTTAAGCAATGAAGAAGAACTAATATATACATACAATGGGGGAGTGGTCCAACCGATGTGGGACTAAAGGAAAAAGAGAAAGTTGAGTTTTTGCTCACATACACAACAAACAAAACTTACAGGTTCACTCTTTCAAATTTTCCTTTCTTTAATATATTTAAATATCTTTTTTTTAAAAACAAATCTATCTCTATCTTAAAATATATTTTTAACAGAGATAGATAGATTTTTTTATATTTTTACAATATAGATAGATTTGTTAAAAAAAGCAAATCTAACACATAATCGATCTTTCAAAACAAATTTATTTTAAAAAAATTAATATTAATATTAATATTAATATTAAATTTGTAGTGTTAGTGTTAATTTTAATGTTGATTTTAATTTAGTTTTAACATTAACATTAAATAAAATTAATACTAAAATTAAAATTAATATTAATATTAAAATTAATATTAATATTATCATTAACAAATTAACATTAACATTAATATTAATAAATTGACTGAATCAATCTTTAAAAAAATATAAACATTAGCATTAAAATTAAGATTAAAAAAATTAACATTAACATTAAAAGTTAACATTAACATAAACATAAAATTAACATTATATTAATATTAGTATCAGTATTAGTATTAATATTAACATTAACGATAATATATATTTGTTTTTAAATATTGATTGTTTTTCATATTTGTTTTTAAAGATAGATTATATAATATTTAGATTTTTTAAGAAAGAGGGACATGTTTACACAGAAATGGAGAGTTTAGAGGGCATATAATTTCTTCTTCTTTTTTCTCCGTAAGAATTGATTTTGGTTTTTTGTTCTCTCCGTAAAGATTTGGTTCTTTTAAATAATCCTGTAACGAGTAAGTTATTCCCGTATAAGAAGGGATCCGATATATATATATAGGTCCACAAGGAATCACAAGGAATTTTCGCCATACAGTACTTTCACATATAGTAGCATTTTTATGTGGAAGACATGGTGTGAACAAAAGAGCATTTTAGACAAACACTAGCTGGTACTCACAGAAAACTAGGATAAGAGCAAATATGCATGAAAAAATTATATACAGAGTACTACATTTTTGTCTTCTAACTTTACAGATTTCTACTCGTTGAATCATCTTCATATGGCTTCAAGAATCCTTCAATGTCTGTGCTGGTCCCTGACTCCCTGTTTGTAATGGGTGTAAGAGGCTTCAGTAGCCACACCATCTCGTGTAATCAGTGACGCTCTAATGCCAGTCAGGAGGCATGAACAATCGGTACAGGCGTATCTACAAGGATGTGTCGCGCTTTAAGCTAAGATATTCAAAGACAATGTCGAATATATCGAGTCTGTCAACAAAGTTGGAAACCGCAAGTTGCTACATCATCCCATTCAAATATTATAGAAGTACTGACCCATGTTTTACGAATATTCCTCATCTCCCGAGCTTGTCTCCGTCGTGGTGGCTTGAGAAAATCTAAACAAAAGGTAAATTAAATTCGGTGAATATAATTATTTAGGACTAGACAATTTTTAAAAAAATAAAAGAAATATCTACATATACTAACAATACATACCCATTTTTATTTAGATTCGGACAATTTCTCTTATCTTGGTTTTGTCTATACAAACCACACCCATCACATTTTCGGCCTTTGGAGGCTTTTGCCTTCTTTAATGCACTCTTTTCCTGCCTTGAACCATTTCCCGCATTCTTTAGCACATACTTGGATTTGTTCTTTCTAAGTATATTAAGCATCCTTTTACTCTGAGGTGCAGGTTGGAGTATCAGGAAGTATCAGAGGGGAGGGGTGCAGAGTATCAGTAGCTCAGAAGAGAGGAATAAAGCAACTTACCGAAGAAGATCAGCATGAGGTAGCAGCAGTCCAGTCCAAGTCTTCATGTGTTCGAGTATCATTTCCTGGAAATGAACCGAGTATCAGTTAGTAGCTTAAATACAACATTAAGAAGTGTAATTGGCATTAGTCATAAAATGTACTTAGTTACCAGTTAGGCCATGTCAGTAGTCTATTAGGACAATTGTAATTGCTGAGCCAGCAAGTTAGTTAGATTGTTAGAAGCTTGAGTTAAGTAGAGAGAGTCTGTAACCAAGAGTTTATGTTTGGAATTACAAGAATTTTTTAAACATAATGAGTGCGTACCCGAATAAAACAATAGTGAATTGTAGATCATAGACATTCACTTTTGAAGTTAAGCTGTTATGATAGCATATTTCAACTCAATAATGGGGGCTTATATAGCAATCCTTCCATACAAGGGACTACGATCTATATTTCCGGAGAAAAAAAAGGTACGCTTCAAGTGTATAACTGCACATGGTGAGAAAAGTAAATGAAGTCAGACAATAGATTTGCTGTCGTGAAATTGGCAACTATATTCTGCAAGTAATTTTGTATTGATCCCAGCACCTAGTACATGGAAGAAATAAATTGGTGGGAGTTAGGCATCCCCTCGAATCAATATGTGAAGTCTCTTGGATGAAATCCAACAGTCGGTTTTTGGATGCTGCAAGCATGGTTTTCATCAACAAATTTAAGGTTAAGAGTAAAGAGGTCGGTTCCAACTTCAAAGAGTAGAAAACACAGGAAAACTACATGAACACCCACCCGCCACCAATACCAACATCATTGCATCCTCACCCACCCATTCCCATATGATTCTGCCCTCCTCCATCTTAAGCCATCATCATAATCTTTCTCATGTCCTGCAATCATATCTTTGCAATTCAAATTGCATGCCTAATGATGCATCCCATTCATCGGCACACAAAGCATGACAAGATTGGGGATTGTTGAGTTATGTGTTAAGTTGAGTTTAGTCCCACATCGGATAGACTAATAGGGAGAGGGGTTAGCATCTCCTATATAATGTACTCCCCTCTCCTCTTAATGAATTAATCTATCATTCACATTCTACATGGTATCAGAGTCATAACCCATCCACCTCTCACTCTACCCTAAATCCTAACCGCCAACACCACCCCCCCTCGCACCCACCCCCACCCCCCCCCTCCCCGCCTCCTGCCACCCCCCCCTCTCTCCCTGCCCTCAGCCCCCGCCCCTCCTTCCTGTCTGAACCCTAATTTTCAAAAAAAAAAGGTCGTATATCAAAACCAGAGGGTAGACAATAATTTGTTTGCACAACCTCTGTTCCTAGATTACGACTTCAGGAGCGTATATCGAAGCCAGAGGGTAGACAATGATTTGTTTGCACAACCTCTGTTCCTAGATTACGGCTCCAGGAGTTAACAAAGAGTAGACAAGTTGTTTGTTTACGTGGATCTTTGTTTCTGTCCTACCTCGATATCCATATCAGGATCTACACAGAGAGTGACATGGGTTACCTCTGTGACCTGGCTTGTGTGATCCCCATACAATCTCTACTTTCCATGCGCGTGCCGGTTCTGGTGACGTTGATAGCACATCGGTAAAGTTGATGTGATTATTAGGGTTGGGAAGATCGAGCGACAGTCGAATCAAGTGCATGATGACTAACACTATGCAACTAACAGTGCTACTACTACCGATGTCGGGAATGCATTGGCGGGACCAACGGGCACTGGTACGACGATTTTCTTCGATTCGATTCGTCGATCGGCGGTTGGATGGACCAGATGGCTACTCAACATGGCGGAAGAAGGTTGAAAAAATACTTCGGAGAATGCGGTTGTCCAAGCATCTGACTGACACCCCTCCGGAGACGACTGATCCCACATTTGAGCAGTGGGAGACAGATGATAGTCGACTGTTTACACAGTTGATGAACTCAATAGAACCATCGATGGAGGACATGGTTCAAAACACGGACACGGTAAAAGAGTTATAGGAGGTCCTATCGACGACGTTTGATGAAAAATGCGACTTGTCTCGTATCTACGACTCGGTCGTCGGCATCTACCGGACGGAACATGACGACAAGTCTCATAAGGATCACTTTCGGGCCTTTAAGGCTATGATCGATGAAGTTGACCGTGTATTACCTCTGACGACGGATATCAATGAAGCAAGGGCTCAACGGGAGCAGCTTCATGTTATGGCATATCTTGCCTCTCTCTGTCCTGATGCAGACTCAGCTCGCTCTCAGATCATTGCTGGAGCTAAAGTTCCATCTCTAATGGAAGCTCATTTTCGTGTCCTACGGGCAGCAAAGGTCGTCGGGACCTCTCCAAGTGATGCTCCCACTGATCGATCTGCTCTGGGAGCCGCTTGTACTAGATTTTGTGGTGGTCGTAGTGGACGAAGTGGTGGCCGGAATATTGGACGTGATGGTGGACGAGGCATTGGCGGACGTGATGGAGGTCGACTGCGCACCTGCTTCAACTGTGGTCTACAGGGTCATTTCCAGTGGCAGTATACTAAAACTCCTGCCGCCAATGTCACCTCAGATACTCTTGATCATTTACATTCTACAGGGATCATAGAAGCATTCTCATTGTAAACAATATTGTTGTGTGTGGGTCGCTGACTCTCAAGGTAATATTTTATAACAGTATGATACAAGAGCGTAAACATGAATTTAAAAGATGAGGGTCAACCTCAAATGTAAAAAAAACCCAAAAATATAATCACATATTTAAAACCAATATATATATATATATATATATATATATATATATATATATATATATAATAGCCACCAAACCGACGGAGGGGGGATTCGAACCTTAGTCTACTCCAAGGCGACCCGCCACATTACCACTAGGGTAATGCCAGGGTGTTCGTGGAGATTGATACTGCTACTATTCTTCTCAGGCTAATTGAGTACGAACTCCCATCACGGGAAATATGCTCTCAAGCTGTGGACTACGAGTGGGTCCCCTCGATTTGTACTCGATGTCGGTGCTTTGGTCATGTGAATAGATTCTGTCCGCTAGGAGCGGAGGTCGCTAACAAAGGGGTGCAACCGCCACAACAACGGCAACAAGATGAGGTTCATAACGAAGGTGATGACCATATAGGAGATGACGAGAACGCAGAGGCCATTGCGATAGTTCCAAGCATGACATATGGAGGCAGTCGATCAGAGACTGTTGGTGGTGCCAGCACCTGCCCAGGGGATGATTGTAGACCGGGCCTCGGATAAGAGACCGGTGTCAGTTGTTATAGATCAAGCCGGGGAGCACACGCAGGGACGTCTGACCGAATCAAAGGAGCATCATGCTATGAAAACTAGAAGCCAAGCCGGTGTCAGTTGTTGTAGATCAAGCCGGGGAGCACACGCAGGGACGTCTGACCGAATCAAAGGAGCATCATGCTATGAAAACTAGAAGCCAAGTTCAATCCGCAGTTAGGATCCTGGAAAGGAATGCAACAAGTTCGTATATTATTATGCTAGAAAGAAAGGGAAACTTATAGCCACAAAGGAGGGGGTGGATCATTCGCAGTCAAAGTCAGTCGCAGATATTGTCGAGGACATTTGCGAAGACAACACAAAATGGGGGCTACTCATGCGAAGTTCGAGAGAGCATAGCGACGAGTTAGATGGACATACACTTAATATGCATGTTGAATTGACTAATGACCTTGTGGTGAGTTTAGATGGTAATCAAAGTCAGACCAATTGTGATTAATGTCTATCTAGACCTGGAATACTTAGGGTGCAAACTCGCTAGTACGTTGGAGGAAGATTATAGGAGAAATAAGGACACAAAGCTCCATCACGGCTATTATGGAAACAAAAATTAGGTCGGTGCGGAAGATAGTACGACGTACTCCAAGCTACTGGTCAAGGTTAATAACTTGAGTGAGGGCGGGATGGCACGAATTTGGGTCCTCTAGGACTCTAGAATTTGGTCGGGACGCTTAATACACGTCTGACCAACTCATTGCTAGCGAGTTTACCAATAAAGATGGGCTCCAATTTATATTTGGAGCTGTTTACGGGCATAATAATAGAAGACAACGAGATTCCTTATGGAAGGAAATTATTCACCTCAGCTTAATTGCTGAATCCCAACTATGTATGCCTTTATTGTTATGCGACGACTTCAACGCATTGCTTTTCAAACACGAAAAGCTTGGGGGACGACGGGTCTCGGACTCTATTCTGGCAGATTTTCAAAATTGCCTTCTCCAAGCTAGTCTACAATGCTTGGATAGAGCGGGCAGTGTATGGACATGGAACAATAAGGCTTCATATAATCGGATTGTGTGCCAACTTGATCGGACGATTGGGAATAGTAGATGGTTTGCAAAATTTCCATCAGTTGTTGCGGAGGGTCTTGCTCCCCTAACCAGAGACTACTCTCCGGTGTTGATTAAATTAGTTGCGGAGAAGGTGAGAAGGAACAGACCTTTCCGATTCAATAATGCCTGGACGGCTATGTCAGGTTATCGGGCGGCTGTGGAAGCTGGACTTCAAACTACTACTAGCGGTAATCAACAGAATTGTTTTGTACATTGATTGAAGGCGATTAAGTTCAACCTGAAACGCTGGAACAAGGACCACCCCCGCCAGAGTCTGACTACCAAGGAGGAGGGAGGAGCTTAGGCGTGTCAAGAAGCTACTACAAGCGACATTGCATGATCCTTTGCTGGCTACGCATGAAAAAGAACTTCAAGTAGAAGTCAGTGAGTTATCTCTACAGGAAGAAATCAAATTAGCTCAACGAACTAAATGCTTTTGGATTAAGGACGGTGACCGGTGCTCGAAATTCTTCTATGACATTATTTGGACCAAACAACACAGAAATTGCGTCAATAAAATTATTGACTCCCAGGGTCGAGTTATATCAGCAGCAGAGGACATTAAAGAGGAAGTCGATCGATACTATCAACAACTATATAATCAAAATAACTATTGGACCATGTTTCTAGAGCTTATATGTAAGAGGCTGGTCTCTAAGGAAGGCAATAGGCAGTTGTGTGCACCGATGACCATGAAGGAAATCGAGTGCATAGTAAAGCAAGCTGACCCTAACAAAGCTCCAGGCCGGATGGGTTTAATAGTATGTTTTATAATTTCCATTGGGATGAAATTAAGTATGAGATTTTATATATTATACAGGAGATTTTGGCTAATGGATCTACATGAAGTCAACCATATTTTCCTCACGCTCATACCAAAGAAAGAAAGGGCTACATCTCTGGTGGACTATCGACATATTTCGTGTTGCAATTTCTTGTACAAAATTATAGCCTCGATTATGTGTCGGCATATGGAGAGCATTATACATGAGCTTATATCTCAGAACCAGACGGCTTTTGTCAAAGGAAGATCTATTAAGGAGAATAGTATATTAGCTCATGAGATGATACGCAACTTCAACAAAGTGGGAGGTCGGAAGACTTGCATCAAGTTGGACCTTCGGAAAGCATATGACACTGTGAATCGAGAATTCGTATGTCATATTATGCGGGAAATGGGTTTCGATCATCTATGGGTAGCAAGGATACACGAGTGTATCTCGACTCCCTTTTTCGGTATTGATAAAAGGGCAGTCTCATGATTTTTTTCCATAGTAATCAGGGTCTACGGTAGGGGGATCCTTTATCCCCATATTTATTCACGCTGGTGAAGGAATATTTTACTTGTATGAAGGACGTGGCTACTCAAAACAAAAGTATCATTCCACTCTACAAAGAGGTGACTCATATCGTTTATATCTTATCTATGCTCATGATTTGTTAGTTTTCTTGGTTCCTACAAACAAGGGACTACAATCGATGGAAAAAATAATGGCTGATTTCGATGAGCTATCGAGACTTACCTGAATAGGAAGAAGAATAAGATCTACTTCAATATGTATTGTCCATATCACGATGGCCTTCAAAATATAGTGTATAGATAGAACGTGAGAATTTGCGAGTTAAATATTTGGGTCTACCTCTGACGATTAACTATGCACGGGCACAGGAATGTCAGAGCATGGTGGAGTATGTTAAGCTGCGCATAGGGGGCTGGCATGCACAAACTGTCTTTTGGAGGTTGAATAGAGCTTGTTTGCTCTGTCATAACGGCGGTATCCCTCTTTTGGTTACAAAGTATAATGTTACCAAAAGCCACCATTCATAACGCGGAGAAAATATGTGCTAATTTTTGTATGGAGGAGAGGAATCCACATCATTGCTTGGAAGGACCTATGTCGGCCTAAAAAGAAGGGTGGAGTAGGCTTAGGATCACTACACTATCTTCGTGAAGTTGCAGGTATTCGACTCACATGGAAGCTTCAACAAGGTCGGTTATTATGGGCCAAGTAGATACAGGGAAGATACTTGAAAGGAGCAAATTTCAAGTGCCAACAACCAAATAATAATTTCCCCGTTACTTACAAGACCATTTTGCGGTCGAGACAAACCATCAAGCCGTTGATTTCCGTTGGTTTGGAAGAGGTAGGAACACTCATTTATGGAAGGACCCTTGGCTGGAACATACGAGCATCATTGACATGATAGGATGGCAGTCCTATGTACTCACAGGGAGAGAGGAGTCGGTAAGCACGATCATACAAGGCGGCCGGTGGAATCTATTGGCACATCCTATTGGCCGGCAGTATGAAACTATCATCACAGGCATTCAAATTGACCATGGAATCGAAAATAATGAATAGGTCTGGGACAGCTCTAAGTCGTATGACTTTAATTTTCAGTAGACATACGAGTCTATCTGACCAGATGGCCCGAATGTAGCTAATATGGAATTTATTTGGACTGGAAAGCTCTCTGGGAACGTTTACTTACCATGGATCGCCTTAACCAGTTTGGCGTTCAAGTTAATAACCGGGTTTGTCAGCTATGCCTACAGGCGGAAGAGTCATATATCCATTTATTCTTCCAGTGCAACTTCAGTTGGGAGTTATGGTTACATCAATGCAATAGAGTACATATCCAGGTCGTAACAGCTAGAGACATGAATGATCAAATAGAAACAATAGCACAACAGCAAGAGAGGGGAAGCAGGTAGTTCAGGGAAGCGTGAATCCGTCTATCGACAACTGCATGGCACATCTGGAAGGGACGTAACAAGCGTGTTTTTGAAGGCTTGCACACTACGCAATTGGGTATCCTGCATAACATTGAGTTTGATGTTAATATATCATGATTTAAGCATATCAGATATGTAACTGTTGATAATCAATAAAATTACCATTCTATATATATATATATATATATATATATATATATATATATATATATATATATTCACACGTCTTACAAAAACAAGATAACTAATCTCAGATAATAGTACCCTAAAGTATCCTAATATCCTAAAGTATCCTAATGTATGTGGAAAAAAAAAATTGAGCGCTAATGTCTGTTGAATAACGATTCTGAATTGAGTCATATTCTGAAATCGTTGAATAATGATTTCAGTAAGGGGACATTTCTGAGTCCTAAAGTCCTTGAGTCAAGTCATATCCTTATGTATCTTGAAATGTCTGGGCCTGTCCAATATGTTTCCAACTGGAATCTTAAAAATTCCCTCTCCAATTGGGAGAATCTACAACGAAGAACTTCATTCAGTAATTCTGAAACGACACCCTTCCATAAAATGTAAAAAAGAAGTGGGAAGTAGCTGGCTGACCTGGGAGGAGAGCATTCTCGGAGATGTAGGTGTTCTTGGCGAGGACGGGGAGGAGTAGGAGGGATACCGCTCCAACGATGCAACACACTACGTTGAATAGATCTAAAATATTTTTATTAGAAAATCGAGATCAACAAAAGAGGAGAGAGAAAGCCCAACAAATAGGTAGTGGGAGACAAGCAAGGAGCCGAGGCGGATGATAAGCCGAGACTTCCTCTTCCTTCTTATTAAGGGAAGTTGATGTTGCTTCTGCTGCTGACTTTAGGACTCAGAAATGCCTACTTTATTGTGCCCGCCCCTGCTTATGACTTTAGGACTTCCAAATTTTTTTCCTAGTGGGGTCAGTTGATCCAACTTCCCCCTTAATGTGTCCGCCCCTATATCTATTCTTCCAGTTGACTTCTTATACTTGAAAAGTCATACGCTCAAAATAAGAAGATATAGAAGAAAATCCGAACTAGGGGATCATATTGGAACATGTAAAGTAATATCATTGTAATCCACAGGAGAAAAGGAGATAACATACATATTATTTATGTTCGGAGCAAGGTAGTCAAAGGCGCACTCGAGGCGCAAAGGGTCCAAATCGTTCGAGATGCAAGGCGCACTTAAGGCGCGCGCCCGGGCGACGCGAGGCGCAAAAATTATATATATATATATATATATATATATATATATTCACATCAGATTTCTACATTGATAAACATGTGCGCTACAAATTCCCCCATGTCTAGGTTGCAATCACTTTGAATTGAGTGAGAGAGAAAACAGTAAAAAAAGTACATAAGTTCAAAAACAGTCTAAAAACAGTACAACAGTTAAAAAAACAGTCTCAACATAGTTTTTTTTTCACAAGATTTTTAAGGCGCACCAAGGTGCGCCTTAGCTATTCCAAGGCGCTCGGAAAAGGCGCGCCTTAGGTGCGCCTTAAAAATTGCGCCCCGTCCGGAGTGCCCTGAGGCGCTGCCCCTGCGCCTAGGAGCAAGGCGCGCCTTTGACTACACTGGTTCGGAGAAGAATACAGCAAATGGGACTGAGAAGAACATATAGGACCAGAATGAAATTTGCATAGGAAGAGGACATAGGATTAACTGATTCATCTGCACTTCCAACTCTTCGTGAAAAGGAATGTAATCTTCAGAAGAAAAAGAGAAGCCAATACTACGAACAAAAGCTGCACAAGAAGTTGGAAGTTACCACGTCAACTGTATTGAGCAGTGAAGTGCAATCAAAGCTGAGCACAAATGTACACAAATAACATTCATATGGACAGAATAATAACAGGAAGAGGTCCCCAATCTGTGGGGGAAACCAAGCCTTCTGTAACATGTATTTGGGCCAACCGAATAACTTCTTAAAAAAATGCACAGCAGAGACAATTTCTTTTGACACACCAATGATTTTTAAGCTCAACCAGGGAACACTGAGAATTTAGATGACCTATTACAGCATACAAGCCTGCATGCTAGTGATTTTCAGCACAAAATTATGGTCAGCAATAGACAAAGGTAAACAAAAAAAATATCTGGAGAGGGTAACACAAGATTTGTGATACATAATTATGTTGACATACTAAATTAAACATTGTAACAGATTTCTTTGTATATATAAGAACGACAACCCAACATTCTAAGCCTAATATCATTATAAGCTTTCTTTCAAATCTTTAGTAGGTCAACCATGCCATAAGGGAATGGGCATTTGACCAAGGGTTCTGTTACAATAACAGGAGGTGATAACTTATAGAGCCATTTATCTCAATAAAAAAAAACTTACAGAGCCATAGAATTATGTGAAGAAACCACACTTTAAAAATTGGTGAATATGAGCATCATTAACAAGTACATCTTTGTAATTGTATGACATGCAAGTAGTACACAAAATAGGTAGTTTTTAACTGAAAAGATGTTCTTCAAACAAGCAATCTAATCATAACTTGGATCTGATGCATATACTACGAAAACTATGGTTCCATATAGGCATATAGTGAATTATAGACTTAGCACTCAAGCACTCAAACACCTTGCTAGGGAACAGCAGAACTTAAACTAATGGAACATGAAACAGGGAACTTCAAGTGTGAAAAACTGCCAACGTACTAAGCGCTAGTTCCTTTAAAAATGTGAATTGAGTTGAGAGAACAAATTTACCAGAGCAAGATGTGTGAGCATTTGGTAAGGCTGAGAGTGGAGGGAAGAGAAGAAATGAAAAAGGCTGAGGTGTTTTTTATGGTATTGTTTTCAGAATTTAAGAGAAACTAAATCTTACAGAGAACCTGAGACCTATACGAATTTTTTTAAAACTTTGATCCATAAGAACTGCAAGGCTAATTAAAAACATGAAGAGCATATGTAAACCCCCTGAATTTTCAAATTATTAAATCTTGGATTTTTTCCAATTTTCTGGAATTTTCTGGGAATTTTCTGTAATTAAAATCAAGGTTTTCAATTAATAAATGATTTTTAATTGGCAGTAAATAATATTAAAATATCATGAAAATAACATTTTTGGGTGTAAAATGAAAAATTGGACTTAGGGTAATTTTTCTGGATTTTTCTGGGCCTCAGACCTATTTTTAAATGCCTGAAAACTATTTAATTAATTAATTAATTAATTATCTATTTATTTAATTATTTATTATTTATTTTATTTTATTTTTTATTTTTTTTCTGCGGGCCGCCCAGGCCCATTGGGCCGCGGCCCGGCCCGTTAGCCTCAGCCCAGACCCGTCCTAACGGGTCGGGTCGGGCGCACCCGAACCCGACCCGCTAGCCCGCACCCCCTCGACCCGGTCCCCCTCTCTCCCTCGCCTCCGCGTCGCGCGCCGCCTCCGCCGCGCCCTCCCCCGCACCGGCCGCCCTCGCTCGCCCCACGACCGCCACGTCCTCCGCTCCGCCCGGGCAAAGGCCCTCTCCTCCGCCCTATAAAAGGCCCCCAAAACCCCTCGACTCCGGCCATCCCTCCCCAGAACGCCACCCGCCGCTCCGCCGCTCACCGCCACCGTCGACCCCCGCCGTGCCCAGCCCCGCACCGCCAGCGCCTCCCTCCTCCCTCGCCGCGCGCCACCGGCCGCCGTCTCCTCCCCGCAGCAACCGCAGCAGCAGCACGCAGCTCCCACCGCCGCTGCCGGCCGCCCTGAGCTACCGCCGACCGCCAGCAGCTCCGCCTCGCTCCGGCGAACAGTCCCCCGCCCTCGCCGGCCGCCCAGCAGCCGCCCTCCGCCGTCCACGACCGGATTCCGACGAGAACCCTAACCCTAGCCCAATTCCCAATTTCCGTGTCCGACACGAGTCGGACACGACTCGACCCTGAATTTTCAGGTCCCCTTCAGGTACGTGTAACTTTCGCCTCGTAGCTCTGTTTCCATTTCCGCAAATTGCGTTGTGAAGCCTGTTTGACCCTCTCGGTGTCCGGACAAACTGTTCGGGACATCGCGTCCTGTGGTGATCGCACACCGCGATCCAAAAACAGGAAAAACCAGACCCTGTTTCACCCCGGAACTGAGTGCGCCCCGCCAAACGGGACGACTTGGTCGCGTGCGGTCTTCACAGATACGTACGCATCGTCGATACGGACGTGTGAGTTTTCGTGGAAGCTGATTCGGGTGTGCGTGCACACCGGAATCAACGCGTATCCGCGAATATCGCCCCGTATCCGCCTTTTCTGCAATTCACCCTAACTTCTTGTACACTCGTCAGATCGAGACGAAACTTGCGCCATCGGACTCGTAGCGATACGCTGGTCCTGTGGGTCAAGTTTGGTTCGATTCTGAGAACGTTGACAAAATCGCGTGTCGTGGGCCCCACAGGCCCCGCTCGACGGGCGATTTTGTGTTCGGCTCATCGGAATCCAAATCTGGAAGTTCCGTTGGGTTCGTATCAGCGTTCCTGACCTGTTGACACTAAGTTTGGTGAATTTGAAAACCTTTGACCCGGACACGTTTTTCGGTGCAAAGCGGGTCCGCCGGCGGACCCCGTTTCGACCCGAACCTGCCGTTTTTGCCCTTGTCTCCAAATTGGACCCAAGGACAGGCGTTTCTAGCTATTTGGCATCTTCTGAGCATGATGGTAATGTCTATTTCAGCTTTTAGACTCATCTCTGGACTTTTCCCCCAAGAACCAAATTAATCAGATCCAAACAACAGGCAAGTACCTGCACTTCAAGTTAATCTTTATATATTGTGATAATTAATTCCCTGCCTTACATGTACCCTTGATGATTACACCTAGTGTTAGAAATACTGGATTTCATGTCTTGAATAATGGAGTTCCTGTCTTGTTTTTCATGTCGGGTGGGAGAATACCTAGAAGGCATGTAGTTTACCCTTCCCCTTGTCATGTTTAATAGCTGTTGGTACACGACTGTACCTCAGCCGGATCTCGATTTCCCCTGTTTAATAGCCGTTCATGACGGCCGGATTAGCCTTATAAACCCCTACATGCCAACTATGTATTCTAAAAACAAACACAAGTTCACACAGATAGTTTCTGGTCATGTTATATTTCTTGCTGGCTATTGTAGTTCCATTTCCTGTTTCATTTATTTCTGTTTCTCATATTCCTGTTTACAGTTTAACTCTGAGATAATAATGTTCTGTTATGCTGTTTCTCAACATGATATCAAATATTTAATTGTCATAAAATATTTAGTTTAACCTTGTTGTGCACTGTGTACTTTGCTCCTTTCCTGACTGGATCTGTTGATTTAGGCGATGATGAGGATCTTGCCCCTACTTATTATGGTCCCTATGAGGGGACTGATGATACCTATGAGGAGCCAGAACCCACCCAGGAGACCCCTGTTGCTGAGTAGCTAGTAGTAGCTATCTTTCATTTATATTCTTATCTTATTTATCGGGTTTGTCCCCGATTTCACTTTGAAATCCTGTATTAAAACATTTGAATCTGTGGTCACATTTATTTTCAGTTGAAATCTTAAGTTTCATTCTCATTATTATCTTGCCTATGTTATTTGTGAATGAGCTAGTTAGCAAATAATGGATTGACCTAGACAGCGTACTACCGCCGACTCTGCGGCGTAGGCTGGACGTACCCACGCACTCGTGCCCGAATTTCCGGGTGCGGGTCGTGACACGTTTTTATGGTGGCCCATGCAGGTCTATCCTTAAATAGGGTAATACCCTAGGACAGGGTATGGAATAAAATTGAGGATTCTAGGAAAAGCTCATTCACAGTATAGGGTCCTTATTTCAATTCTTGATATCTTTGCTGCTCAATTTTTCCTATCGCCTTTGATTTCCAAGTATTCTATTCTGATCTTCCTATCCCTTAATCTTTCAGAATGGTCCAGACCAGGAACACAGTAGGAGGCACATCGGAACCAGCTGAGCAGAATGTGCCCGAGACTCTTGCACTCCCGCCGCCTCCATCTGTTCCGGCAGTTACTCTGGATGGGGCACAACTACTTGGAGTGTTCCAGGGACTGGTGGAATCCCAGAAAGAACAGACTGCACTTCTGCGGACCAGCCTCTCAGAAGCTCTTAAGTCCCAGGAGACGTCACTCAAGAGGCCAGGGAGTGCCAAAGACTTCAAGAATCTAAGACCCCTGGAATTTTACGGAACTGAGGGCATTCTCTATGCCGATGAGTGGATAGAGAATGTCGAGAGACTCCTGAAGACTGCTCGGGTCCCTGATGACCTCAAAGTGGAGTCCGCAAGCCTGCAACTGTTCGACATTGCTCGAACCAGGTTTAGAGATGAACCCCAACTATCTGCTCCCGACATCACCTGGAAAGATTTTAAAAGGCTATTCAAGGAGAAATTCTACCCCGAAGTGGCTCGGGAAGCTCTCGAAAGCCAATTCGAGAGACTGGAACAAGGTACCCTGACTGTTGATGAATATACTGCTGAATTTAGCAGGTTAAGCCATTTTGCGGAGTACATGGTTCGTACCCCGGAGGACAGGGCCCGTAGATTCAAGAAGGGGCTGTCTCCGGATATTCGCCTTGCTGTCACCACCAGCCGAGCTCGTACCTATGAAGAAATCCTGAGCGTGGCACAAGGCGTACAGAGAGATATGGGGCATAAACTGAAGCGGGAAAGAGATACCGGAAATGCAGGACCCAACAAACGCCCTTTTCAACAACAACAACAGCAACAACAGCAGAGGGCCCCGCAGCAAACTCAGCGTCCTCTCCCTCGAGCTCCAGCACCCCAACACCAGGCTCAGGGACAGAACCAACAAGCTGCTGCTTGTAACTTTTGCCAAAAACCAGGTCATACTTGGCAAGTCTGCAGGAAGAGGCTAGGTGCCTGCCTTTACTGCGGCTCAGCAGCGCACCAAATGAGGGACTGTCCAGCTGCTCAAGGACGTACCGCTGCACCCAAGGCTCCAGCCCAGGCCAGGGCCCCAGCAGTACAACAGAGGGGACCCCCACTTCCAACACAACAACAATGCTTTGCTCAGCACCAGCAGCAACAGAGGGGTGCACCGCAGCAAGGCCGTGCTTATGCAATGACTCTGGAAGAAGCTGAGGCCACAGCAGACGTGATCACAGGTTCTGTGCTTATAAATTCAATACCAGCTATTACTTTATTTGACTCTGGAGCTTCACATTCATTCATGTCAGTAGATTTCCTTATGAAGCATAGCTTAATCACTAAACCCCTTAGGAATTGTTATAAGATCATTACCGGTGGAGGAATCATCCCGGTTAGTGATGCCTGTAACAATTGTCCTATTACCTTATGTGGAAGAGAACTGTATGCTAGACTACTTGTAATGCCAGTGCCCAGTTTTGACATTATACTGGGTATGGATTGGTTAAGTCAACATCATGCTACTATAGACTGCCACAGAGGTAGTATAATCTTCAGGCCCCCTGACAAGCCAGAATTTGAATTTGCTAGAGGTTCTAGAGAAATGGATAATAACAAAATTTGTGGAGCCCTAATAACAGAAGAAGTGCCACTACCTATCATCTCTGAATACCTTGATGTCTTCCCTGAGGATCTCCCAGGCTTACCCCCAGACCGAGAAGTTGAATTCTCTATTGACTTAGTGCCAGGAGCAGCACCAGTATCTCAAAATTCCTACAGAATCAACAAGAAGGAGATAATAGAACTAAATGAGCAAATCAAAGAACTAGAAGACAAATGCTTCATTAGGTCTAGTGTCTCACCCTGGGGAGCTCCAGTATTATTTGTGCCCAAGAAGGACGGAACATCCCGAATGTGTATTGACTATAGGGCCTTGAATGCCTTAACAATTAAGAATAAGTATCCCCTGCCCAGGATAGATGACTTATTTGACCAGCTGAGTGGAGCTCGGGTATTTTCAAAGATTGATTTAAGGTCTGGTTACCACCAAGTAAGGGTGAGAAAGGAAGACATCCCTAAAACTGCTTTCAATACCCGGAACGGACACTACGAATTTTTAGTAATGCCGTTCGGGTTGACGAATGCTCCAGCAGTTTTTATGAACCTAATGAACAGAGTTTTCCAGCCATACCTAGACAAATTTGTAGTGGTCTTTATTGATGATATTTTGATCTACTCCAAGACCCCCGAAGAACATGAAGAACATTTGAGGTTAGCATTGGAGACTTTGAGTAAGGAAAAACTTTATGGAAAATTATCTAAATGTGCTTTCTTCCTAGACAAAGTGGAATTCTTGGGACATGTTGTGACTGGAGATGGAATAGCAGTAGATCCTAAGAAGATAGCAGCAGTAGAATCCTGGCCCACTCCAGACTCTGTAGCTGAAATTAGAAGCTTCCTGGGACTAGCTGGCTACTATCGGAAGTTCGTGAAGGATTTTGCAAGAATTGCGGAGCCCATGACAAAATTAACGAGAAAGGATGAAGAGTTCACCTGGACTGATGAATGTCAGCATGCTTTTGAGGAATTGAAGAAAAGACTGACTTCTGCCCCTATTCTAACCTTACCTTCTGGAACCGGAGGTTTCGCTATTTATAGTGATGCTTCTGGAAAATGTCTAGGTTGTGTACTGGAGCAGAACAAGAAGGTAATAGCATATGCCTCTAGACAGCTTAGACCCCATGAAAAGAACTATCCAACTCATGATTTAGAATTGGCAGCTGTCATTTTTGCTCTTAAACTATGGAAGCATTATCTTTATGGAGAAAATGTGGAAATATTTACAGACCATAAAAGCTTAAAATATATCTTCACCCAGAAAGAGCTAAACATGAGGCAAAGAAGGTGGCTGGAACTAATGAAAGACTTTGATATCACTCTTCAATATCACCCTGGGAAGGCAAATGTAGTTGCTGATGCTCTAAGCAGGTATCCTATGGCGATGTACTTGACTATGGACAGACACCTGCTGGAGGACTTGGAAAGTTTAGGTATTGAAGTAATTATCCCAGGAAAAGAAGGCCAAATGATGAACTTGCAGATTCAGTCTACTTTAATGGACAAGATCAAGGAGACTCAGTTTCGGGACGAAGGCCTGCGAAGCCTTCGAGGTCAAGTGCAAGCTGGACTAGTAGAAGAATTCAGAATTCATGAAGATGGATCACTGAGGCATGGCGATAGATTATGTGTACCTCAAGGAGACATAAGAGAAGAAATCATGCAAGAGGCGCACAGATCGCAATACTCTATACATCCAGGAGCCAACAAGATGTACAAGGACCTGAGAACGCATGTTTGGTGGCATGGCATGAAAAGAGAAGTAGCCAGGTTCGTATCTCGTTGTTTAGTGTGCCAGCAAGTCAAGGCAGAAAGACAAAGACCTGGAGGATTGCTTCAACCCCTACCCATTCCGGAGTGGAAGTGGGAACATATCACAATGGATTTTGTTTCCGGACTTCCAAGGACACCTAGTGGAAAGGATGCAATTTGGGTGATAGTAGATAGACTGACCAAGTCTGCACATTTTCTACCTTTCAAAGTAGGACTATCTACAGAAAAGCTAGCAGATTTATATATCAGACATATTGTTAGGCTGCATGGAGTTCCAGTAAGTATCGTCTCCGACCGAGATTCAAGGTTCACCTCTCACTTCTGGAAGAGCTTACAAGCCAGCTTGGGGACGCAACTCAAATTCAGCACAGCTTATCATCCCCAAACCGATGGACAATCGAAACGTACAATCCAGACACTTGAAGATATGCTCCGTACATGTGTTTTGGATTTTGGAGGATCCTGGGAAGACTATCTACATCTTGTGGAGTTCTCTTATAATAACAGTTACCAAGCAAGTATTGAGATGACTCCATTTGAAGCTCTGTATGGACGAAGATGTCGTACCCCGCTATCATGGGACGACGTTGGAGAAAGAGCCCTGCTGGGACCAGAGATGGTGATCGATTCAGCTGAGAAAGTAAAGCAAATAAGGGACAGACTTCGAGTGGCTCAAGACAGGCAACGACATTGGGCAAATAGCCACCGAAGGCCCTTGGAATTTGAGGTAATTAAATTTATTCTAGTCAATTTAAACATTCTGCTTATGGAACTAAGACTTGATTATGACTTTATTAAAGGTTGGAGAGCTGGTATTCTTAAAGATTTCCCCGACACGTGGCACCATTAGGTTCGGAAGGAGTGGAAAACTCAGCCCCAGATTTATTGGACCTTTTGGCATACAGGAGAAAATCGGAGAAGTGGCATACCGACTGGCATTGCCACCCTCTCTGGATGGAGTACATAACGTCTTCCACGTGTCGCAGCTGAGGAAGTACGTGTCAGACCCCAGCCACATCTTGGATCACTCAGAGCTCGAAGTAGGCCCAAGTCTGACTTACCAGGAGCAACCCGTGGAGATACTGGATCGCTCGGAGAAAGTCCTACGGAACCAGGTTATCTCCCTGGTTCGCGTAGCTTGGAAGCACCATTCTCCCGGCGAATCCACCTGGGAGCGAGAAGACGAGATTAGAGAGCGATACCCCTATCTTTTTGAACCCTGAGGTATATTTTTATTTCTCGGCTTTTCTTTTCGTGCCTTGTTATTCTTAAATTTCGAGGACGAAATTTTTGTAAGTTGGGTAGGTTGTAAACCCCCTGAATTTTCAAATTATTAAATCTTGGATTTTTTCCAATTTTCTGAAATTTTCTGGGAATTTTCTGTAATTAAAATCAAGGTTTTCAATTAATAAATGATTTTTAATTGGCAGTAAATAATATTAAAATATCATGAAAATAATATTTTTGGGTGTAAAATGAAAAATTGGACTTAGGGTAATTTTTCTGAATTTTTCTGGACCTCAGACCTATTTTTAAATGCCTGAAAACTATTTTATTAATTAATTAATTAATTATCTATTTATTTAATTATTTATTATTTATTTTATTTTATTTTTTATTTTTTTTTCTGCGGGCCGCCCAGGCCCATTGGGCCGCGGCCCGGCCCGTTAGCCTCAGCCCAGACCCGTCCTAACGGGTCGGGTCGGGCGCACCCGAACCCGACCCGCTAGCCCGCACCCCCTCGACCCGGTCCCCCTCTCTCCCTCGCCTCCGCGTCGCGCGCCGCCTCCGCCGCGCCCTCCCCCGCACCGGCCGCCCTCGCTCGCCCCACGACCGCCACGTCCTCCGCTCCGCCCGGGCTGCGGCCCTCTCCTCCGCCCTATAAAAGGCCCCCAAAACCCCTCGACTCCGGCCATCCCTCCCCAGAACGCCACCCGCCGCTCCGCCGCTCACCGCCACCGTCGACCCCCGCCGTGCCCAGCCCCGCACCGCCAGCGCCTCCCTCCTCCCTCGCCGCGCGCCACCGGCCGCCGTCTCCTCCCCGCAGCAACCGCAGCAGCAGCACGCAGCTCCCACCGCCGCTGCCGGCCGCCCTGAGCCACCGCCGACCGCCAGCAGCTCCGCCTCGCTCCGGCGAACAGTCCCCCGCCCTCGCCGGCCGCCCAGCAGCCGTCCTCCGCCGTCCACGACCGGATTCCGACGAGAACCCTAACCCTAGCCCTAATTCCCAATTTCCGTGTCCGACACGACTGTACCTCAGCCGGATCTCGATTTCCCCTGTTTAATAGCTGTTGGTACACGACTGTACCTCAGCCGGATCTCGATTTCCCCTGTTTAATAGCCGTTCATGACGGCCGGATTAGCCTTATAAACCCCTACATGCCAACTATGTATTCTAAAAACAAACACAAGTTCACACAGATAGTTTCTGGTCATGTTATATTTCTTGCTGGCTATTGTAGTTCCATTTTCTGTTTTATTTATTTCTGTTTCTCATATTCCTGTTTACAGTTTAACTCTGAGATAATAATGTTCTGTTATGCTGTTTCTCAACATGATATCAAATATTTAATTGTCATAAAATATTTAGTTTAACCTTGTTGTGCACTGTGTACTTTGCTCCTTTTCTGACTGGATCTATTGATTTAGGCGATGATGAGGATCTTGCCCCTACTTATTATGGTCCCTATGAGGGGACTGATGATACCTATGAGGAGCCAGAACCCACCCAGGAGACCCCTGTTGCTGAGTAGCTAGTAGTAGCTATCTTTCATTTATATTCTTATCTTATTTATCGGGTTTGTCCCCGATTTCACTTTGAAATCCTGTATTAAAACATTTGAATCTGTGGTCACATTTATTTTCAGTTGAAATCTTAAGTTTCATTCTCATTATTATCTTGCCTATGTTATTTGTGAATGAGCTAGTTAGCAAATAATGGATTGACCTAGACAGCGTACTACCGCCGACTCTGCGGCGTAGGCTGGACGTACCCACGCACTCGTGCCCGAATTTCCGGGTGCGGGTCGTGACAGCATAAGATTTCAATTATGGATCATCTTCGAGTATTTTGAACTATAATCATGTGTCTTTAATGTTTAAAAGTGATTCATGTTATGACAAATTTTCCAATAAGCGAGGAAACTGCATCTTTCAAAGGGGATGGTCTAGTGATATGTTACCAGAAGCAAACATCCCAAATGGACCAAACATGGTACATTGCTTGCCAATTCAACAACATATAGAGGTAACTATAGACCTTTAATGATGATGAAAATTTATGGCATGGTTACGTAATAAATAAATCTTGAACAATAGATAGTTGTTTTACAAGAAAGACTGACTTAAGAATTTGTTAAATGAAACAGATATAGTTTTAGTCCAAAAGAATAAAATTTTGCTGGGATCTCCTTGATCCCATACTCTCTCCGGAAAAACAGTTACTGTGTTGCACATTGAAATTTTCGTGCAAGTAATAGAGTGCTCATATGCAGGCCAGCAGGTGGCTAATGATTTTCACTCAAACTTAGGTGGTAGTTACACCAATTTGTTTCATCAACCATATTCATTGCCCATTACTGATTGCATATAAAACGTCCCAATTAGGAGAATTATAATTTATAGTATTATACTTGCTTTCCTAGTTGTCTTTTCTTGGTTCTAAGCCTTCAAGATTGTGTTCCTTCATTAATAAACTCCAATTGTATCTACTTTTGGGAGAATAAGTTTTCTAGCTTACAAATATCTCTACATTTTAGGGAGTTTTATTCAGCACAATTAGGAGAAGCATGCTCTAGCATTTGTTGAATTTTACTGATCTTTTCTTATAGTTCTTTATGTAATAACCAGTGCAAGATTATTTATTTCCCATCACAATCATAACCATAAGTGAAAACTTTCACATCCAAGAGGCATTCCTTACATACGGATTCAAGGAAACAAGATGATATATGAACTCCACGTCCAAGAGGCATTCCTTACAGAATCAAGGAATAAAACCTTATTTTAGTTGCTGGATTATGAGAAGATCACTTCAGTAAAAGTTTCTCGAGGTTCACTAGGCATGAATGATAGTTAAACTGAGTTGCACTAAACACTTTAGACAGCATCAAATAGCTCTGAAGTGGTTTAAGAGCATTTTAGAAATGATTAGCCTAGTGATTTTCTATCACTTCCTTGCCACCATCAGTAGATAAACAAAGCCTCAAACCAGCAAAAACGGCAGATATATTTAAGTATAGATAGATATTGAGTCAGATATCTCAGAAAGATATACAAAGATAGGAGAAGACTAACTTAGCTAGGCAAATATTACCAAATTCTTCGACCAAAATATCTACTTGAAGTCTCATCATATTTTGCTTACCTAAATAAGTTCAAGGATTCTAACATTCACCATGGAGGCGGCTTAGAAGGAAGATCCAAAGTAACAAGGGCTCTTAAGTTATTGTTGTAGAAAACTTGTTGGATAACTTGAAATTGCAGAGAAGAAGCCTGAGTCGAGGATAGTTCTATCCTTAAGACGACATTTGCACCCTTATTACTACACCAGGTTACAACAAACTCGCCTCTGGACATAAAAGAGGCACTGATCTTCGGTCATGGAGTGTCTGTCGCAGCACAAACAGTTGACACTAATAACACTTCAACACAAAATAGCAATAAGAGGAAGCGAGAAACTAGTTGTTTTGGTGTATTTTAAAAAAATAAAAGCATAACCTGCTTTAAATAGCCACTGGTGTATCTTTTGGTGAAAAGTTTTAAAGCCTTTGGAAGCAACCCTAGACAGATTCATTGCACCATTTTATTTGAGACATCCCTACAAAATTTCAATGAATCTGGACAAACAATATATCACAAAAATATTTAAGTCAAGGTCCCTTAGGCTCAAAAAAGTCCAAAAGCCAAATGTGCCTCAAAAAGCCCATTGGCCCTTGCTTGCCCCACGAGAGGATATAGTTCCAAATATTGTCTCAAAATATTGCCAATTCCAGGATTTGAACCCATCGTTATTCTTATATGTAATGACCACCAGGCTACAAGGCCCTTGGTGATAGTACACACTTAACATATAACTCGAAAATATTACCAACAGTTATGAGTGATATGGAAGGAGAAAGGATATGAAAACAATAATACTAGACTTGAACAAGGTACATAAAAGTCCAAGGAGACTGAAGTATCTCCAATGCAAATAACTAAAAGCAATTCTACGGGTACCATTTGAAGTGAGTGTGCCAGGCGATGTAATGTTATGTATGAAGGTCAACTTTCTAGCAACATCCATTCATCTAAGATAGGGGAAGTCTAACTTCCTTAGCTAGGCCATATTGCCATATTCTTCGACCAAAATATTTACTTGAAGTCTCATCATATTTTGCTTACCTAAATAAGTTTAAGGATCCTAACATTCACCATGGAGACGGCTTAGAAATGCTTACATGAAGTTAATTAAATTTAAGAAAACCGACTTGGCTATAAATTAATACCTAAACGAAATGTCACCTCATTGGACGCATACAACATCAACAAAACCATTATCCCAATTTTTGGGGTATCCTTTTCTTCCATTCAACATTGTTAAGGGCCATTCACCCTATAAAATTAATAAAACCATATCCTATGTTATCGTCATGATACAAATTCGTTTAGGCCAATCCCTCTAGTTCTAGAGGCTTCTTTGACTAATAATATTTTATCCCTCATTTCCTCCTAACCATCTGAGATGATTTTTTTCTCGTCTTATCGTCAATTGGTGTCACCTCCAAATTTCTACAAATATGCCCTTTCTTATCCCATCTTTAAATGTATTTCCACCCATCCATCCTAGCATTTCATTTCAGGTATGCTAATTTTCTAGACACTAAAAATATATGTTTTTGAAAAAAATCTGTGGGAGAGTGATTCCACATGCTCCAAAACTCACCATCATCCACCCAACAAGTGATGTTGTGATTAACACCAACTACAATTGACATCTCATTGTGGGATAACAAGGTGAGTTGGTAACTCAGCCATAAGGCAGACTTATGAGGATTAAACAATTTCTAACTGATTAACAAGGACAAAAACTGAGTTAGTAACCAGCACCTAACAAACGAAAAGAAGAGCATTTTTGTGAATCATTACTACTCACAACAAACAAACATAGAAATATACAAAACATATCTATACTACTATAGAATGAGAAAAGTTCAGCTTCACCATGATTTTTTCTCCCATATATACCCTTGCATGTATTTACTAATTTAAATTATTGATTAAAGTTAATAGAGGCAGCTAGGTAATTACGGGAGCTGTCTTTTGGTCTTCCTAAATAATCTTGCAGGAAGGTATAAAATTATATATATATATATATATATATATATATATATATATATATATATAAATTCAGAATAATTAACACAATTGTCTTTTAGTCTTCATAAGTAGTTTTCATAAAAATTAGAATAATTACATGATCTATTTTTAGTATTCATAATAATAATCTATGAAATATGTGCCACGCAAGTGCATATATACTAGTTAATCGTAATAGCTAAATAAACATATTCAACCAGGGGCTCATTCATTCATCACTTGCAAATTTAAGTACATTTAAACTCAAGGATACAGTAGAAAGAGCCTATAGAACAGATCCTGTTCAAGTAAGGTCGTGCCCGACGTTCCTACGAGGACTATCATAACCATTAATCCCTCTCGTAATCTTTCCGATGTGGGACTAAAATGAATCTGTGGTCAAGTCGCAATTGGTCTGACATTAACTAAAATGCCCAATAAGTAAAGCTATGCATATTCCTCTAACATTAAATTTGCATTCCTTCTTTCTTTTTAACAAATGCATGCATAATTTCTTTTTTCAACTATTGGCGATATGACTTGGCCCAGTTTCATAAAATTATAGTTCATTATAATAGCTAGAATCATTATAATGATATAAAATTTAGCCTAAATTTTAGGATGGATTCAAAAATCATATTGTCCTACCACGTCACTCGTTTGGACCTTGAGAGTGATACCATCACCGACACACTAGCAATGATGCTCATCTATCTAAGACTTAGTTTTGATACATAATTTGGTGGTGTACTTAATGAGTACTTGTTTATTTTCCTTTTGTTTGATTTTATTTTAAATTAATTAATTATTTGAATTTATTGTATATTTTATTATGGTTAAAATTTGGATTATTTACACTTACTATTCCTATATTTTTTTTGTTCATAATACAAGATATCCCTGCTTTTAAAAAAATTACACTGATCATCCATACTTTTTTTTGTTTATTACACGGGGTACCCTTATTTTAAGATAAAAATAAAAAGTTATAACACTAACTACCCCTCTTTGTTAAAAAAATTCTAAAAAGAGGGTGTTCAATATAATTTGTTTAAAAACAGGAGTACTCCGTGTTATAAACCAAAAATATAGAAATAATTAGTGTAAATAACTCTTAAAATTTTATAGGTGTGCAGTGCCATGACAAAAATGTTAGGATTAAATATTTACAAACATGCATTATTATGATTATTTGTTATTGCAGGAGCATGATCGGCCGGTCTAAGTTGTAGGTTAGTACATCCACTAAGTGCATGTTTGGTAAATTAAAAAAAAAGGTAGTGGAACTTATATTTTAATTTTGGTTCAAATTCTGAATTATAGGGCTCTACGTGAAGTTGGCTTGAAATCAAATGTGGTTAAAAAAAGATGCATCTTAAACCATCTTCGACCGGTGCTACCTCCATTCTTTAGTTGGGTGTTTGAAAAGTTCTAGCCAGATATAGGATTCTCAAAACACAAATATCACAATTTATATTAGATAAAAAAAAAAACCAAACACACCTAACTCGAACTAAAGTTGACTATGGTATTGATTTTCAGCAGCGGCTACTACAAACCACTGCATCAAACAAGTCACACTTTTAGTTAAAATTTTTTTTATAAATGTCCGACGTAACGTTCGAAACTTTGTACACACTGCATTACATGTCTTTTGGGTCCACTGTCTCCAACTCCCACCATTTATAAATGAAAGGTATTCCCGTGCCTCGATCCATTGATCTTCCGCCACCCAACTAGAATCTTATGTCTTTCCTCAGTAACCACAATGGTAACTTTTAGTTACTTTGAATAAATGCGTTTTTTGAAGGAAATATATTTACTTTTGCACTTAACCATTGATAATGTGGAAGAAATAAAAGAAAAAGAGTGAGAAAAGTGGAGAAAGTCTGCATTGATCTTAGGCCACGCAAGAAATCGCATATATATGGAACACAGGCCGACTTTCATGGGGGTCGAGACAAACTTTCAAAATGGTCTCTCATATACAATATAAAAAATATTTTAAAAATAAATTAGAATACAATAAAAAAAATATTACCACCAAAAATTGAACTAAGGACCTCTAGTATGCAAGTCTAACATAATAACCACTACATCACAATTGTTCTATGTTAAGGAAAGCCCATGTTACATACTAGTTCTATTTTAGATACAATATTATTAATATATTTATGTTTAAACTAATTTTTTTTGTCCTCCCGGTCCACGGGTCCTGACACTGCCAGAATAATACATATTAGCGACATCCAAACATGTCGCTAATATGTAAACTAATGTCGCTAAAATAATTTGGCAACGTAATTAGAGACGTTTTTACGTTGTCGCGTATTACATTATCGTTGACAACAAAAAGTCGCTAGGCGTCGCTATAGCGACGTATATTTGCGACGAGAAGACGTCGCAGAATATACGACGATTAGCGACGTGTCGTCGTTAAATTGGTGACGTAAGATTTGGTCGCAAAACGTCGCTATTTTAGCGACATTATGAGCGACGTTTTGCTGCAACAATGCTGACATGGCAAGTTTTGCCATGTCAGCATGTTAGCGACGTATAGCGACGTACTAGCGACGTCCATGGTACCAGGTAGAGACGTTCCGATACTTGTTAGCGACGTAACTGTACGTCGGTGAGCGTCACAAAATGTCGTTAAATTGAAAAAAAAGGATGCAGTTTGTAAAATATTTTCCAACAAAACTCTACCTGCAGTTATAAAATCAAAGTTTATACAAATAGACCCAGAGAAACCCTTCGTTGAATTCCCTGGTTCGCCGCCCCCTTCGGTGGAACACTCAATACCGATAAAATCACATATAGTTAATATGAATAATAAACCAAACTCACATAGAAAGAAATCTACAAAGTTATATTACACTAAATATGTCTCAAGAAGTAGATAAATAAATTTAAAATAAGTGTCACATGGGTCTCAGAATCTAATAAAAAGTATAAAATAAATACATCAAAGACCCAAGAATGGGCCAATACACACAAACACACTAAAATATGTCCAAACAAGGACTAATACTGATCAGGAGGAGCACCGTCGCGCATCTGGGATAGAAGAAACTCATACTGCTCTTGTGAAAGCGTCACCGATATCGATGGAGGAGGCAATGGAATCGATGGAGTCAGTGTCGATGCCGGCGGACCAGGAGGACGTATCTGCTCAAATGCTAGCAGTCGAGCATTGTATGAATCCATGGCAGATACCACCCTCGAAGTGTTCTCCGCCACCGACTAACTCAACAAATCCTGTGCCACTTGTATCCTCGCAAGTGAGTCGCTCATGGCCGTATACGACCCATCCAGCTTCGTCTGTTTGCGCTCCGTAGACGATGCCAGAGTTGCCAAGCTACGCTATATCATCTGGCCCATAGTCCTGAGCGCCATAAGGCTGTGATCTGTCCTCTGGCTCAGAGTCCTGAGCTCCATAAGGCTATGCTTGAGCGAATCGAAACGTGCGGTGATTGTCGCATCGTCCGTCTACGACGCAGACTATGACTGCTCCATAATTCTCCATAGCAACTCATCACGCAAGTCAGCAATGTCAACGCTCTCCTGGGCTTGTACCGACGCCTGCGAAGCCTGCGAAGCCTGCGAAGCCTGCGAAGCCTACGAGGAATGCACGCGGACAGAGAGGGCACTGGAGGACTGCGTTGCAACAAAGATGTCGTAGGATCCCGTACCATAGTGCGTACCCCTCTGAAGACCACCAACGGCGGTCATCCAGAGCTCGTCCACCGACGGAGCGATAGAGGACTGCGAGGAAGTACCAGCCCCTCCCTCTGCAGGTGCACTAGCAGTCGCCCGTTCACGTAGTTTAAGATACTCGTCCTAGAAAAGTAGTTGTTAACATCTAAGTTACTTATTACTAACTATATAGATATATATTTTCATATTTTCTAAGTTATATTAAAATTAACACAGGGTAGTACAACGTACATAGGTCTGTGTGGCCTTCTCATCGATGAGCTTTTTACCCTTCCGATGGGTGGCCAGGAAGACGGTCACCATGTTGGCGTCCTCACCCCTCTGTACCTGTTGACAATTATATTGTTTGTTATTAAAATTAAACATTTTATCCTACTTTTATTAAAATAATATATATTCAATAGAATATATACCAAATGACGGAAAGGTTCTGTCATAGGAATCGAGCCACCATACCACTTTCCTGCCTTCGACCTAGCCGTATTTGCCTTCTCCGACCTTTTTTTGTACCTGGGTTCGTCGAATCTCGCCTTCATCGTAGTCCACATCCAACCCTGGATCAATTGTCCAGAGCGATCATGAGCCTTCTAGTCATCTATCGTATCACGGATCGGCTTGGTGGCAACGGCAAAAAATGTTCCTCGATCTTCTCAGTCACGTGTGGTGGATAAAAATAGATTTTCTAAAAGAAGTAAAATAGAGAGTTACATAATATTCATAAATTATTATTAATATTAAAAGAAAATATATTTTTATCTTGAAGTGGACAAACCAGAATGTCTTTCTATCTTAAGGAGCATCTGAGTAGTTGATCCAAGATCCACCATAGTTCTGCCTCAGAAAATGCCCCGGTGCTTTCTGTATAGTCGAGGGACGATATCTATACAACGATAATTAAATTCATGAATATATAGATATAATCATTTGGAAAATATTAACTATTTAACTTACTTGCTAGGCCCGTCCCTCAAAATCTCCATTATCGTCTCATCTGGAGGAGCGCATGGAGGATTGTTCTGATCATGCGCAGACGGAGTCGACTCAACCTCCTCCATCTGCTCCTTTGTCTCCATGGTTCCGTCAGCAGAAGGAAGGCTGGACGGGGGAGTAGTCTCAGGCCTAGAACTGCTCGTCCCAAGAGTACTACTACGTACCGTCGACGGAGTCAGGGATGTGACTGGTCGGTGTCACGCCCCGATCTCCTGCAGGAATCGGCCGTCCCCGCTGGGCGCGAATTACCGTGCCAATGCTCCCGCGGGACGATCGCTTCCATCGGGACGCGATGTTGCACGAGCCTGGAGTTGCGCCCGCGTGAGGCAATTACCGAAACGGCCGTTGATAACTAGTTCGCAGAGTCGTCATAGAGAAAACATAGAATAAACACAAGTACTAAATCCAAATCAAGCTCTTTATTGATATGAAGTAAAGATTACAAGCGGCACTAGGCCGAGATTACAAGTCGCTCATGCTCTCTCTCTCTTTCTACAATGAATATGCCCTTAGGCTTAGAACTGATTCAAACAATCTGGATGGTGATGTTCCCAAATATTATGTCTCATATATGTGAGCTCCAGGTCCGCGCGCCATACTCCAAGACGCCAAGTGCGGTCTGATGCCTCATTGCGTTAAGCGATCTCCGAATTCGTACGAGTTTTTCCTGTACCCTGCATGCAATCTGGTTGGGTATCAGTACATTGAATGCACTGGTGGGGAGGCCTCTCGTCCACGCCACAAAACAAGCACGTTCATTAGTTATGTGCACCGACTGATTATGTTGTCTTTCTAGTCTTTTGTCTTAGGATCAGTTACATGGCAATATAATAAAAGTAATATCCGTGTCTACTCAAGAGTGTCATAATAATGAACAACTGAGTTCGTTTTACCGTTTCTTACCATTAGGCCTTCCCTATCATATGTAGCAATATGAATAATGATCTACTGAATAACAAAGAACATCTATGAAATCCAATTGTTATGTTTGTGTCTCTGCCTCAGACCCATTAATTCTACTCGAACTATGTTTGTTACCGTGCATCCATTATAAATATGCAAAATATCGTAAAAATATACTCCTTCACGTTACTCCTCTTCTGAATGCGGATAGCTGCTATGCAAGCATGACTTATCTATATGAAGGTCACTTGCTCTGTTAGCCATATTGGAGATGATCTGCGATGGAACGACTATTTTTTCAGCTCGGTTGCTAGCCTTGCTGGGCCTCCCGAACCATCCGACGAGAGTCGACGACTATCTAGGTCGGTAGCAAGCATTGCTGGATGTTCCGTTCTCGTCCGCTAGTCATCAACTAGTGTATTACCAGGACTACACTGGCATTGTCCTCTCGGGCCGACACGATTCGGATGCCTCAGCAATCGTGTCGAGGACTCATCTCTACCTGGTGCGCAATTAGTTGTCCGTGACCATGCAACTACTCCCCCACTTCCAATCCTAGCCAAAAAATAACTCGGTTCAATCTTGCCAAGGACTACACTCGGATCTTTCTTCTTTACGCAGCTCCTGATTAGAGACTGCCTCGGTGATCTGGATATCCCGAGTACTTTCTTTTCTTTCTTTCTCCTGACTCGGAATGACTACTTGATAGTCTTCCTCGTCTATGTATGCAACATGATTATACTCTATCCCGTGTCATGTTTCGTGCGGTGTGATGCCTCAGTATAAACTCAAACTACTTTTGTGGCATATATATAAGAAGCTACTACATTTCAACTCAATAGCCTGATTACGCAATTAGCAAATAAGATCTCCATGTTCTATACAATGATAAGGCAGGGTTATCCCCTTAGCTATGTACGTTCATCTCATTTTATTAGCATGCAAGGGTTATCGCCTGAAAACTAGCATGTATCATTCATTTTTTTAGTGTGCAGCTAAGTAGGGACATGTTCACTGGGGCCACCCACCTTAGCGATGAATCGCATCGGTCGAGTGAGACTCCGAGCGCGCCTCTGAAAGACTAAGTCTGACTCCATTTGAAGATCCAAGTATGAATGCCTTTGTATCGAACAAGCCATCTCGCTGAGCAAGGCGGATTGGTTTGCTACACTTGTGTTGTTTGAATCGGCCCTCCGGGTTGAGCGGAGTGGGTTATTATATTATACACCACTTAGAACAAGTCTCGTCCTCGAGACTTCCTGAGGGAACTCGTATTATCGCGCAACTTCTAAATCAAACTTTATACATCTTATCTAACTTCCAAGGACTGTTTCAATACTACATTCATTTATTTCCTCACCACGCGTTACGCACATGTTTAGCCAATACTACTTGCCCAACTGTTATATTCTATCCATACGAACCCAACGCATTCGACCGATTACTTGAAGTCGCCTATCGAAACCCATCGTTACGCCTAAACCCAAAAGCTCGAAACTCAACTAATTTTCCACTCTCGTTTGCATCAATATCTCTCTGGGTCACCGTCCAATCTTTCTAAGTAAATCTACTGTCAGCCAAGATCGTCGCATTAAATAGCCTACGTTTCCTGACTCAGTCTTTATTGTGCCTTAGCGCAGAGCTAAATTGACCACTTAGGGTACGTTCTAATGCTTCGCGTCTTTGGTCCAATTGAACTTAACTTCCTATTCGTTTACTCGTTCCGTTTTTCCT
Source organism: Iris macrosiphon (assembly GCA_036927795.1). Lineage (NCBI taxonomy): Eukaryota > Viridiplantae > Streptophyta > Magnoliopsida > Asparagales > Iridaceae > Iris > Iris macrosiphon. The sequence continues at coordinate 78,143,645 of JAYESA010000020.1, forward strand.
GAGTGCTTAATCATTTTTATCGAATGATTCTTCCGTTCAACTATTACATTCCAAAATTCAGTCTCTTACTGCGCCTTAGCACAGAACTATCTCGATCGCACGAGAAACGTTACAATCTTTCCTTTATGAAAGTCTAGGTTGAGGCTAACTTACTTCAGTTGCCATACTCGTCCATGCGAATCCGAATATTTTTATTTACAGCTGCATTCGAGTTATGCATATCGCTAAGTCTGGATCATATCCATATTCAAGGCGTCCCCCAAATATGTGTATTTCAACCAAGCTTAGTGACAGCTAAGTCGGACAAGTTCCTCGTAAAAATCTTTCGAATCGTCGATCGTTTCGCTATACGAATAATCAAACTCTGGTTTGTTTCAGTTATCGTCTACTCCAATCTCACCCAAATTCAAGTTTTGCATCACCAGCAATGTAGCTCTTCCAAGAAACGATTTAACTTATTGTGCCAACTTATCTCGAATATCACCAATTTCAAACCATAAGAGTCCCGTTCGATAATTCTCTAATACCGTCTTATTCCTCACCGTCGCATAACCTATCCAACCAAATCTTTTAATTATCACCAAAGTCCTACCTCCCATTGTGTTCGTTTTAACGCCAACATCGCTAGTATACTTCCCAGTTTCAAGTCCTAACTCTAAGTCTCGTTGCCCCAGTTCTATCATTTTTTTGAACGATACTCTGAAGTTAGCCACTCCAGTTTGACTCAAGGCATAGGATCGTCTGCCTAGCCACTAGGTCAGCTCACGAAGTCATAGTTACAGTTCGAGTTTGTGACTCATCGTGCAATTGCGTTGCACAACGCTCGCCCCAAATACCCTAAGGTTAAACCATTGTTCTTTTATACGGGTATTCCATCCAAGCTCGTTTCACTCAGATTTCTAAATATCGAGCACAGATCATCCTATCATATCAACACGTTCGTTCAATCGAACCCAAGATAAGTCCATGTCACATGTCCAACCTATCGATTTGCTTAATCTATCTCCTTAAATACCTGATAGGATCCATATATCCAATCTTTTCTAAGTTTAGACCACCAAAGCATGATTCAATTTCTATCTCTTCGATCTCAATCATAAATTCTAAGTCGTACTACATAATTCACGTATCCGTTTACTAAACCATCGAGCGTCTTGCTTCATGTTCTAGAATAACTCATCCCAAAATACCTTCGATTCATTTGTATTCTGAAACTCGTCTTATCGTGTTGAACCAAAAGTCAAGACGATCCTTTAATTATTACGCTCCAGTCTTTCACAAGTTCAATCATCCCCGTTAGACGTGAAATTATCATGCCAACGCTCCCGCGGGATAACCGTCCTAATTCGGACGTAACGCATGTACGAGCATAGAGTTACGCTCGCACAAGACGACAACATCGAACAATATGGTTATCACCAAAACGATCGAGACACCTTATCATTTTACTTTGCTCCATCCAAGTAATATATACTTATCCATTAAGTCATGTCTGTTCATGCCATAATCATAATTTGTCTAGTAAAATCATCAAACTTCAACGTTTCTGTTTGATAAATCCATAGTCTACTTCTAGCATTCCTCAAACAACTAAGTTTTAAATCCCAAACCCAAGTCTATTCACTTTTGATACGTTTTATTTTATCGAGTTCGTTTATAACATCTTTAAACATGTTCCTGCGAGTTCGATCATTCCTGTCGGACGTGAAATTACCACGCCAGTGCTCCCACGGAATAATCGATCTCATCTAGGCCTGTTGTCGAGTGTTACCCTTCAAACTCGATTCAAGATCGTCTGTTCAAATTCAAGATTAAATCCGTTGTCGCCTGTCTCAATCTTCAAATCATAATTTTGCTAACTTGCATCGATCAGTAATATCTTCCAACCATCGTTATGATCTAAAGTCTCCCCAAATTCGAAACCTCAGCATTCGTACTCAAACTGAACTCTATTGAGCGATATCCTACTCAAATTCAAATTTTTTATGCGCACTATCATTCGTTTGCGCCATTATTTTCAATTGTACTAACTCCGATCGCATCCCCGATTATTCTATCTCAACTCAAGTTTTAATTCGTTTGTTTTAACTCAATCGCTCGTACAATCCACTAAGTTTTCCGACCATGATATCAATTTCAATTACCCTGAACTTCTATTTGATGTAAGCCTTATCCCTTGTTCAACTCATTCTAACTCGTTCGAACCAAATCTTGCATGCTTCCTTCGAGTTCGCTTACTTGCTAGGCATTGTTTATTTATACTAAGGCTTTACACAATCTCGTCGCTTGCTGCTAGACTCGCTTAATACTCTGAAATCCACGATTTGTTCGAACATTTCTAAGCCGACCAATATACCACTCAGGGTCTATGAATCTTTATAACTCATTATATCCTCAATTTGCATATTCGAACCTGGGACTATCGTATACACCCCTCAAAAATTGAGTCATCCTATTAACTCTTGAATCATGTTCGCATCCTTCACTCGTATATCCAATTCATTTCTTATAAATACAGCACGATCCCTATTTGTCGCCTTAACGATCTTAGGCTTGTATGCACCTCTATCCATAGTCCTCCATGCAAACTATATTTTGAATCATAACTTATCGCTACGAATAACCATCCAAACTATATATGAAAATCCAACACTATTCCCATTATTCGCCTTAGCAATACTCCGATAACGTCTCTATTTATTTCCATTCTAAGTTTGACTTTTACTCTTATCCGAACGATACCCAAATCTTGCTGTAACTCACTAGCACCAAGGGTCTTGGCACACGATACTCAACACAGCTTGGCCAAAAGGCTGTTTGCATAGGCAACTGTCCGAACGATATTCTATCTCGCACACTAACCCGCTTGGTGTTCTCGTATAGGCATCCGGACTGACATGTAACTTGCCAATTTTAACACGAGTATATTCCCACAAAGTCTGACACAGGTTGGCACAAAGGCCCTCGCATCATAATCCCGCTCAAGCAATCATATCATTCACATACACTTTTTAAAAATATTTAGACTTATTGTATGGAGATCAACCTAGAGAGAGAGTCCAAACTGCTACACTTATCCCAAAAGAAGTATATTTATCGGGTACTTCAATATTTTGGGATGGACAGGTCGAAGAAAGTGAGTAACCTCCTTGCGGCTCACTTTAAGTTCACTGAGGAGCAGTGTCCATCTACCGAAGACAAGAAAAAAGATATGGAACAGGTTCCATATGCCTCAGCTGTGGGGAGTCTCATGTATGCTATTGTGTGTACTAGGCCAGACATCACTCACGCAGTTGGTAGAGTTAGCAGGTATACGTCCAATCCTGGAAGAGTACATTGGAGTGCGGTCAAGTGGATTCTATGATACCTTCAGGGCACTGCCGATTGGAGACTTTTTTTTGGTGGTGACGAGTCGAAGCTGGTTGGGTATACCGATACTGATATGGCTAGAGATATAGACACGAGGCGATCGACTTCGGGCTATGTGATGATGTTTGCTGGTGGAGCGGTATCGTGGCAGTTGTGGTTGCAGAAGTATGTTGCCTTGTCGACGACAGAGGCAGAGTATATTACGGGGACGGAGGCATGCAAGGAGTTGTTGTTGATGAAGAAGCTGCTGCAGGAAATGGGGCTAAAGCAATAGTAGTACCTTTGCTTTGCGATAGCCAGAGTACAATTTACCTTGTAAAGAATCAGACACTTAATAGCTGGTCCAAGCACATTGATACCTGGTATCATTGGATACGAGATGTTATTAAAAAGAAGCAAGCGACGCTTGAGAAGGTTCATACGGATGACAACGGAACATACATGTTGAAAAAAATTCTTCCAAGAAAAAGTGTGAGTACTGCATGCGGATCGTCGGGATAACGACCCCCTCCACATAGTTATGAAGGGGAAGATTTGTTGGAGTGGATGGGGTTCCCAGCCTATGTGAAAAATACCCCAGAGTTTGATTGAGTATTCCTACATATAATAGAAATACCTCAATATATTTGGATTGTATATTCCTACATATAATAAGAATATGTCAATGAATTTGGATTTTGATTGGTATTCCTATATATAATAGGAATACTGGTTGTGGGTTTGAGGTTATATATATTAGGTGTCTCCTAGCCCTAAAATATATCTGATATCTCAAAATTATTACAAAAAGAGGCAAGAGTGCTTTTACAATATTGGAAGGATAAAGGAAGAGAATGAAGGCTATTTCAAAGAGGATATCGGTTTCGGATAATTCTTTTCTCTTCATCTTCGTTCTTCATTTGTTTGTGATATATTTTCTATTCCAAAGAGTTGTGGTGATCTGTTTGGATTGGTGTGAAGTTTCTAAGAAGTCGGTGTATCTTTTATTCTATTAATGGAGGCTTTTCATGGTTTGACTCCGATCGTCCCGTAATTTTTTTATTTGAATTTTGTACGTAAAATTTTTTGTGTCTGCGATTTATATTTGGCATTTTTGGTTTGTGTGCTTTTGCTCGGTTCTCTCGCAGGACTTCTTGGTCTGGGGAACGAGTTTCGCGCTTTCGTTCCCAACATGCTGGACAGAAGGAAGATCCAAAGCAACATGGTGTAAACTCCCTCGACCAAATTTTGGTTTATTTAGCTTAGATAAAGAGACTAGGTTTAATTTTGAGACAATTAGAATTATATTACAGTATTTTAGAATTTTTGTGCAATATTATATCTCTTAGTGCACCTTACCGTTGCTCCGATATTTATAGCACTACACTAGCTATTACCTGCAAACAAATTTCATACACTTTTCCTAGACAAGCCAGCCTATTATTCTGACCCTTGTGTAACTCACAAATACTCTATCTTGTGCTTCATTTTAGTTGCACAAAAATTGTTACGAACGTCTGTGCTTAAATTTAATTAATTCCAACTTTGCATTCTTTGTCCGTCCCAATCGAAAATGGAGACACAATATCAACCTATTTTGTCCAACCCAAATTATGATATTATTCTACTCTAAGTCTACTATGTCCATGATGCTTATGTTCCACCTAATTTTAATTGCATGTACTTCCAATTAATTAAAGAACACCTAGCGCATTAATTTTAATTAAATTAATGTAATGACCCAACCTCACCCAAAACTAGACCCAACTCCAACCCACACTCACACCCTCAAGACTCATACTAAATATCACACACCATTCTAGCCCACTATATAACACCAAACATGGTGTTTTGCCACATCCAATACCAAATTCTAATTATTGTGCAATTTCCCAATTGTTCAGGGACTTTTATACAAATAAGCTATGAGGTGTCCCCCTCTCATTGGTCCAACCACATGAAGAACACAACCCCCCTCCCTTGATCGGTCCACTTTGGGTTCCCTCTATTTTGTTGTACTCTATACAACTTTATGTAATTGCATCTCCACCCTACATTTTAAACCCCTTAAATCCTAGCCACATGTTCATCATGTGGAGGCTTCCCTCAAACCTAGGAAACTACCCCAGCCGGCCCTAATCCCTAGGAACACCCCCCTCTCTCTCCTACAAATACTACCTATATTCTCTTTCTAAACCTGACACCAAAACCCACCTACACCTACGAAAAACCCTAGGAAATACTAACACCAACATCACCTCTACGACCCCTCCTTCCCCGACCCGCCCCCGACTCCCCCCACCGTAGCCACCACCACCACAGTCCACCACCGCCACCCTGGCCACCAACCCCAGCTTCTCCACCACCGTCCCCACCAACACCACCACCCCTTGGCCGCCCTCACCGACACCCCCGTCAGCAACACCACCAACACCAGCATCAACAACACCATCACCAACAACACCCCTGACCGACTCCCCTCCGCTCACCCCCGCCGCCTTAGCCACCCTCGGCCACCGCCACCATCACCCCGACCACCTACGACCTTTCCCACGCTACCAGCAACCTGCCACCACTGCCACCGCCGGTCGCCACCACAGCTGTTGCAACTGCTGCTGCTACTGTCATTGCCAGGGAGCTGCTGCTACTGCTGTGCACCCCTGCCGGAGCTCCACCCTCCCTTGTCGGAGATGGCCCACGTGCGGCGGACACCCCCCTCCCCCGGGCACGATCGACGTATAGGTACGTGCGTCGTATACGCATATTTTGTAATAATGTATATAAGTATATTTATATGTATATATATATATATATATATATATATATATATATATATATATATATATATATATATATATATATATATATATATATATATATATATATATATGTATATATGTATATGTATATGTATAGCTATGAATAAATGTATATATGTATAATGTATTTATGTATATATATATATGTATATATAATGTATAAAGGTATATGTATATATATGTAATAATGTATATATGTATTATTTATATGTATATACATATATATGATAGGTATGTATATTATAATAATGTATATATGTACATATGAATATATGTTTGTATATGTATGATTTGTTATATATAATAATGTATATATGTATATATGATAGTATATTTATATGTATATATGTATATTATGTATATATGTATTATTTATATGTATATACGTATATATGATTGGTATGTATATTATAATAATGTATATATGTACATATGAATATATGTTTGTATATGTATGATTTGTTATATATATATATATATATATATATATATATATATATATATGTATTGTTGTATTCATATATATGTATTTATATATATTATCTAGTGTATTAATGTATTATTATGTATATGTATATATGTTATTTAATGTATATATGTATTATATGTATGTATATATGTTTAGTGTGTATGTATATACGTTTATATGTGTTATATATATGTATAGGTATATATGTACATATGTTTATTCAATGTATTAATATATATATATATATATATATATAATTATGTATTTACATTTAATATATTTATGTATTAAATGTATTATTACTATATATATATATATATATATATATATATATATATATATATATATATATATATATATATATATATATGTATGTATGTTTATAAATTTATCTAATATAGATATATGTATATATGATAGGTATGTATACTTTTACTATGTTAGCATAAGTAATTAAGCAAGAGTAATGTAGTGATTTATAATTATTGTTATCTGTTCGTAGGCATCTGAGGCGGTGCTACCTTGACTGTTGGTTTCGGAGCATTGCTTGTGCACACCAGAGTTCCAGGCAAGTATACCTTGCCTTGTTGTACTGTTTAAATTCAGATGTCATCTAATTGCATGTTTTATTGTTCCAATATTAACTGTGCATCCGAGAAGACTCGGGTGCAATCAACGAAGCTGTTGACGTTAGGACTTGTGTCTGACCTAGTGTCTAGTAGACCCACCTAAAGTTGAGAAGTTATCAATATGACTCCATAGGCCTTGACACGTATCATTACACGTCACAGAGTAAGTTTATGTAGGAACACGTGCTTCATGACTGACTGGCCATCAGTATGAGCAGTACGTGTGACGGCATTTAGCTTAGTTGTTTATTTCTGTAGCGACTTGCATTATAGTATGAGATGTCCATGTCATGTTCGCGACTTGTACATTGACATTGGGCGGGAAAGATAATTAGTAGGCATATGGGACAGACATTTGGCTGCCGTAGTTTCAGAGTAAACTGCGGGCCTGTGAGCCTCAATGTTACCCGATTATGGGCCATGTGTTACCCGATTATGGGCTCAGGTTACCCGGTTATGGGTGTATATGTTTATTGATACATCCGACAGAGGTTACTAGCTGTGCGCTATCATGATCGGTGATGTAGTCAGCATATACTCCTGGCATCCAGATTACAACTAATGCCAGGTACTTAGCCTTTGGCTCGGCGCTATGCTTTATACCTTTCACCTACCCATACGTACCAGGGTTGTCTTCAAAGTGCATTTCACGTAGCTGGTTAGTTCACCCTTGAGTTTACACAGTATATACTTTATGGCATGTATTTTTGTATCTTGTTACGTCCCTCTGAGGACCTAGTTCCCTTCCAGATCCGGACGAGCACTTGTACCCGACCATCTACGGAGCAGGAGTAGAGACAGGATTCCTGATTGAGGACTTCGAGGCATTTTCAGAGGATTTCCCGTGATTTGAGTACGCAGCCGTTTTGGACTAGAGCATTCTTATCTAGCTAGCTGATACTCTAGTCTAGTTATCTTACTTCTTTCTGCACTTTTATTCCATTGCTGTATTTCAGTGGGTTTGTCCCCATCAGATTATTTCAGATGTATTATGGATATTCAGACTCTTATATTTTATTTACCAGCATTTGTTTCAGTCATTATGATATTGTATTCTGTGGATGAGATTAGACATTACCTGCTATATGTCAGCATATTAGACTTGTTAGTATTTTAGGACAGCGTAGCACGCTTCGATAAGATCCATTAAATTAGGATATCCTTCAGAGTCGTGTCAGCTGGCCAATGCCACGTAGCCTGGTCCCGTGTATTTTGGGACTGGGGCGTGACACAAGGGATCTTGAGTTATTGTTGTATAAAACTTGTTGGAGAACTTAAAATTGCAGAGAAGAAGCCTTGAGCCGAGGATAGCTCTATCCTTAAGATGATATTTGCACCCTTATTACTACACCAAGTTACAGCAAACTCGCCTCCCAAGATAAAAGAGGTACTGATCTTCGGTCGTCGGGTGTCTATCGCACAAACACTTGACACTATTAACACTTCAACACAAAATAGCAATAAAAGGAAGATAGAAACTAGTTGTTTTGTTATTTTTAAAAAATAAATGCATAACCTGCTTTAAATAGCCACTGGTGTATCATTTGGTGAAAAGTTAAAGCCTTTGTTGGCAACCCTAGACTGGTTCATCGCACCATTTTGTTTGAGTCATCCCTATAAAAATTCAATGAATATGGACAAAACAATATTTCACAAAAACAATACTTCCATCTTGTAGGAGATGTAATGTTATGTATGAAGGCCTACTTTCTAACAACATCCATTCATCTAAATATAGGAGAAACCTAACTTCCTTAGCTAGGCAAATATTATCAAATTCTTCGACCAACATATCTACTGAAGTCTCATCATATTTTGCTTACCTAAATAATTTAAAAGATCCTAACATTCACCATGGAGGCAACTTAGAAATGCTTACTTGAATTTAATTAAATTTAAGAAAACCAACTTCGCTATAAATTAGTACCTAAACGAAATGCCACTTCATTGGACGCATATAACAACAACAATACTATTATCCCAAATTTTGGGGGTACCTTTTCTTCCAACATATGTAATTCAGTTGGTTTTGTCATGTACCTGCTCGCCAAGCTCACAACATGCATTAAATTTGGCCTTGTAGCCGTGAGATACATGAGACATCCCACCATCTGCTTGTACAAAGTCTCATCAACTCGAACTCCATTTTTATCTTTAAAGAGCTTGCTACCTGAAACGATAGGATTGTGAACCGAGTTGCAGTTCTCTATTCTAAACTTCTTTAATACCTCCAGTGCATACTTCCTTTGGCACATGTAAATTTCATCTGATCTTTGTAACACTTCAATACCAAGAATACCAAGAAAGAATCTCATTCTTCCCAAATTAGTCATATCAAATTCCTTTAACATAGAACTCTTAAACTCAGCAAACATCAATTCATCATTGCCAGTAAATATTAAATCATCTACATATAAACTGACAATGAGAAATTTACCTCCTTCTTGTGTCTTGATGAGTAAAGTCTACTCACTATGTCACTTTTCAAACCCTTGAATCACAAAGTGTGCTTCAATATGACTGAACCAAGCTCGTGGAGCTTGTTTCAGCCCATATAATGCCTTCTTCAACTTGTACACCTTCCGAGGGCATCTTTCCAACTCATAACCTCTTGGCTGCTCTACGTACACCTCTTCCTCGAGTTCTCTATGCAGAAATACAGATTTAACATCAAGTTGATAGATACTCCATCCTTTTTGAGCTGTTAGGGCCACAATCATCCTTACGGTGTCCATCCTTGCAACTGGAGCATAGACTTTTGTGTAGTCAATCCCTTGTTGCTGTACTGTCACGCCCCAGTCCCAAAATACCGAGGGACCGAACGCGTGATAATGGCCAGCAGCACACACCGATGGACAAACCCAATTTAATGGATCCATCAGGGCATGCTTAAGCTGTAATGTAACAATAAGTAGGTCCAATGATATAAGTCACAGTCTATGCTAATCTCATCCATAACAGATAATCATAGATCAAATGCCAGAATAAATACAAATAGAAATAAACTAGCATATCTCAATAAAGGTGTCTCGGAGAACAATCCGAGAATAAGTCTGACACATCAATGAAATAGACTGGAAAGAAAATAACTAGAAACAGAAATAAATGAATATCTCACGCAAATACTCAGGAGAAGTCCTCTGGTATGACCTCGTCCTCAGATGTCGGTACAGCTCCTGTATCTGCTCCTGTTCCTGCTTCTGCTCCTAATAATGCTCCTGTACTGTATAACTCTAGGTGGATCTCCTCTGCTAGTCCTGGGGACAAAGTCCGGATCCAGGTCCTCAGGGGACAGCAAGGTACAGAAAATACAAGCCAAAATAAATGCAGTACAGCAGAGAATGAAATAAATAGGGTAAGCTATATAACCATCTATGTGAAAATGCAAGTGAGAGCATCACTAGTACTCAGGCTGAGCCACTACAAGCTCTGTGTCGGGGAGCCGGTAGCGGTAATAACACGTAATGGGCCAAGCTCTGCTCGAGAGTCTTGTGCCTCACAATAATAGGGGTTTATATATATATGATCAGCCTGTAGTCTGTGTGTCTCTCCCCACCCCATGTAATCACACGTCTCATGTCCACGATGCACCATGTCCATGTCACACACAATCATATCTAATGCAACAAGTCATATAGTATCTAGGAATATAATGTCAATGTCAAATCCTACATCCTATACAGAATCACCATGAATATCTCAAAAAGATCCTGTCCATGAATAGTGTCAAGTGTCCTGGGTATAATGTACTTGATAAGACAAGTACGAGAATGCAAAGGGATCACGAATGTCCATCTCTAGATGACAATACACAACACCGCGTACGGTGTTGGCACCCGACTAATAATCGGACGCTAAGTACGTCACACGGTCCTAGGTTAAGCATGCGCATCAATACAAATAAAGCAAGGAAATATACAACAAGAACTGTAAGTTGGCAAGGTATACTTGCCCATGATATATAACTAAGTCAAGAAAATAAGTAGCAAAGATGTAGGATTTGGCGAGGTACACTTGCCTGGGGTCCTGGCTCCAACTGTAGCTCTGGTCTTAGTGTGATCTGTAGGTACTACTCCGGTTGCTGCAATAAACATCACCATTAGATTCAAAAAATATCAAATAGCTAGAAACGCCTGTCCTTGAGTCCAATTTGGATACAAGGGCAAAAATGTCATTTTCGGGCCAAAGCGGGGTCTACATGTGGGCCACTTTGCACCGAAAAGCGTGTCAGGGTCAAAGGTCTCCAAATTTGTCAACCTCAGTGTCAACAAGTCAGGAACGATGATACGAACCCAACGAAACTTCCAGAATTGGATTCCGATGAGCCGATCACATAATCGCAAATCAAGTGGAGCCTGTGGGGCCCACGATACGCGATTTCGTCAACGTTCTCAGAATCGAACCAAACTTGGGTCACAGGACCAGCGTATTGCTACGAGTCTGATGGTACAAGTTTCGTCTCGATCCGATGTGTGTACACAAAGTTACAGCGTGTTCCAGAAAGGACGAATACGGGATGGTGTCCGCGGATACGCGTTGATTCCGGTGTGCACGCACATCCGAATCGATTTCTACAAAATCCCACACGTCCGTATCGACGACGAGCACGTATCGGTGAAGATCGCGCGCGACCAAGTTGTCCCGTTTGGCGGGGCGCACTCAGTTCCGGGGTAAAACAGGGTATTATTTTTCCTGTTTTTGGATCGCAGTGTACGATCACCACAGGACGCGATGCACCGAGCGGGTTGCACGGGCACCGAGAGGGTTATACTGTCTACGTGTAGCAACTGACGGAAACTAAAACGGAGTTGCGAGGTAAAAGAAATCGGTACCTGAATAGGGCTCCGTGAATGCTGAATTTCACGTGTCCGGGTCGTCTTGACACGAGCTGAGTTGTGTCCGCTGTGTCCTGGCTCGAGTCTAGGGTTCTGCTGTGTTTGTGACAGCAGGGACGCTGTTGTGTCCGCGTCGCAGGCGGGTGGATCTGCTCCGTCCAGTCGGGGCGGGCCGGAGAGCCGCTGCACGGTCGGGCGGCGCAGGGGTCTAGGGCTGGGTCGGCTCTGCTCGCGGAGGAGATAGGCGGAAAGGAGATCCGGGAAGGAGAAAGAGGGAGAGGGGCTCGGGTGCGTCTGGGCGGCGCGAGGTGGAGGAGATCGTCGGCTTTGAGGGTGCTGGAGGAGGAAGACAGGCGGAGGGGAGGTTGGCTGGTCGACCGGAGACGGCTGCGCTGGACTCAGGCGGAGGAACGTTGCGGCGGGTGGCCGTCGAGGAGGGGAAGCGGGCAGCGGGGAAGAAGGGTAGGCGGCGGGTCGAGGTCGACTGGTCGGGGGACGGCTCCAGGCGATGAGCGGCTGGGATCAGGCGGTTCAGCAGCGGGTCGGTGGTCTGCTCCGGCGAGTATGGGGGAAGGGTCTGGGCACGGCGAGGCGGGGCTCTGGGCGAAGGAAGATTGTGAGGGTGGTTAGGGTTCCGTCGAGCGGGGACCGGAGGGTGGTGGTCGACGGCTGGGAGATTGGGGGAGAATTCGACGACGAGGGGAGTAGGCTAGGGCTCGGTCGGCTGTGAGCGGGGGAGAAGAGGAGATGGGGTTAGGGTTCAGGCTGGAGTGATCGGCTCCGGCGGGGGTGGCCTTGGTCGACGGAGGGAGCGGCCAGGGTTAGGGTTAGGTTTAGGATTTGGAATTAGGGATTTTTAGTAATTAGGGTTTTTTTCCTTTTTCTTTTCTTTTTGTGGAGAAAAACCTAGGAAATCACGTATTTATACATACAGGAATTGGACTAGGGTTTGTCCTAGGTTTTGGGCTGGGTCAACGCTCCTTGGGCTTGGCTTCGGCTCTCATGGGAATGTCGGGCGTTGGCACGGGTTAAATTTGGTTTAAATGTACTTCGGTTTTCAGGGCTTTAAACGGGTTTCCGGAGTCCAATAAATCCGCAGAAAATTACCCCATGTTCGATTTTCCATTTTATACCCTAAAATATTATTTTCATAATATTTTAATATTAATTAACAGCAATTAAAAATCATTTAAATTTAAAAGCCTAGGTTTTAATCCCAGAAAAATCTCGAAAAATTCCAGAAAAATTGTTAAAAACCAAATTTAAAATTCATGAAAATCAGGGGGCTTACATGTACGTACCCTTTAACCACCAATCTTGCTTTGAATTTGCCCAACTCTCCATTCTCCTTGAGCTTAGTCTTGTATACCCATTTCAAACCTATCTTCTTTGCACCAATAGGTAAATTAGTGATCTCCCAAGTATTGTACTTCTCTATTTCCCTGATCTCCATATCCATAGCACTCCTCCAATTTTTATGCGTCACTGCCTCCTCAAAATGAATCGGATCAGTAGAAGCAAACAATACTAAGTTTACATTCTCTTCTTCTTTTAAAAGTCCTTCTCCATTTTCATAATCTACCATCCACCGAGGGACTCTTCTAACTCTCCTATCTTCCTCAGAATCAGATGACCCTCCTTCATCATCAGCAGTGGGAGAACTATTTTCCACTATTTCAGCAGCATCATCAACTCCTCCATCATGAGCATCACCATCCCCATTATCTCTCCACTCCAAGTTAGCCACCACTTGCTCTTCGTAGCTTCTATCCCAATCCCAAGATCTGCCTTCTTCAGAGACCACATCCCTGCTAGTTACAATCTTCTTGGCAACAGGATCATAGACTATATATATATTTGCTTTAGACTCTTCACTCACTCCCAAAAGTACACAAGTGATACTCCTAGCATCCTCCTCCGCATCCCCAAGCGCGCTTTTCTCCTAGGAACGCAACACAACTTCTTTCTCTTCGCCTCAGGGACATGCCCATGAGCCACACATTCAAAAATCCTAAAGTGCTCTACTGAGGGTTTTCTTTCGCTCCAAGCTTCTTCTGGACTTTGATTCATCACAGCTAATGTTGGGCATCAATTTTTGAATATTATAACAGGATCTGAGTTTTTACCATAAGAAACCACCCCACATGCATAGGTTACCCATAGGATTTGATTTGGAATCATTTGGAGACCTACGGTGGGAGTTATGTCCATTTTGGTGCCAATTTTGGGGAAATTTCGAAATTGGCACATGTAGTGTTTGTCAATGGATCTAATAGATCTAATTGACCATGGATTATTTGTTTGTAGCTTGTGTCGTGTCCATAATTGGATACGTGTGGGCCAAATCTCGTCGATTTGACGAAACGGTCGATTTTGGGGGTTTTTCTCCGACACGGGGCCATGTGCATATCATATGGTGACACGGACACGTAGACACTATAATTTATATATGTATTGTTCATAATATATGTATTAGGCTTGTACGTGTCCTCCGGGATACGTTTGGTTGTGAGTTGGGGGCCGTGTCGCAAGAGTATCATAGAAAAGTGTGATACGGGGCGATGCGCTCCATGTGTTTGTTGTTTGGCTCAATTTCCTATACATACTTATGTAATTATATATGTGTATACTATCTATGTATTATATAGAGTATGCAATAGAGGATTTGGATTTTATGTATATACGTATGCCTATGTGTATATATATGAGGGTATCTATATATATATATATATATATATATATATATATATATATATATGTTGGTGTATATGTGTATTTGGGATTTGACCTTGTGGTCTAGGTCTACATTCAATACAGAAATCTATAGTGATATAGTGATGTGTGTATATCTCTAGGTATATATATATGCTTAGTGATGCATAGTGCTAAGGAGAAATTGGTTATGCTTGTTCCTTGTGAGTGGGGAGAAGAGCTCGACACAGGAACAATTCACTGTGTGCAGGACAGTAGCTACAACAAACTGCTTCACTGGAGAAGATTTGTCCCTGTGTACATTGCACAACCAAGAGAACAGTATCTGCAGCAAGTACTATGTGTGCAGATACACACCAGGTACTCGACGACAAGGAGACTAAAGAACTGAACACAGCAAGGAGGTTGTGTTACTGAACACACAGCAAGGACAGCTGAAGAACTTGAGACAGCAAGGCTGAACTGCACTGCAGTGAGATACTGAACTGCAGTGAGATACTGGACTGCAGTGCAGATACTCAGATACTCAACTGAGCAGCACAGCAACTCGAGACTGAGGACTGATACTACAATGAAGACTGAAGACCTCACCTACTGAAGACCTCATCTACTGAAGACTCTACCTGCAGACTGCACTGTACCTGAGACTGAAGATTGCACAGCAGCACCTACCTGAAGAACTTGACACAGCAAGCACTGTGTGCAGTGCACACTAAATTGAGGTAAGGAGACCAGCAACTGCACAGATTGTTGCTGTAGTGATCTGTATCAAGAAACACTACAGTCACTGCAATGTGCAGTACAGTTTCAATGTTCAAGTCTGAAATGAGAGGTGCTAACAGCAGCTAGCAAGGTGTGATTGCACACTGCAGAGGTATCTGCAATGTACACAGCTTTGAGCAAGGGACTGAAACATA
>JAYESA010000020.1:79964373-80331873 GCA_036927795.1 Iris macrosiphon
ATTTAAGTTAATATTATATATTGTGCTCTCTCTATATTATATAACTGTACGCGTCCGAGAATGACTCGGGTGCAGTCGACGAAGGCGTCGACGTTAGGACTTGTGTTTGACCTAGCGTCTAGTGGACGTACCCTAAGTGACAGAGTTATGATTTTAACTCTGAGGCCTTTACACATATCATTTCACATCATAGAGTAAGTTCATGATAGGACACAGGTTTACGCACTCGACTGGCCATCGGTGCGAGTAGCTCGTGTGATGGTACTTAGCATAGGTGTATTATTTTAGGTGACTTGCATTATAGTTACGAGATATCCACGTCGCACTTGAGACTTGTACATTGGCATTGGGCGGAGAGGACGACTAGTAGGCGTATGGGAATCCCACCTCCTTTATACAGATATCGCATTCTTCAGAGCAATACAAACGTATATATTTATGTAGATACCGTATTCTTTAGAGTATTGGATGTTACATGTGCAGATACCACGCTCTTCGGGGCGTTAGACGTTGTGCAGATACCATGCTTTTCAGAACGTTGGACGTATTTACTTATGCAGATACCACGCTCTTCGGAGCATTGGACTTTATTATATATGCAGATTGCCCTAAGATGGAGGACATATATGGCATATGCTAGCCAATCACGCTGATTGGTGAATTACGTCAGTATATGTCTAGCCTACACTTCCCATACGCACTAAGTTGTCCTCAAATTGCATTCACTTAGGAGGATAGTTCACCCTGATTTACTTTACTCACTATTTACATTATGGCATGTACTTTTTGTATCTTATTACGTCACTCTGAGGACCTGGTTCCCTTCCAGGTTATTTGTGCAGTTTGCATGATGCTTGATCTAGTGGAGTATTGGACATCGTAGCAGGTATCTATATATTTTTTAGCTATTACAGTCATGTACTACTTTCCATTTTTTATTCTGTTTTTATAGCCTAGTGTTTATAGGCCTATATTATTCTTTTGGCCTATTCGAACGGATTCTTTTGGCCTATTCGAACGGATTCTTTTGGCCTATTCGAACGGATGTATTATTGGGCTGCAGACTGATGATGCGTATCGTTTCTTCTCGAGATTTATTTACCATAGATTGAGATTTAGTTTAGTTGTTGCATGTTAGAATTAGATTTTTAGCTTGATCACTTGACCGTGGACAGCGTAAGTGCACTTCGTCGGGTCCATTAAATTGGAATACCCTACGGAGTCGTACCAGTTGGCCATTTCCACGTGTCTGGTCCCACGTATTTTGGGACTGGGGCATGACATAAACCGTAAACAACCCCTTAAAAATCCGTCAATACATGACTTAAAACAAATAAAAATTCGTTGAAAGCTATTATTTTTGACATATTTAAGAAAATATGTACTACCTGGATTCATCTCCATAATTCTATAACAATACTCCCTAAGACTAGCGTATACCTCATCATAACTACCATTAATTTCAGCTTATGTCGTCTCTGGGGCTCTCTAGGCTTTGGAATAACTAACTTGTATACGGTGCTCCCTATATATATCTTTAACAATTTGTTATGGACTATATGACTGGTTATCTTTAATAATGTCAATTATCATGGTCTTAACCCATGCAGCGGTAGTTAGTCGATGACGTCCTGTACTAAGTCTCCATAAACAAGAATGACAATTTTCTAATGTACTAACTTTAACTATATCGTCATTTCCAATGGATTTGACATATACTCTCCAATTATAATTCGGTTGATCACAACTATATATAATTCCATGAGCATTATTCATAACACTAGTTGAACACTTAAAATTATATTTAATTGCTAAATTACTTATAAAGCTTCTAAAGTGAGAATGACTAAGAAATGATTGTCCCTTAAATACTTAATCAGTGATAGCTTTTACAACACCATCATCTACCGCATAATCTACATTTTTAACTAAATCATCAATATTCCCATTGTCGTTGTCACTATCATCATCATGGTTAGATTCATCTGATGAATGACCTTCTTGAAAAAAATGAAATAATTTGTTGAGAAGAAGTAGCACCCGAACTAACATGCTGGTTTTCAGAAAATTATTCACTATTTCTATTATCTAATGTTGCTGATACTTTAATAACATATATTTTTATATACCATGATTGTGAATTAATCTCAAGAATATAATTACATGCATTTTTACTATCTATCAAAAAATAATTAGAACCAAAAATAGACTTCAGAATAAAATCGTAATGAATAGAACAATGTTCAATAATATGATTACGTATATTTTTAAAACTAATATTCGGATAAGTTAAAAAAATTTGGCTTTCTCCTCCTTCGTAATTTAACCAATTTATTTTACCGCCGTGCGAGCATACAATTCTTACGCTACGATCCATGACGGTTGAGAACTTTTGCTACAAGAAACTGAGATAAACTTTGGCTACAGGCAGTTTTTTTTTTTTGATTGCTGGAGGCTTTGCTAGAGGCAGAGAGACAGAGAGAGTGCTGGAGGATTTGGTTGCGGCAGGGAGAGAGTGTGATGAAGATTCAAGTAGCTGTGGGTAGTATATATAGAAGTTTGCATTAACCGTTGTGCAACGGCTATAATTTCTCCCCCTACACACATCACAAGCCAATGGCTATAATTCCTCCCCCCCCCCACACCCAGCTCTCCACCCGCCAACTAAGTTGGCAAATTTTTTCCTAACGGGTATAATACCCACCCTCCACGCCAACTCGGTTGGCGGGCCCACACCCAGCTCTCCACCCGCCAACTGAGTTGGAGAGCGCGCTCCTAGCCCGCCAACTGAGTTGGAGAGCGCGCCCCTAGCCTGCCAACTAAGTTGGCGAGCCCTCCTCTTTCATTTGACACCGCCAACTGAGTTGGCAAGATGTCCCCACGTTTGCAATTTCTTTAAATATTTTTCCTCAGGTGCAATTTGGAAAATTTTCGTCCCTTTAGACGAAAAAATTCGTTTTCAGTTTGACTAATTAACCAAACTCAATTGGCTCTTATGGTCAGTGAGAAGAGGTATAACCTCCTTGGCTAGACGGACGGTCTCGGGATCAAACTACGGGGTAGATGGAGGGCAATGGGTCCAAATAACATACAACGCAGCGTGCGTAAAGTCCCGTACGTATCACCGAGCATCTCAAAAAAAAGTTTGATTAATTAAAGTTAAATGCCATGACCCATAAGAGCATCAATATTTGATGTGAATATTAAAAAAATTAAATCTTAAGGCTCAAATGATATGAGTGGATATAGACCTATGTATCATCATTCTTTCTTTTTGGAAAAAATTATAAAATCTGAAATTTAGAAATTGTTGTTCAAAATTGAGCCTTACGATGAGTTTCTATATTCTGAATATAGAAATTTTGAGGTCCAGTCCACAGCTCATGTGGGTGGGATGGGACTATCATATAACTCCAATTATGTTTTACTATTATACAAAATGTTCTTCTACAGTCTGAATCTAAAATCTAGAAATTGAGATGAGCCTTACCACTCTGAGAAGAGAGGAAAAAATAGAGCTAAAAAGTTAACATATAAAAGATTGAGTTGATGTTATGTAATTTTGGTCCATGCATTTTGAATGTCAGTCAAAGGTTAAAAAGAACTTATTCGCTGGGCACGGGTGGGCCCACCGAACGAACAAAAAGAGACAATAAGAACACACACGCCCACCGTGGGGCTCGAACCCACGACCACAAGGTTAAGAGCCTTGCGCTCTACCAACTGAGCTAGACGGGCTACTGACTTTAATTAAATATATAATCATTTATATGGTGATAAAGGTTGTTACTCTTGAATGAACAATTTTTTTGTGCTAAAGGAGTACGGTCATCAATATCTTTTGATCTCTATTTTTCTCTGATTATTGTAATACTTTGCTAGTTGCACTAAAGCTAGTTTGAGGAATCTAAGAATTTAAGGATAATAGAATCTTCTTTTCATGCAAACAAGTCAATTTCAGTTGATTTGCCATGTTTAATTTAATATGCATTGCATACTTTGCATGTGGCAATAGATATATCAAGGAGCATAAGTAATTGCTATATGTAATGTAGCGTATTACTGGGATCAATCATGTTGGGGAACCCTAATATGATTCCTAAATAAGGATTTATATATTTTACGCATTGCCACATGGACATACAGTGAGAAATTTTAGCTAGCATGGCTTGTGATTCATATTGTTACGGAGTTTGTCACTTTTGAACAGGAAGCCCAAAGGTAGCTAGCGGAGAAGTATGATTATGAATTTAGTTCAATAAACAGAAAGCCAGAGGTAAATGTGTCTGTAAGAAGATGTTAGAAACAAGGTTTGTAATATTGGTATCGCACCCTTCCTATGGGTATCAGTAGTATCCGTGGTTTCGGTTCGAAGTATCGGATTTCTCAGAAAACAAATTATTATTATTATTATTAAATTTAAAATTTTCTAATTTTTTTTTATATATTTAGACATAATTTTAAGTATTTTATGTGTTGTTTCTTAGTAATTTTGGAACTAAATGAATAGTAATCACCATTGCCGTTTTTGCGATACATAATTTTTCTTCTTTTACTACAACCTTGCTATGCAGTTAAACAATGTTCGTAATCATAAATGTTTTAAGTAGAAGGCTCCTAAATGTGATGCAATCCCAATAGGATCACACAAATACAAAGCTCTTACAATGACAGAATTAAGCATTCTATGCAGTTCCAAATTAATTATAATTGGATCCAACTACGGAGTTGCGAAAGCCAGCTCCTACACCTCCAGATCAAATGGGATTCTTGGAGAAATGAAGCAAGAATATGTTACAACAAATTAGAGTCATCTAATTAACTTCGTCTTCTCTAGACAGCAAGTTCAGCCACGGCGAAAAAAACTCCAAAAATCCGAAAAATAGTTTCTTCATAAAAACTTCGTTTTAACTCTGAATCCATTGAAACAAAAGCCAAAATGCTCAAAATAAAATGCTCTAACATAAGGAACAATTAGTTTTCAAAATTACTAAGTTTTAGTAGATCAAAAACAAAACAAAAAATACATAGAACACATACAAATCCTAATCTTGAAACTCAGATCTACAAAAATCTATACATCAAAATCCAAATATATTTTTAAAACAACATATATGTAAAAATTCGAAAATTTATGACTTCACCACTTTGAGCAAGATGTACTTGCCTTGGTGTACTAACAAACCTCTTCCTAGAACCAAGTCTTGGGACATGGCCTAGGGTTTCAGTTGGGAGCTCTTGAGGGAAGGAGGAAGAAGAAAGAAGGAAAGTGAAAATGAGGAAGAATGAGAGAGGAGAGAGAAAACCATATAAATATACCAAGTGGAGAAAATGAGGTTAGTCCTAAGATTAAGTCATGGCACTCTCCAACCAAATCTCAACCATCCAAAATAGGCTTAGTGGTTCCAAGAGTGAACCGGGTCTGGTATCCATTCTATATACGGGTCCTAGCACAGGTCCATGTCAATTGCCAAAGTGTTCACTACTGGTCTCGGGTAGTCTCCCACAATAAACATGAATACAATTCAATAAATACACATAACTAGCAGGAACCAACATGTAAATACAACATGAATACATCTACAAGAAAATTTTTAAATATCACAAATTCAAGAATACCAAATCTGGGAACGGGTGTGACACAAATCCAACAAATCAAAATGTAACCAGCTATTGCCTCATTCAATCCGACTCAGCGTATGTAAACCCCCTCACCCAAAATTAGGTCTACTTTGCCTAGATAGAGAAATTAGGTCTAGTTTGAGCCAAATAGAATTAGAACACGACATTTATTTAATTATGCAATAATTTATATCATGTAGCGCACCTTACCGTTGCTTCGATAATTAGAGCATCTCACTAGCATTGCCTACAGATGCTAGTCTTGAGGTTCTCCAGGAGCTTGGAATAGAGATCATATTGCCAGGCATGGGTGGACAGATGGCCAGTCTTGAGGTTCAGTCTGCTTTGATTGAGAGGATCAAGGCAGCATTGCCTACAGATGCGAGATTTCGACGTCTGCGAGAGAGAACAGAAGCCGACATGCAGACGGGACTCAAGATTCATGAAGACAGAACGTTGAGGTGCGAAGATCGCCTATATGTTCCGAGTGGCGAGCTACGCCAAGAGTTGATGACCGAGGCTCATAGCTCGATTTATTCCATTCATCCCGGGGGTACGAAGATGTACCGAGACTTGAGACAGCATTTCTGGTGGCATGGGATGAAGAGAGAAATTGCAAGATTTGTGGCAAAGTGTTTAGTTTGTCAGCAAGTCAAGGCTGAACATCAGAGGACTGCAGGATTATTGCAGCCACTCCCCATTCTCAAGTGGAAGTGGAAACACATTACCATGGACTTCGTCACAAGATTCCCGCGGAGCCCTAGCGGGAAGGATGCAGTTTGGGTTATCGTAGACAGACTCACCAAGTCTGCACATTTCTTGCCCTTCAGAGTTGGGCAATCCACAGAGATACTAGCTGACATATATATGAGACAGATAGTATGATTACATGGAGTGCCTGTCAGCATCGTATCGGATCGTGATTCCAGATTCATGTCACATTTTTGGCGGAGTATGCAGGAGAGCTTAGGAACTCGTCTCAAGTTCAGCACTGTGTATCATCCACAGACTGATGGACAGTCAGAGCACACGATACAGATATTAGAGGATATGTTACGAGCGTGCATGATTGATTTTGGAGGATTTTGGGAGGACCATCTACACTTGGTAGAATTCTCCTACAATAACAGTTACTAGGCCAGCATACAGATGACACCCTATGAGGCACTGTACGGCAGGAAATATAGGTCGCCAGTTTGTTGGAGTGATGTGGGAGAGCGTCAGATACTTGGTCCAGAATTGGTGACACAGACAGTAGAGAAGGTCAAGCAGATTCAGAGCCACCTGCGCGCAGCACAGGACAGACAGAAACACTGGGCAGATGCGCACCGCAGACCATTGGAGTTCAAGGAGGGTGACCACATATTTTTGAGGATAATGCCCACTCGTGGTACCATCAGATTCAGAGGTAGAGGCAAGCTGAGTCCGAGGTATATCGTACCTTTTGACATTTTGGAACGAGTTGGCGAAGTGGCTTACCGTCTCGCATTACCTCCATCATTAGAGGGAGTACACGACGTATTTCACGTATCGCAGTTGAGGAGATATGTCGCAGACCCTAGCCACGTGCTTAATCATTCAGAGATTATAGTCGGGCCTAGTCTGTCTTACGTAGAGCAGCCAGTTGAGATCCTCGATCGCAGCGAGAAGACTTTGAGAGGGCAGACGATTCGACTGGTCAGAGTGGCATGGAAGCACCATTCACCAGGCGAGTCTACTTGGGAGCGCGAGGATTCTATTCGGCAGCGATTCCCGTACTTATTTGAGGAGCAAGGTACGAATTTACGTACGGCAATTAATTACTAGTTGTTTTAAAAATTTTGTTAGATATTATCGTGCTTTACTTTTAATTTCGGGGACGAAATTTTTCTAAGTTGGGAAGAATGTAAATCCCCTCGATTTATTCTGTAGATAGTTAGAGTGGACCAGGAAAATTTTGATAGAAGATATTGAGGTTTAGAGTAGAGGATATTTACCTAAAATTTTAATCCAATTAATTTAAACCATTGGCACACCCTATCTTTGTCTAATTATTCAGAGCCCATTGGCAGCCCATAAATTCCGTACAATTATTGTAATTCCGACTCAACTCGCCAAATTAGGCACTGGACTTTTCTGACTGTTAAAATCAACTTTTGGGTGCTCTAAATTAATTGCACAATATTCCGAAAATGGTAACCCGTATTTAATTCTGTGTCAGACACCTGTGTCGTTACCCTCGATTTTGGGGTACCAACTTAACCCGTTGAGCCGGACCAACTAAAAGGTCCAAGACTGACTCCAAGCCCCCACCATTTTTGGCCTTTGCGCCGTTTCCGGATTTTGACCCCGCGGGCCCCAATTAAATTAAATTCGCGGAACGCGTTATCTCTATTTAAATCAGGATTTACCAACTTTGTAAATTCCATTTTTATCCTAAATTAATCCCAATGCCCTTCAAATTAGACCCACGCCTAACGCGCAATACCCCCTCACCATGACAATTTTTTAAATATATTTTTCTCTGTAATTTTTGCGTTATTTCATGTGTCCATACAAATTCCCGAATTTATGGGGGCTTATTTGCAATTATTAAATTGTTGGCAACATCCCATTGGTCATGATTAATTGAGAGGGTCCCAAAATAGGGTCCCAATCTCAATTCCCTCATTCCCTCATGAAGAAACTCCATCCTATCCATATTAAATCCCATCCACCCATTCTACATGGGATGATCACAACCATTCATTCAAACCTACACACTCCCCTATAAAGTGACTCCTACACCCCACCCTCAACCAAACCTACCGGCCCTAATCCCAAAAACCACTCTCTCTCCTACTTCATTTACTTTCTTCATGCAAGAAGAAAACTCCACCCTTCTCCCTCCATTCTTCTCTTCCTCCTTCCTTCCTCCTCCCACTTGAAGCCCCACCCGACCTCCGGCCACTCCCCCCGACCTCCGGCCAACATCGGCCAGCCGACGCCGGTACCGCACCCTTCAGCGACCACCCCGTGCTGCAGCCCGCGCGGCCACCCCCCGCTGCAGCCCGCGCGACCACTCCCCGTGCAGCTGTGCAGCGCCGCTGCCGCCCTGCTGCGAGCATCCCGCCGGCGCCATTCTCCACAGCCCCCCCTCGTTGTGCTTTCCCCGTCGGCCGACCACCCCCGGCGCTGAACCGGGCATCCCGCCGCCGGACGGTGCTTCCCTCCGGCCACCTCTCTATCCTACCACCACCACCAGTTACCAACATCATCTCCACCATTACCACCACTAGTTTTCACTACCACCATCGTCACCACCACCCCCGGCCACCTCCTTCGACCGTAACCGACACCGTCGTCGCCAAGGTCGACTCTCCATCTTTTGTTTTTAAATTCCAGAGTTCAAATCATTTGTTATATATGATTTAATTATGCAAGGATGTGTGAAATGCTAGCTAGGGTTGTAGCTATATAGTTTGGATATAAATGATTAGTGTGGGGAGTACTTAATACGTGATTAGGGTTAAGTATAGATGATTATAAATTGTTTTGTGTTGATGTATGGGAAATGCTAGCTAGGGTTTTGAGTTATATATGTGAACATGGCTTGAGGTTGTGTTTAATGAGGTTTAATAAAATTCTAGCGTTTATGTAGTGATGATATAAATGATTAGTGTAGTGAAATATTGAACTACGGGATTAAGATTTATATTGACTAAGGCTAATGATGATTAGTGCGAATATGGATCTTAATGACTTGAGGTTGTGTTAACATGTTTTAGGGTTTTGTAGTGTAGTGACCTTGTGACTTATGTATTATGAAGTTGGATTTGGATATGGTGCTTTGGTGAAAAATTAGGGTTGGCTGCTACATTCAATATCAAGATTAAAAGACGTGTTCGAGGAAAATAGAGTTATGACCTTGGAGCCAACTAATCGGGAAGTAATGTGCATGGGGGAAATATTAGTTTATTTTTGGAATAATTAAAATCGAAAAGAGTGTACCATTGATTAGATGCTTTAACCATTTTACCGATAGTCAACTATAGTTAACCCCCCTAGTGACTTGTCCCTGTGAGTCGTATTTGAGACTGAGTCTAGAAGTAGATGTGTGTTGCATCCCTTCTTGGCATAGAATAGATTATTGATTTTGGTTTGTATCTCATCTCTAGGTACTGCGGGACCTGAGGACTTGGACGCGGTACCGGATCCCCGTCTTCAGCAGCCGCGCGCAGGCAAGTGTACCTTGCCACCAGTATTTCAGTTTACAGATATTTGTTGTTTCGTATGTACATCGTGCACGTAGTTATGTTGACGTTCGGTACTTCGCGTCCGATTCACAACCGGGTAAAGACGTACATCGTAGCATCCTAGAAAGTTTGTTGGATGATTCGTAGTATCTCGATATGCGTACCTGAGTTTATCGACACCCCAGGACACACTCATACACTGTGATCATGCCAGATTCCTGTATCCTGATACTGACATCATGACCAGAGACTGGGATGACCTTAGGGTCGCGTCTGTTGAGTTATCTTCCGTGTGTCGAGACTGTTAGAGGTTCAGGTTTAGCGCACAATCGTTGACCGCTTGGGATGGGAAAGACAGTTAATAGACTTTTGGGCTACTCTGCACGCGCTTATATATGTATATGTAGTGATCCTGTTTCATTGTGTAGTGGTAACACCCGTGTGTCTCTGTGCTCGGAGCTACGGTACGACCCGTGTGTCTCTGTGTTCGGAGCTGCGATTTTATATTAGAAAGCCCACGCGTCGAACATTGTCTTTAAACTGTGTCGCACTAGATGGTTATGATAGAGTACCCTGTCGTGCACTTGTACTTTCTGTTTACTTGGTATGCTATATTTCTGTACCTTGTTAAGTCCCTCTGAGGACCTGGTTCCCTGCCAGTTTTGCAGCATAGACGATTACGGAGCACTTGGAGATACTGATGGAGTGGCATATCTTGCGAGCATGTACCAGGTACTTACATTATATCTACCGGCATTATGGTTATTTTATATTGTTTATTCATCTGCTGTTGTAGCCTAGTTTTGTAGACTCATACTTCTTCTCGAGTCTATTCGAGTTAGTGTGTTATTGGGCGGCCGACCTTAGCACATTTAGCTCTTTCTTGTATACTGATGTATATTGTGGATTGAGACATAGAAGTTTACATTTATGAATATCTAGATAGTGCCCTTTATATTACAGCTTATACGTATTCGAGTCAGACCAAAGTCTGGTCGAATGCGTAGCTGGCGTGTCACGTATTCCTGGTCCTACGTATTTTGGGACTGGGGCGTAACATATTTTTATGGTGGCCCATGCAGGTCCGATTTAAATCGTCTTGGTCACCTGACTGTGCCAAGCGAGCCTGCAAATTAGGAATAGATGTTATGATTGTTGAATAGGATCTCAATCCATAATCGATTTTAAAATCTCTTTGTATATGATTATCGCCCTTGAACTTCTAATTCGCATTCGTTCAATCTTCGTCAATATCTCTATCCTTGTTTCTCGTCTCCTATTGTTCGGGGAGACGAATGCTTGTGACTGATGACTTCCCTCCAGAAGAAGGTCGAAGACCAGACGACAGGAGACAGAATTCGTATACATTTCTCGAAGAAGATTGTTACCTTATCAGGATAGATTGATGGGTTCTCTGGATTCTAGAACTAGTGCAAGAGAGTTGAACCCAGTGGTACCCTATCCATGCTGGAGGTAACAGTGATCTTGGAAGTATTAAGAGCTGGAAGGATTGTTGATCATGATCTAGAATAATTTAGGGAAATGTATAGCCTGATGATGGAAACTAGTGGTTCTATAGGATAGCAATACCAGGAATGGCATTATGGACTAGAGGAGATAAAATTTCAAGCTCTCACTTGGAAGATGATAATCTAATACCAGAAATTTTAGTATGTGCTTGGATGACATCATTATTATAATTGCACTCTGTGAATTGGAGAGATGAATCACGAAAAGAGGAAATTCGAGGAATAAAATTTTAGGGAAAACTTTGAGGAGAAGATAATTATACATTAGGCACGAAAATTTTTCTTTTGAGGATTGATGTTGGAAACAGAACGGAAGAAATTATTTTAAGGTTTAAGACTAGACTATGACATTGTCCTAGACATAAATTAGTTGAGCCAATACCACGCGACACTAGATTGTCGGCGTAGTTACATTTATATTTTTTTAACCACCAGATTACCCTGAGTTGGAGTTACTTCAGGAGCCCGGGAGCAGGGTGCCCATCTACCTTAGAGGCACACATTGCAGAAGGGGAACCAGTGTACCCCGCATTATAGCAGAGTTTAAGGATGTGTTTCTGTCACGACCCGCACCCGGAAAATCGGGCATGAGTCGTAGGTACGTCCAGCCTACGCCGCAGCATCGGCGGTAGAACGCTGTCTAGGTCAACTAACTAGATAATAATCTCACACAAAAATCGGCCATGACCTCTCCAAAAGGAGGGCAACCACACAATCAATATATAAACCTGTCAAGATCTCAACTCCAAACGGAGGAGCAAATATCAAATGATAATCACAATATACTCAATCACGAATCTAAGCACGATAAGATAACACAGAGATCTAACAACTATAAATTCTAACCAACAACTACTACTACAACAACCACAATATCAAATAATAATACAACAATATCCAAAATAATATACAAACAAGGTCTCAATCCAAAACCGGAGACAAATCCGGTGCTAAAGCTAATAAAAACAACAACAAGGTCCTAGTGATCCCGGCTACCAACCCAAAAATTACCCCTAAGCTAGAGGGTCCCTGTCTGCACCATCGACAGGCTCAGGTCCATAAAACGTCGGACACCACTCCTCCGGATACTCTGAAAAATATGTCCAGTCAGGACTGGAGCAAGTACATCTCTAACAGCAGTTCCATTTAAATGATAAAAACTATAAAACAGTTATAGCAAGTAGCAAGAAGAATGAAGCAAGTATGAAACAAGGAAATATGTATAACTGATGCATAAAGGTAAAGATGCATGGATATCAGAGTAAGATAGTAATAACTGCAAGATACAAGAAATCTACACTAAGAGTAAGTCTGTGCACATGAACGTGTAGTAAGTCCAGCATAAAAAATCTGTAGTGAGTCAAGTCCAGAAACATGTAAGTGAGACAAGTCAAGAGAGTCCAGACTATAAAGAATGAACTCGGTGTCTTTGAAATACTTGTTTCGACATGTAAACGGCTAGGGGTAAGTACGGCTCATCGCGCACTGGGTGCGCGGCTGCTATCATTCCAGATTAGACCAGAGGGAGTGATGCCTGATGATTCCAGATGGGAATGTTTACATGTTTACTCGAGTATTTCCCCGCCCCGACTAATATAAGTGGATCCAAGACCCGACACGCAAATCAAGATGAGTCCAGCCTGAACATGAA
The DNA here is from genome assembly GCA_036927795.1 of Iris macrosiphon. Taxonomy (NCBI): domain Eukaryota; kingdom Viridiplantae; phylum Streptophyta; class Magnoliopsida; order Asparagales; family Iridaceae; genus Iris; species Iris macrosiphon. The sequence goes on from JAYESA010000020.1 coordinate 79,977,390, forward strand.
TGATGTCTGTAGGTGATGCCTGTAGGTGATGCCAGTAGTGATTCCAGAATAGAGGCCAAAAACATGAAATATACGTGTCGCAAGTAAATGAATCCAGAAATACCAATCAGTATCCCGTGTTGTGCCAGAATAATCAGATGATACTATACTAGAAGCTGAATCATAATAATCATCAAATAATAAAAACTATCAGAGAATGTACTCGCTTGACGTCCTGAGCAACTGGCGATCCGAACCGGTGTCGCAAGGACCTAATACGAAAAGCAAGATTAAACAGGGTTCTAATGAGTTAAACAGATATAAAATAACTAAAAATAGGCTTCTAGGGTCGTTCTAGGTCAAACAGGTCAAACCGGTAAAATCTGGGTCAAAAAGTCAACTCTAGGTCCAAAAAGTCAACTCTGGATCAAAACTAGGTCAAAAGTTGACTTTGGCGGTCAACCAAGTCAACTACGGTCAAGTCTAGGTCAAACTAGGGTGCTCCTGAAATTCTAGGTCAAACCGAGCTCATTAAGCTAGAAAACTGACAAACTCGCCTCCTTGAGATACCGGGATACCCTCGGTATCCGATACCTCAACCTAGGCTATGCACCCCACCTAAACCCGCTAAAACCTATGCTAGCACGCGTAAATATATACACATATACATATAAAAATCACTCCAATACTATTCCTAGGCTATTGCTCAAAAACCCCGCTCGAAACCCAATACCTTGGTTATCTTAAGGTATTGAGATACCTTGGTATCTCAAGGTATTGAGGTTTCGCTCTAAAACCCCTCTAACTAGCTATCTAGCTACTAATTATGCACCTAGTTATTAATCTAGGCTAGGTAGTAGAGATATCTACCATATTTATATATATCTAAGTAGGTATATACCTATATATATAGATATCCACACACATATATACTAATACCCATTTACCTTACCCATACACACACACACACACACACACACACACACACACACATATATATATATATATATATATATATATATATATATATATATATATATATAGCTCTAGGTATATATATATATATATATATATATATATATATATATATATATATATATATATATATATATATCTAACTATAATATATATCTAGCTCTAGGTATATATATATATATATATATATATATATATATATATATATATATATATATATATATATATATATATATATCTATGCATATAGATATAGGTATCTACCATATACCTACCTACCTATCTATCTATCCATAGATAGATCTATCTATCTATGTATCTACTAACTACCTGTCTATCTTATTTACCTAACTATCAAACCAACTATCTAACTAATAACTTAACTATCTCTCTATGTAACTATCTATCATACTATCTATTTATCTAACTATCTAATCTACCTAGTTATCTATCTAACAATATATACATCTTACTAACCTATTCACTTACCTATCTAGGTAACTATCTAGCTACCTATCTATCTCATATATCTATCTATCTAGCTATTCACCTATCTATCTATCTATTAGTCTATCTAACTATTTATCTATAGATATCTATCTATCTATTCATCTATCTATCATATATCTATATATCTATTTACCTATCCACCTAACTATAAATATCTATCTATTTACCTAACTATCTATGTATCTATTTACCTATGTATCTATCTAACCATCTATGTATCTATTTAACTATCTATCTAAATGTCTAACTTATTATCTATTTATCTATTGATATATCTATCTATCTATCAACATATATATATATCAATCTCTCACTCTCCCTCACTAGCCACTACTGCTGGAGCTGCTATTGCCCTTGCATTTGCTGCTGCTGCTGCTCCATGCTACTGCTGCTGCAGGGCTCCTTATTCCTGTTGCTGCAGCTTCCTGCTGCTGCTGCATTGCTGGTTCTGCTGCTGCTGCAGCTGCTGGTTCCAGTCCCCCCCTCTCATCTCACACACACACACACACACACACGACCACATACCCATATACATATATATATATATCTATATATATATACATACATATATATCTATATATATATATATACACACTTAATTTATATATATATATATCTATACACACTCTCAACTATAAATATATACACACACATAAATATATATATGTATACATATACACACACACAAGCACACTTACACATATACATATATATATATACACATAGACATATACACACACAAGCACATAGATATAAATACACTCATATATATATATAAATATATATACACAACACACATACATATAAATATATACATATATATATATATATATACACATATACACTAACACAACACAACACACAACAACACACAAACCACACGCCCCACTCACGCCCAACGACCCCGACACTCACCAACACCCTAAAATATATAAAATATAACTCGAAAACTCTAGCACACACTCCCCGATACTAACCCAATGCGCGCACAAGCCCGAAACTAGAAAACTACGCCGAAATGGCCGTTCGGTCATTTCGACGAGCACGTGGTGCGCGGCTCGGAAAACCTCCTGAAACGCACACCAAACGAACTCGGAATCGGCCCAAAATCTACCCACGCGTCCTAAACGATGTCTAGATCCTAGAAAATGTGCTCCCGCGTCGATTCTAGGCCCGTGGCAGAAACGCGCACGCACTTAGAATCGGCGACGACGAAAAGCCCCAATTTCGCCCGAAACGTCCGTTTCTCCGCGACACGACTTCCCGTGTCCGAACGGAGACACGCTCTCACCCTCATGACTCCCGACAACGTCTACCTAGATCCGTCTAACCTAGGGCATCACCCAAAATTGGGCCAAATTTGGGTTCCACCCGAAATCGACACAAAACCTAATGTCAAAGTCTCTAAACTCAACCAAACTAGTTCCAACTTCCTCCTACGGGTAGGCTTAGGGTCTAGGAAGGTTCTACAAAACTAATTATACTACACAAAAATAATTAGCAAGGGAAAAGTTAGGTTTTACCTCTTGGGAGTTGGAATCCCAAGGCCAAAGTCTCACAACCCCTAGAAATTACCTCCCTCAAGCTCCAAGCTACCAACTCTAGCTTCCACACTAGATCTAAGCTCCTCACACCTAGGTTAGGGAAAATGCAAGGTTAGGGCTAGCATAAAGAAGAAGGAATAGAATAAAAAAGGAAGAAAAAGGAAGAAAAGCTTACTTGGAGAAGGAAGGAAGAAGAAAGAAGAAGTAGAATGTGAAGAAGAAGAAGAAGAAGAAGAAGAAGAAGTAGTGGAATGAACAAAGGGGGAGAGAGGGGCTGCTGGTCCTGCTGTGTGCGGGCTGGAATGGGGGAAAAAGGGTCGGCCAAACACTAATAAAGGAGGTTGCCAAGTTTCTAAATGCCCAAAATGCCCCTACTCACTTGGTTTCGGGTTCCGGGTTCCAAAAGCACTCAAACTAGCTCCAAATCTCTCCAACTAACCTCCTAAAAATAAAATAAATATTTTAAAACCCAAAAATAAGTCTCACAGGGGTGTGGGCTGGGTCGAACATGGGTCCACTAGGGTCTGACATGGGTCCAGGCTAGCCAAAATCCTAAAACAATCAATAAAAATATAATACAATCATTAATTAAATATAAATACAATTAAATATAAATAATACACAATTAACTAAATTAAAATAAAAAAAATACCCGGCTCTGGAAATGGGGTGGTGACAGTTTTCGGAGGATCTCCCAGGACTGCCACCTGACAGAGAGATTGAGTTCACTATAGAGTTGACTCTAGGAGCCGAGCCAGTTACTTCCCCCGTTTACAGACTAGCACCGAAGGAGTTGGTTGAGCTGAAGGTTCAAGTAGATGATCTCTTAGAAAAGGGTTTCATATGGGCTAGTGTATCTCCATGGGGAGCACCCATTCTGTTCGTACCGAAGAAGGACGGGACGGTACGCTTGTGTATCGATTACAGGGCACTAAATGCTGTAACGATAAAGAACAAGTATCCACTGCCGCGCATCGATGATTTATTTGATCAACTTAGCGGTGCAAATGTATTCTCGAAGATCGACCTCAGATCCGGATATCATCAGATCAAGGTACGGAAAGAGGACATCCAGAAGACGGCCTTTCGGACGAAGTATGGCCACTATGAGTTTTTAGTTATGCCGTTTGGTTTAACCAACACGCTAGCAGTATTCATGTGTTTGATGAATAATGTTTTCCACCAGTACTTAGATAAGTTCGTGGTGGTATTTATAGATGATATCCTGATATATTCCAAGAGCCAGGAGGAGCATGAGAGACATCTCAGGATTGTATTGGAGACGCTGAGACATGAGAGGCTGTACGCCAAACTCAGCAAATATGAGTTTTGCTTGGACAGAGTACCATTTCTGGGACACATAATCACCGAAGATGGACTATCAGTTGATCCGGAGAAGATAGCTGCAGTAGAGACCTGGCCTATCCCTACATCAGTTACGGAGGTTAGGAGTTTCCTCGGACTTGCCGGATATTACCGGAGGTTCGTGGAAAACTTTTCGAGGATAGCTACGCCTATGACGCGACTGACGCATAAAGGCGAAGAGTTTATCTGGACCAACGAGTGTCAGGCGGCTTTCGATGAGCTGAAGAAGCGTCTGACACCAGCACCGATTTTGACACTACCTTCCGGATCAGGAGGATTTGTAGTGTACAGTGATGCGTCAGGGAGCGGATTGGGATGTGTACTGATGCAACACGGCAAGGTAATATTCTACGCATCGAGACAGCTGAGAGTTCATGAGAAGAACTATCCGACGCACGACTTGGAGCTAGCTGCGGTGATATTTGCACTAAAGCTATGGAGACATTACCTTTATGGTGAGCGTGTTGAGATTTATACAGATCATAAAAGCCTGAAGTACGCCTACACGCAGAAGGAGCTCAATATGAGGCAGAGACGTTGGCTAGAGTTGATGACAGATTATGACATTGAGCTGCAGTACCACCCTGGCAAGGCGAGTGTCGTAGCAGATGCCTTAAGCAGGAAGCCCATGGCATACTTTTTGACGACGCAGCGACAGTTGCTAGAGGATCTCCAGGAGCTTGGAATAGAGATCTGTAACCTCCGATTTCCAATTTCCGAAATAATTAGATTTTTTTTATTTTAAATATCAGATTTATAAAATATTTACCTTGAAATTCTAGTATTAGATTTTGAACAATGTTTGGTTTTAGAAGGTAATTTATAATCTTGTATAAAAATCATTTTTTCTAAATGTCGATTTATTATAGAAAAAATAAATAAATGATATTATATATAATACTCTGGCTTCGAATATTTATTGGCTTGAAATCATAAACTTTTTGTTTAATAAAATTATTGAAAGACTAGTTGTTTTCACAATAAATTTTTAATATCCATTGGATTAGTAAATAAGTAAATTACATAATTTCTAGGGTTTTGAAATAGGGATTTAATTAGTAGCATTTGGAATCAGTTAGCCTTGGAAGCCCTTAAAAATATTTTCTTAAATTATAATATTTTCTATTAATTTTATAAGTTTACCGTCTCCCATTCACACCCTCATTTTTCCCACATGAAAAACCCATTTATATATGACCTGGGCCATTCATTATTTGGGCCAACCCTCACCCTTTATCCCACACCTCTCTCCCTATTTAAAGTCTCTCATCACCATTCCCAAGAAACCCTAGCTAGCCCTCACAAATTCCCACAAGCCAACAAGCCACCACCATTTTGTGTGCTCGTGTCCGTGTGTCTAGCATTACCGTGTCAGCCGTGTTGGCCTCGGGTCCGACCCCGGGTGTCCCACCGTATCCATTCATTTCCTGTGTCCGGTTACAATATTACAACCATATTCTTGTGTCCGACACCATCTGGACACATCCACCACTGTACACAACATCGTCCCTGTGTCCAACACCCGGACACATCTGCCACACAACATCGAATCCTCGTATCCAGCCTCGGACACGATTCAAAACCCTAACCCTATTCTGACCTAACCTACCGCCGGTGACTGCGAGACCTCCTCCTCGTCGTCGCTCCTCGGCGTCGAGCGCCTGTGGCCGACGAGACGAGCGGATCCGTCGACCACCGCCACAGCAGAACGCTAGACCGACGCCGCCGCCTCAGATCGCCGCCGCCTCAGATCCAGTCGACGCCGCCGCCTCCCCGAGCAGATCCGACGACGCCCTGCCCGGCCCGACCTCGACGGAAAACCCCCTCCAGCCGACGCCGGAAACCCCTCTCCCAGCGTGAGCCCGACTTGTGAGCTTCCCTCTCCCCTTTCTTCGTTTCAGTGAACTAATGAATTGTATCAGTAGATTCATAACAGTGTTAGTTAATTAATATATATATATATAATCAGTTAGTTAAAATAATAATTAGTTTTATTGTTTATGAATTTAGTTATTATGTGTAAAATTTATTTATGCATTATATATAAGGATTTTGATTATGTGAACAACTATAATAAATTCTGGTTTATATTATTAATTAAGGAATAGTTACAATAATAAATTTGTTCAAAATTAGTTTATTTGGACTGGTGACCGATTTTTACCATAGATATAAAATTATATTGGCTTCTTACATAAATTCTAGATATTTACAAATAAACTTGTACTTGTAATTATTGTTCAAATAAATCCAAATGATTTTCATAAACTAGGTGTTACCTTAATAACAAACAAACGACCCTTTCTCTTTTAGCTAAACTTGTTAACCCCGTATGTTTTCTCTATGTTTGAGGACTCGGTATCCTTATCTCGGTTTTTGTGCCAAACTTCGATCATGGACTTCTTTATATAGTTTCTAGCTATTTGGACTGCTCCGGACCCATTGGAACTAACTGCTACTTCATTTGGGATCACCTTGAGAAGTGTGGCATTATTTACATTCTTTGATTAGTTATATATATATATAAAATGTTTGATTGATATATATATACAAATATGTATTTTGGTATAAAAAGTATATATGTATATACATCTATTAGTGTATATACACAAATATGTATTTTGTACAAATTACTAATAGACACTTATATATATTATATACGTTTTTATTGGTATAATATGTATTCATGTATGATTCAGTATTTAAATATAAATAAATGTAAATTGGTATATATGTATATATAACCGTATTTTGGTATAAATAGGTGTACCTATATATATAAACATATATAAACATATTTTTGGTACATATATATATATATATATAGTATATATATATAAAAACTGTATTGATATATATGTACTTATAAAACATATTTTGGTATATTACCTGTATATAGTATTATATTATTTTGGTATGTATGCATATATATATATATATATATATATATATATATATATATATATATATATATAATATAAGTTAATATGTATTTTGGTACATGTATACTAGTTTATATGTATGAGTGATGTATAATTTTTCACATAAATAAAATATATTTCCACTTATGTACATACAGTTATACCTATTTTGTATACTTTGGAATAACTATATATATATGTATTAATTTATTTATTGATAATATGATTAATTGGTAAATTACTAGGTGACCCTAGTTGACTAGTGCTATACCTGACAGAGCCCTGAGTTCATGTATTTGTGATGTGTTAGTGTAGCACCTGATGCAAATGTTGTATTTGATATATTTTTAGGACTGTTGGTTCCTCCAGACGATACTCTGGGACAGGACATTGGTTTTACCAGCTAAGGACCCAAGGCGAGTACATTCTCTGATTAGTTTCTAATTTATGATATCTCTTATGTTCACTGTATCTAGTATAAATATCCATGTTCTTGACACGTTGGTTACACGGATTGGTATACACGGATCTCGTCATGAGATGTTATTCCTTATTCATAGTGTAGCTTATACAAGACTTGTTTCCTTGATATCTTGTGCATGTACAGACACTGAGACCCGGGGAGATTTGCTACCTCCCTAGGGAATCCCGTGCCATAGCGTACCATAATTGGATCTACTATACCAGTCGGAGGGTTTGGGGAGTACTTTAGTGTAGATATGTGATCATACCCAACTTTATATGCACCATAGCTTACCCCACATCTCACGTCGGGTGCGGCCTGACCATTTACATGCTCCATAGCTGTTACGTGTGATTAGCCTGACCTCTACATGCATCATAGCTAACCAACGGTTAGCCTGACCTTACATGAACCATAGCTAATCACATGTAACCAGCCTGATCAAGTTCCCAAGCGGATCACATGTTAAAGCTAGCACTCACACACTTAGTCATAGAATTCTTGCTCATTGACATATTGTTCTTTTCCTGCATTTACTTACAGTATTTCCAGTATTTCTCTCATTGTACATTTCTCGTACCTATACATGCATCTGGTATGTTTCCATCTAGAACTGCTACATAGTTTATGTCATTTATATAGAACTGCTATTTAGAGATGTACTTTGCTCCTTCCTGACTGGAAAATATTTTCCAGACTGTGACCTTAGTAGACTGGTTTCCGACACACTTGGGGAATTGGATGTTACTGATTGCAGGTATGATATTTGTGTCATTAGACTTGTGTTGTATTCTTTTATTTCTTTTTTCCTATCGTGCTGTAGTTGTGAATGAGTATTTCTAGATTTATTTTATGATATCCACGTCTCCTTATGGAGTTGGATACTAGCGTGAGATTGTTTAGATAGTACTTGACCTAGACAGCGTTCTACCGCCGATGCTGCGGCGTAGGCTGGACGTACCCACGCTCTCGTGCCCCTAAACCGGGTGCGGATCGTGACACATTTTAGTGGTGGCCCATGCAGGTCAGACTTCGCTAGTTGTGCGATGTCGTAGTAGTACGACGTCATAGTTGTACTACTGCGTACCTGCTATTGAATATAGGATATAGGATACTAGGATGAGAGAGGATACTCAATCACAAATTCTTGAGAGATTCCTGGGACGACCCCTTGAGAATCTTATTATAACTTCTAATTTTAAATCTTTTGTTTTGTTTCCGTCCGTCCTTACTCATTGATATTGAATTTGATTATTGTTGATCAATTATTAAAATTTGAATCTTGGTATCATTGTTGAGTTTGATTCTTGTTGACCAGTTGTTAAATTTAATTCTTGGTATCGTTGTTGAATTGATTTCATATCGAGATGAATTTTATGGGCTAAAATTTACGGTATCATCTGATGACATATTTTGATGAGGACAGTGAGAAAGGTAAAACGTCTACTTTGGTTATGGACCCTAGAGTTTATCGCAGCCATATTAGCTATGGTGACGAGAACGTAGGAACCTGACTTGGATGTACATACTATAGTTATGAAACTTAGAGTCTCTCGCAGCCATACCGGTTGGCGTGGCGAAGATTCTAGATGACATGATTATAGAGTTGCATACCTTAGTTATGGAACCTGTCGTTTATCGCATCTATGCTTACTGGCGTGGCGAGGATTCTGAGTGTCATGATTTCTGACAGACGTGTATGATTATCAGGTTGTATCTTAAATTGGTTCTTAAAGTATCATCTCAAGACTTATCTATTTATGTTATTCCAGGACTTTGTTCCATCGCTTCTTTTCTTTACTAGCAGTAAAGATACCTTCCGTCCTTGACCCAGTTCTTTGAGCCTTATTTCTTTAAGGATCCTTGTTAGTGTGATAATTAGTAACTTGTAATTTTGGTTGTGTCTTGTATTAGTTTGACTGAGTGTGACTTGTGAGTTTGTAAGTGTTTCTTAGTTGCAAATGTGAGCAGTAGGATTTAATTTAGAGTTAGCCCTTAGCATAGTACCTTGTAACAATGGTTCTAGGAGAAGTGTCATTAGAGACTGAGAGTTAAGGAGAGTATAGAGTATTAGTGATAGTTCTCAGAGTTAGTAACAGAGCCAATTACCCGTCCTGGATAATCATGATTATGTAATTGAGTGATCTATGTAAACGATTAAGTATCCAGGAATTGTGTTAAGGATTTATGGAGCATGATGTTCAAATTGATGAATGATATCGGAAATGTTAAAGGTAAAGAAATGTATATGCATAAAGGGTTTAATGAGATGTCATAAGTAGAGAAATATCAGGATTAGTAATGAAAGTTGTGAAGTGTATCACAAATTAGTTTAACAGGCTGTAAAAGGATTAAGAGATATGCTTATACATCAATCGAGATATAGAACCATATGCCTGCCCATGAGAGTAAAGAAACATGAGTATTATAGAAGGTACGGGTAAACATGAGTTCTAATGAGCTTGATGAGATAATTCATTAATGAATCTAGTAATATAATACCAAGGGTGCTAATGATTCTATATCAAGGATTTGTCAAGAATGACGTTAATAACAGTAAGCACCCTGTATGATGATAAATTAGATGATATACCAGTTGACATAAATTGAAAATTATGAAAGAAATTACAGGTGATGATGACTTTGATCATTGGAGATAATGGTGCAAGTGATTCAGGCAGTACAATTTTAGTACACAGTTATAGACACTAGATGCATTGAGTGCACCTCGAGTATTAGAGACTACGAGCACTTATACGTAAATTGGTGGATTTATAAATTAAAGAGTGGAAATGAATTTTTGAGAATTATTGAGAAGTTGGGATTGTGTCATTAAAATTTTGAGGATTTCAAATATGAATTCAATAAACATGGTTAAGGCTACAAAGATTTTTAAATTTTATTTCGATGTTGGGTATCTGACTTTGAGGAGGTATATGCAAATTATTTTAAGATTGATCGAGAAGTTAAACCTTGATGATTATTTTGAGGATTAAATTTTATGGTAGATGAGAAATATGAATATTAATATATGAGTAGATGATATACATGTGTAAGGATCTGTGGCTTGAGTATGCTTGAGATGGCACCACAAACAGACTTGGGTGTCCATCTAGAGTTGTATTAGAGAGAGCAGTGCTTAGTGTGTTATGTTGCACTTGGCGTGCACTTGAGTGATAAGAACAACTAGTATAGACAATTACAGTAGGTAAGAGAGCTAGCAGTGGTTGTGCTTGTAGTAGAAACAGTGGTACCTAAAGGGATAGGAGTATCAAACCTTGAATGCATCTTTGACCTATGATTGTGCTAGAGGTCCTTGGTATCAGATGATAGTATAAATAAATAGGTGTGTGCAATACGGATATATTCATGGATTTTGTGGATTAATGATTAGTTGATATGGGTACCAGTGTACAGGAATAGGAATTAGATAGTGAATATGCTAGAGTTAAGAGTATGTTAGAGATAGGAGATACCGCAAGAAATATGTTAGCAGGTTCCTTCTTTTTCTCATGTTGTTTTTGTCTTCTGATTGATTGATTCCCTAGTACCGTGGTTTGTATTGGTGATTTTTGATTGATTGTAGCTAGTAGTACACCCTGGCAGAGGCTGCAATACCATGACAAAAGACACATGACCTATATATTTTCTTAGATTGCATGGCTGTAGGTAGAATTTTCTTAAACCACGATCATTGAGGTTTAGACCATAGCAAAGATTTTGAGAAGATTATGATTGGACGAAAGGGACAAGAAGATTTAAAATTTAAGGATGAGCATTCGTTTAAATAAAGAGTTAATGAGTAATATAACAGAATTGATGGACCATTAATTTTACGAAAATCGAGGTATGATTGAAATTCGAGGATAAACATTAACTTAAATAGAGAGTTAAGAAATTCACAGGGCAAAATAGAGGATTTATTAATTTTAGGAAGGTCTTAATATGATTGATTATTAAAATTTGGAAATTATCATTTTATCTATTTGATTGCAAAATAGAAATTTGAAATTCTATATTATGAATGTTGCATTGAAGATTCTGAAAGTATCGCATCGTTGAGTAATTGAGGAAAAAGAAAATCAGGAAAAAAAAAAAATTGTTAATGGAATAGTGCCGAATTCAATTCTGGGGATGAGGATTCATATTTGAATAAGCATCAATTGAATTTGAGTTAGAGGAATATGATGATTGATGGATTAGTGTTTAAAATTTAAATTGGGATACAGATTTTTAAATGTTATAAATATACATTGATTGGAATTCAATTGGAGGATTGGATATTAAAATCCTTGAGTAATTAGATACAAACTTAAAAAAATTTTGAGAAGATTATTACAAAAGGGGGATTTGATTTTTAACTTAAAGATTTTCAGGAATTTGATGTTATAGGGCTTTGAAAGGTTGAGAAATAACAATATGGAATTACTTCATGATTGTTTGGCTTGAAATTTAAATTTTGATAGAAATAATATAATGTGTAAATGCAAATATTGAGGATCTTAAATTTCGAGGACGAAATTTTTCTAAGGTGGGTAGACTTGTAACCTCCGATTTCCAATTTCCGAAATAATTAGATTTTTTTTATTTTAAATATCAGATTTATAAAATATTTACCTTGAAATTCTAGTATTAGATTTTGAACAATGTTTGGTTTTAGAAGGTAATTTATAATCTTGTATAAAAATCATTTTTTCTAAATGTCAATTTATTATAGAAAAAATAAATAAATAATATTATATATAATACTCTGGCTTCGAATATTTATTGGCTTGAAATCATAAACTTTTTGTTTAATAAAATTATTGAAAGACTAGTTGTTTTCATAATAAATTTTTAATATCCATTGGATTAGTAAATAAGTAAATTACATAATTTTTAGGGTTTTGAAATAGGGATTTAATTAGTAGCATTTGGAATCAGTTAGCCTTGGAAGCCCTTAAAAATATTTTCTTAAATTATAATATTTTCTATTAATTTTATAAGTTTACCGTCTCCCATTCACACCCTCATTTTTCCTACATGAAAAACCCATTTATATATGATCTGGGCCATTCATTATTTGGGCCAACCCTCACTCTTTATCCCACACCTCTCTCCCTATTTAAAGTCTCTCATCACCATTCCCAAGAAACCCTAGCTAGCCCTCACAAATTCCCACAAGCCAACAAGCCACCACCATTTTGTGTGCTCGTGTCCGCGTGTCCAGCATTACCGTGTCAGCCGTGTTGGCCTCGGGTCCGACCCCGGGTGTCCCACCGTATCCATTCATTTCCTGTGTCCGGTTACAACATTACAACCATATTCTTGTGTTCGACACCATCTGGACACATCCACCACTGTACACAACATCGTCCCTGTGTCCAACACCCGGACACATCTGCCACACAACATCGAATCCTCGTGTCCAGCCTCGGACACGATTCAAAACCCTAACCCTATTCTGACCTAACCTACCGCCGGTGACTGCGAGACCTCCTCCTCGTCGTCGCTCCTCGGCGTCGAGCGCCTGTGGCCGACGAGACGAGCGGATCCGTCGACCACCGCCACAGCAGAACGCTGGACCGACGCCGCCGCCTTAGATCGCCGCCGCCTCAGATCCAGTCGACGCCGCCGCCTCCCCGAGCAGATCCGCCGACGCCCTGCCCGGCCCGACCTCGACGGAAAACCCCCTCCAGCCGACGCCGGAAACCCCTCTCCCAGCGTGAGCCCGACTTGTGAGCTTCCCTCTCCCCTTTCTTCGTTTCAGTGAACTAATGAATTGTATCAGTAGATTCGTAACAGTGTTAGTTAATTAATATATATATAATCAGTTAGTTAAAATAATAATTAGTTTTATTGTTTATGAATTTAGTTATTATGTGTAAAATTTATTTATGCATTATATATAAGGATTTTGATTATGTGAACAACTATAATAAATTCTGGTTTATATTATTAATTAAGGAATAGTTACAATAATAAATTTGTTCAAAATTAGTTTATTTGGACTGGTGACCGATTTTTACCATAGATATAAAATTATATTGGCTTCTTACATAAATTCTAGATATTTACAAATAAACTTGTACTTGTAATTATTGTTCAAATAAATCCAAATGATTTTCATAAACTAGGTGTTACCTTAATAACAAACAAACGACCCTTTCTCTTTTAGCTAAACTTGTTAACCCCGTATGTTTTCTCTATGTTTGAGGACTTGGTATCCTTATCTCGGTTTTTGTGCCAAACTCCGATCATGGACTTCTTTATATAGTTTCTAGCTATTTGGACTGCTCCGGACCCATTGGAACTAACTGCTACTTCATTTGGGATCACCTTGAGAAGTGTGGCATTATTTACATTCTTTGATTAGTTATATATATATAAAATGTTTGATTGATATATATATACAAATATGTATTTTGGTATAAAAAGTATATATGTATATACATCTATTAGTGTATATACTCAAATATGTATTTTGTACAAATTACTAATAGACACTTATATATATTATATACGTTTTTATTGGTATAATATGTATTCATGTATGATTCAGTATTTAAATATAAATAAATGTAAATTGGTATATATGTATATATAACCGTATTTTGGTATAAATAGGTGTACCTATATATATAAACATGTATAAACATATTTTTGGTATATATAGATATATATAGTATATATATATAAAAACTGTATTGATATATATGTACTTGTAAAACATATTTTGGTATATTACCTGTATATAGTATTGTATTATTTTGGTATGTATGCATATATATATATATATATATATATATATATATATATATATATATATATATATATATATATATATATATATATATATAATAAGTTAATATGTATTTTGGTACATGTATACTAGTTTATATGTATGAGTGATGTATAATTTTTCACATAAATAAAATATATTTTCACTTATGTACATACAGTTATACCTATTTTGTATACTTTGGAATAACTATATATATATGTATTAATTTATTTATTGATAATATGATTAATTGGTAAATTACTAGGTGACCCTAGTTGATTAGTGCCATACCTGACAGAGCCCTGAGTTCATGTATTTGTGATGTGTTAGTGTAGCACCTGATGCAAATGTTGTATTTGATATATTTTTAGGACTGTTGGTTCCTCCAGACGATACTCTGGGATAGGACATTGGTTTTACCAGCTAAGGACCCAAGGCGAGTACATTCTCTGATTAATTTCTAATTTATGATATCTCCTATGTTCACTGTATCTAGTGTAAATATCCATGTTCTTGACACGTTGGTTACACGGATTGGTATACACGGATCTCGTCATGAGATGTTATTCCTTATTCATGGTGTAGCTTGTACAAGACTTGTTTCCTTGATATCTTGTGCATGTACAGACACTGAGACACGGGGAGATTTGCTACCTCCCTAGGGAATCCCGTGCCATAGCGTACCATGATTGGATCTACTATACCAGTCGGGGGGTTTGGGGAGTACTTTAGTGTAGATATGTGATCATACCCAACTTTATATGCACCATAGCTCACCCCACATCTCACGTTGGGTGCGGCCTGACCATTTACATGCTTCATAGCTGTTACGTGTGATTAGCCTGACCTCTACATGCATCATAGCTAACCAACGGTTAGCCTGACCTTACATGAACCATAGCTAATCACATGTAACCAGCCTGATCAAGTTCCCTAGCCGATCACATGTTAAAGCTAGTACTCACACACTTAGTCATAGAATTCTTGCTCATTGACATATTGTTCTTTTCCTGCATTTACTTACAGTATTTCCAGTATTTCTTTCATTGTACATTTCTCGTACCTATACATGCATCTGGTATGTTTCCATCTAGAACTGCTACATAGTTTATGTTATTTATATAGAACTGCTATTTAGAGATGTACTTTGCTCCTTCCTGACTGGAAAATATTTTCCAGACTGTGACCTTAGTAGACTGGTTTTCGACACACTTGGGGAATTGGATGTTACTGATTGCAGGTATGATATTTGTGTCATTAGACTTGTGTTGTATTCTTTTATTTCTTTTTTCCTATCGTGCTGTAGTTGTGAATGAGTATTTCTAGATTTATTTTATGATATCCACGTCTCCTTATGGAGTTGGATACTAGCGTGAGATTGTTTAGATAGTACTTGACCTAGACAGCGTTTTACCGCCGATGCTGTGGCGTAGGCTGGACGTACCCACGCTCTCGTGCCCCTAAACCGGGTGCAGGTCGTGACAAGATCATATTGCCAGGCATGGGTGGACAGATGGCCAGTCTTGAGGTTCGGTCTACTTTGATTGAGAGGATCAAGGCAGCATTGCCTACAGATGCGAGATTTCGACGTCTGCGAGAGAGAACAGAAGCCGGCATGCAGACGGGACTCAAGATTCATGAAGACGGAACGTTGAGGTGCGAAGATCGCCTATATGTTCCGAGTGGCGAGCTACGCCAAGAGTTGATGACCGAGGCTCATAGCTCAATTTATTCCATTTATCCCGGGGGTACGAAGATGTACCGAGACTTGAGACAGTATTTCTGGTGGCATGGGATGAAGAGGGAAATTGCAAGATTTGTGGCAAAGTACTTAGTTTGTCAGCAAGTCAAGGCTGAACATCAGAGGACTGCAGGATTATTGCAGCCACTCCCCATTCCCGAGTGGAAGTGGGAACACATTACCATGGACTTCGTCACAGGATTCCCGCGGAGCCCTAGCGGGAAGGATGCAGTTTGGGTTGTCGTAGACAGACTCACCAAGTCTGCACATTTCTTGCCCTTCAGAGTTGGGCAATCCACAGAGATACTAGCTGACATGTATATGAGGCAGATAGTACGATTACATGGAGTGCCTATCTGTATCGTATCGGATCGTGATTCCAGATTCACGTCACATTTTTGGCGGAGTATGCAGGAGAGCTTAGGAACTCGTCTCAAGTTCAGCACTACGTATCATCCACAGACTGATGGACAGTCAGAGCACACGATACAGATATTAGAGGATATGTTGCGAGCGTGCATGATTGATTTTGGAGGATCTTGGGAGGACCATCTACACTTGGTGGAATTCTCCTACAATAACAGTTACCAGGCCAGCATACAGATGGCACCCTATGAGGCACTGTACGACAGGAAATATAGGTCGCCAGTTTGTTGGAGTGACGTAGGAGAGCGTCAGATACTTGGTCCAGAATTGGTGACACAGACAGTAGAGAAGGTCAAGCAGATTCAAAGCCACCTGCGCGCAGCACAGGACAGACAGAAACACTGGGCAGATGCGCACCGCAGACCATTGGAGTTCAAGGAGGGTGACCACGTATTTTTGAGGATATCGCCCACTCGTGGTACCATCAGATTCAGAGGCAGAGGCAAGCTGAGTCCGAGATATATCGGACCTTTTGACATTTTGGAACGAGTTGGCGAAGTGGCTTACCGTCTCGCATTACCTCCATCATTAGAGGGAGTACACGACGTATTTCATGTATCGCAGTTGAGGAGATATGTCGCAGACCCTAGCCACGTTCTTAATAATTCAGAGATTATAGTCGGGCCTAGTCTGTCTTACGTAGAGCAGCCAGTTGAGATCCTCGATCGCAGCGAGAAGACTTTGAGAGGGCAGACAATTCGACTGGTCAGAGTGGCATGGAAGCATCATTCACCAGGCGAGTCTACTTGGGAGCGCAAGGATTCTATTCGGCAATGATTCCCATACTTATTTGAGGATCAAGGTACGAATTTACGTGCGGCAATTAATTACTAGTTGTTTTAAAAATTCTGTTAGATATTATCGTGCTTTACTTTTAATTTCGGGGACAAAATTTTTCTAAGTTGGGAAGAATGTAAACCCCCTCGATTTATTCTGTAGATAGTTAGAGTGGACCAGGAAAATTTTGATAGAAGATATTGAGGTTTAGAGTTGAGGATATTTACCTGGAATTTTAATCCAATTAATTTAAACCATTGGCACACCCTATCTTTGTCTAATTTTTCGGAGCCCATTGGCAGCCCATAAATTCCGTACAATTATTGTACTTCCGACTCAACTCGCCAAATTAGGCACTGGACTTTTCTGACTGTTAAAATCAACTTTTGGGTGCTCTAAATTAATTGCACAACATTCCGAAAATGGTAACCCGTATTTAATTCTGTGTCGGACACCTGTGTCGTTACCCTCGATTTTGGGGTACCAACTTAACCCGTTGAGCCGGACCAACTAAAGGGTCCAAGACTGACTCCAAGCCCCCACCATTTTTTGCCTTTGCGCCATTTCCAGATTTTGACCCCGCGGGCCCCAATTAAATTAAATTCGCGGAACGCGTTATCTCTATTTAAATCGGGATTTACCAACTTTGTAAATTCTATTTTTATCCTAAATTAATCCTAATGCCCTTCAAATTGGACCCGCGCCTAACGCGCAATACCCCCTCACCATGACAATTTTTTAAATATATTTTTCTCCATAATTTTTGCTTCATTTCATGTGTCCATACAAATTCCCGAATTTACGGGGGCTTATTTGCAATTATTAAATTGTTGGCAACATCCCATTGGTCATGATTAATTGAGAGGGTCCCAAAATAGGGTCCCAATCTTAATTCCCTTATTCCCTCATGAAGAAACTCTATCCCATCCATATTAAATCCCATCCACCCATTCTACATGGGATGATCACAACCACTCATTCAAACCTACACACTCCCCTATAAAGTGACTCCTACACCCCACCCTCAACCAAACCTACCAGCCCTAATCCCAAAAACCACTCTCTCTCCTACTTCATTTACTTTCTTCATGCAAGAAGAAAACTTCACCCTTCTCCCTCCATTCTTCTCTTCCTCCTTCCTTCCTCCTCCCACTTGAAGCCCCACCCGACCTCCGGCCACTCCCCCCGACCTCCCGCCAACGTCGGCCAGCCGACGCCGGCACCGCACCCCGCAGCGACCACCCCCCACTGCAGCCCGCGCGGCCACTCCCCGCTGCAGCCCGCGCGACCACTCCCCGCGCAGCTGTGCAGCGCCGCTGCCGCCCTGCTGCGAGCATCCCGCCGGCGCCATTCTCCACAGTCCCCCCTCGCTGTGCTTTTCCCGTCGGCCGACCACTCCCGGGGCTGAACCGGGCGTCCCGCCGCCGGACGGTGCTTACCTCCGGCCACCTCTCTATCCTACCACCACCACCAGTTACCAACATCATCTCCACCATTGCCACCACTAGTTTTTACTACCACCATCGTCACCACCACCCCCGGCCACCTCCTTCGACCGTAACCGGCACCGTCGTCGCCAAGGTCGACTCTCCATCTTTTCTTTTTAAATTCCAGAGTTCAAATCATTTGTTATATATGATTTAATTATGCAAGGATGTGTGAAATGCTAGCTAGGGTTGTAGCTATATAGTTTGGATATAAATGATTAGTGTGGGGAGTACTTAATACGTGATTAGGGTTAAGTATAGATGATTATAAATTGTTTTGTGTTGATGTATGGGAAATGCTAGCTAGGGTTTTGAGTTATATATGTGAACATGGCTTGAGGTTGTGTTTAATGAGGTTTAATAAAATTCTAGCGTTTATGTAGTGATGATATAAATGATTAGTGTAGTAAAATATTGAACTACGGGATTAAGATTTATATTGACTAAGGCTAATGATGATTAGTGCGAATATGGATCTTAATGACTTGAGGTTGTGTTAACATATTTTAGGGTTTTTTAGTGTAGTGACCTTATGACTTATGTATTATGAAGTTGGATTTGGATATGGTGCTTTGGTGAAAAATTAGGGTTGGCTGCTACATTCAATATCAAGATTAAAAGACGTGTTCGAGGAAAATAGAGTTATGACCTTGGAGCCAACTAATCGGGAAGTAATGTGCATGGGGGAAATGTTAGTTTATTTTCGGAATAATTAAAATCGAAAAGAGTGTACCATTGATTAGATGCTTCAACCATTTTACCGATAGTCAACTATTGTTAACCCCCCTAGTAACTTGTCCCTGTGAGTCGTATTTGAGACTGAGTCTAGAAGTAGATGTGTGTCGCATCCCTGGTTGGCATAGAATAGATTATTGATTTTGGTTTGTATCTCATCTCTAGGTACTGCAGGACCGGAGGACTTGGACGAGGTACCGGATCCCCGTCTTCAGCAGCCGCGCGCAGGCAAGTGTACCTTGCCACCAGTACAGATATTTGTTGTTTCATATGTACATCGTGCACGTAGTTATGTTGACGTTAGGTACTTCACGTCCGGTTCACAAACGGGTAAAGACGTACGTCGTAGCGTCCTAGGAAGTTTGTTGGATGATTCGTAGTATCTTGATATGCGTACCTGAGTTTATCGACACCCCAGGACACACTCATACACTGTGATCGTGCCAGATTCCTGTATCCTGATACTGACATCATGACCAGAGACTGGGATGACCTTAGGGTCGCGTCTGTTGAGTTATCTTTCGTGTGTCGGGGCTGTTAGAGGTTCAGGTTCAGCGCACAATCGTTGACCGTTTGGGATAGAGAAGACAGTTACTAGATGTTTGGGCTACTCTGCACGCGCTTATATATGTATATGTAGTGATCCTGTGTGTAGTGGTAACACCCGTGTGTCTCTGTGCTCGGAGCTACGGTACGACCCGTGTGTCTCTGTGTTCGGAGCTGCGGTTTTATATTAGAAAGCCCACGCGTCGAACATTGTCTTTAAACTGTGTCACACTAGATGGTTATGATAGAGTACCCTGTCGTGCACTTGTACTTTCTGTTTACTTGGCATGCTATATTTTTGTACCTTGTTACGTCCCTCTGAGGACCTGGTTCCCTGCCAGTTTTGCAGCATAGACGATTACGGAGCACTTGGAGATACTGATGGAGTGGCATATCTTGCGAGCATGGTACCAGGTACTTACATTATATCTACCGGCATTATGGTTATTTTATATTGTTTATTCATCTGCTGTTGTAGCCTAGTTTTGTAGACTCATACTTCTTCTCGAGTCTATTCGAGTTAGTGTGTTATTGGGCGGCCGACCTTAGCACATTTAGCTCTTTCTTGTATACTGATGTACATTGTGGATTGAGACATAGAAGTTTACATTTATGAATATCTAGATAGTGCCCTTTATATTACAGCTTATACGTATTCGAGTCAGACCAGAGTCTGGTCGAATGCGTAGCTGGCGTGTCACGTATTCCTGGTCCTACGTATTTTGGGACTGGGGCGTGACACATTCGATTTAATCAATTAAATCCAAATCTCCATCCTTGTGCAATTTTTCTAATTGTTGGGGGCTATTATGCAAAAACACGTTGAGATATCCCCACCATTGGATAATACGTGAAGAAATCCAATTTTCCCTTTACGTAGATTTTTCCATAATTTTTTGGGATGTGCAACGTGCGCACATCGCCCCGTATATTAGATCTACCTTTGCATTTAATTAATGTAATTTATAGCCGTCCCCAACATCCCTATGGGAGCCCAAGGCCCATCCCTAGGAGAGTATTGACCAAGTCAAACTATTCCTAGGTCAACCCAACCCCATGTGCATATAAATACATCATTTCTTTTACTTTTACTTTTCCTTTTTATTCCGAAACCTAGATTTTAATTCCAACCGACCCCCCCTTGCCATTACTGTTCCTTCCTTCCTTCAACCGACCGGCCGCCTGACCTCGTCGGGGCCCGACCCCTACCCAGCCAACCATCCTCCACCTCAACGACTACTTAACCGACGACCGACGCTCGTGATCTTTGAATCCGCGGTCGTACGGTTCCACCTCGATCCAACGAAGCTTCAGCCATGGCGATCGACAGAACTTACTCCGCCGGTGGCCTCCCTTCCTCCGTCGAACGAATCCGCCGTCGACGAGCGAGTTATATTCCTCGGCTATCTTCTTCGCAGAGAGCCACCGGTGACCCCCTTCAACGGTGCACCACCACCATCAGCGCCGAGCTCCTCTCCTTCCTCGACGACCAGAGTAACCCCACACCACCAGCACCATCACAAACGCCTCCCTCGTCCCTGTCCCAGTCCGGCCTCCTCCCTGAGTCACCCCCTCCCCCTGCTCAGCCCTCCCCCTGACCGGACCACCCTCCTTCAATGGCTTGAACTACACCCCGTGCTCCTCCCTCGACTTCCTCCTTCTTCCTGTGCACCCTCCTTTCCCGTTCACCGCCGGCAGCACCAACACCACAACCCCACCAGCACTCCACCACCACCACCCCTTCTCATCCATCCCCTTCCGGAGCTCCTCCTCGACCACAGCTTCCTCCTCGCCGGACACCCCTGGCCGGAGCAGAAATTGCCCCATCATCATCACTGCATCGTCGTCATCTCTTCGTCGTCATTTCTAGCAACTCACCATCGTCATCGCATCATCGCCCCATCTTTATCATCGCATTGTCGTCATCTCTTCGTTGCCATTTCAACAAACTCACCCTCGTCATCACCATTAGAGTCATCACAATCACCACCATTATAATCACCATCATCGTCACCAATACCTTAAACCCTAATCACCCTCCTCCTCCTCCTCGTCACTGTCATGTCATCGTCATCGCCACTATCGTTGTAGCCAGTCGTCATCATCACCATCACCAGCCCACAATCATCATCATTAGCCCACATCATCATCGTCAACATCAATACACATCATCATCATCATTCTATAGCATCCTCGCCACCACCTTAATCTAAATCCACACATTCACCATTGACCACCATTATCGTAGCCATTATCGTTTTCCTTATTATCACCATCACCATCGTCGCTGACATCGTCATCATCCCCATCATCAGGATTATCAACATTATCATTATTCCTATCATCCTCAATATTGTCATCACCATTATCTCAAACCATCATCATCATCTCTCATTCTCAACACATAAAAACCCTAATCATTGCCTCGTCATCTTCATTAGCACCATCATCCTCGTCGTCACCATCATACACATCACCATCTTCGTCATCTGTAATCATCATTATCGCTCCATCGTCATCGTCATCCATATCGTTATCATCATCGTCTTATAGTCATTACCATCATCATCGTCGTCAACCTCACCGTCGTACTCGTGCACGTACTCTGAGGTATGAACCTGTCTGTCTTCTCCTTTTATGTATGTGTGTGTGTGTGCCATTAGGACATGTGTATTGCTTATGACTGTTAGCTGACTGCAAACCCTGAGTCGGTGAACCCAATAACTTGTACGCGTACACATATGCGTATTAGAAGTTAAATGATATATATATATATATATATATATATATATATATATATATATATATATATATATATAGATGACTGTATTATATAAGTAATTATATGCTTATGACTATAGGTGTATTTATATTGTACGACCCTAGGACACCGTGGACTGTCCCATACTTACCTTGACCATGTTGACCCTAAGAACTTGTGAATTTGTCTGCCTTGTGTACATTAACGCACTGGCTTAGACACCTGTCAGCTGACTGACTGATTGTGTACAACACTTGAAGATGTGACCCTGCGTAATCTAACTCATAATTGATCGTGTTAGATGACTAGTGTTACCCGTAGTAAACCCCCTGAGTCCAGTATAAATATTGTTGTGCGTGTACTAGTGTAATGACTAATGATTATATTATATTATATTATATGTACATAGGATTTTGGCTTTGTTCTGCGCGACTTCTGGAGCAGGTTATTGGTACATTTCAGCTTCCTTGCCAGGCAAGTATACCTTGTCATTGTACTGTTATTCATATTCCATATGTTGCATGCATCTTTATTTTATGTTTTTAGTTCATATATTTTAACTGTTATATAAAATGCGCGCGACGGTGTCGTCGCGGTATTTTTTTATTTATGTATTTGCATTGACCTTGTTTATGAGACTACCCCATTATTATGTAGCATCATTAGGTTCATTGGCCGTGACACAGTTGTTACACGAGTTGTGAGTCTCATATAGATCACAGACTGGCGTGCAGGGTTTGGCCTCCTGTACGTGTGGGCCATGCGTTAGGAATAACTGTTGTTAGAAACTTTGCATGCTAGTAGACTTAGCAGTTATTAGAGGTCTATGGACATAACCTATTGTAGTACAGTGGTCCCATCCTTGTCCTTGTTTGGTTGCAGGATTGGGCTAGGGTACTAAGAATAGGCTATGAACCAAATTGTGTCATGGATGTGACATGCTTAGAGCATTGGGTGGGGAGAACAACAAGTACCGCATTTGAGCTCCTTTACACTTTTCCTTTTGTAACCCGGAAGCTCCGCAGGAGATACGGGCGGTGATGACCCCTATACTACTTGGCGGGCCTCCGCCGTTCAAAAGACGACGTGCCTTTGAGGCCCCTGGTTCTCCGAGAGAGTCATGCCAATCCCACTTTTCGGCCAGATAGCTCACTTGTGGGGAAAGTTGTTCTTAACTGCATTCACTTAGACGGTTAGGCAACCATTGGATATTTATTTCAGTACTTTATTGGCATGTGTTTTATATATCTTGTTATGTCCCTCTGAGGACCTGGCCCCTTCCAGGTGTATCTGTTATTGAGTATTCGCAGGAGCGCAGATTCGGATGTCTACATATGTTCGAGGATGTCTTCTCTTCGAGCCTGTGATTGTTAGCTGGTAATCTTATATGGTGTTTGTTGTGTTATTCTTATGTTATATTTTCTCTTATATTCGGGTTGGTAGTGGATTTGTTTCCACCCAACTATCATCATTAGATACTTATATTGAGATCTAGTTTCATAGATACTGGTTATTTATTTATATTTGATTTTTGTGGATGAGATTTAGATTATACCCTGTTACTTGTGATATATGTTTATACCACTTGTGGATTTGATATTCATATTACAGCGTACGTATGTATCATGGTATCCATATATTGGAGTTGTCATATACATACAGCTGGCATGCTTACGTGTTTCTAGTCCTACATATTTTGGGACTGGGACGTGACATATTTTTGTGGTGGCCCATGCAGGTCGAGAGCATATTGTCTCGGTTACGTTACTGTACTGAACAAGCCTGCACCTAGGACTAGAGTATATGATCTCATCCACAATTGACTATGATTCATCTACCTCCTATCTGTTCTATTTGAACAATTATATCCTGCTTGATTCCTGTACTTCTCTAATAGTTCTTTGAGTATAGCCTTCTGCTAGAATATAGGAACCCCTGTTATTAGGATGATAATTATGGTAGCACACCTATTACGAATACAACGAGAATATAGATACACCACTAAGTTTAGAATGTCTAGTGAACCCTAGAATTCCTTATCTTTAGATTGGTATACCATTACCCCTTGATGTATTAAGAGGACTTGAGAGTAGCATAGACTGTCACGACCCGCACCCAGAATTTGGGCATGAGTCGTGGGTACGTCCAGCCTACGCCGCAGCATCGGCGGTAGAACGCTGTCTAGGTCACAAACATAATATATCCTGTTAATAGTCTCAACTCCGAACGGAGGACAAAGATAAATAAACCACAGTTCTATAATATACTCAATCACAATCTATAAGAATAATGGCACGATGAGAATAGAAAAGAGTTCTAATAAAACCAACCACAATAATCCAACTCAAATCCTGGGTCTAAATGACCTCACAAAGTCACAAAATAATAAATACATCTCAGTCTCAGTCTAAAACAATAATGCAGAAAAAGTAGTCTAAGAGCAGCCAGGTACGTTCTCCTCTAGGCTAGGCAACTCCTCTGGGGTTTCTGGAGTGAAATCACCCTCTAATCCTGGGCCGTAATGAGTGGGGCAAAGATCCTCCAGGTCCTCTGAAAAATGTTATCCAGTCAGGATTGGAGCGAAGCACAAGCACTAACAGCAGTTTTATTAAATTGACAAAATCTATAAACAGTGTAAGAGATACAAGATGGAAATAAATGCTGAAAATGAGAAGTACAGGAGAAATGAAATAGACAATAGAGCATCTAGCAATGAACAATAAACAGTGAATGCTAGAACAAGTAAATCTGAATAAAGATAAAATATCTAGCTAAGTGTTTGAAATATTAGTTTATCATGTGATCGGCTTGGGACTAGATCAGGCTGGTTATATATGATTAGCTATGATTCTTGAAGGTCAGGCTAACCATATGGTTAGCTATGATGCATGATAATGGTCAGGCTAATCATATATAACAGCTATGAAGCATGATGGTGGTCAGGCCGCACCCGACGTGAGAAGTGGGGTGAGCTATGATGCATGGTAAGGATTTGGATATGATCATATAATCTACTAATAGTTCCCCATCCCCAGCTAGCATGGTGGATTCCAATCACGACTCCTCATGATGGGGATCTAGGGTGCTAACTCGTGTATCCACAGTGTCAGAATCAAGTATGTAATACACTACAATTTATAGAAGTAATCAACAATGAAAACTGTCAGAGAATGTACTCGCCTGTGGTCCTGAGCAAAATGTGAGGATCGATGTCCAAAGTGGGATCGAAATGACCTATATATAAGATATCAAGGTTAAAAATGGTGTTTCGAATGATAAAAGTGATTAGCTAAGTTGAAATGAGGGTGTTAGGCCATTTCTAGGTCTATACTAGGTTTACCTATGGTTAACTAGATCATTTGGTCAAAATCTAATTAATACTAGTCTTATGCTAGTCTATAACTGCCATACTAGGGTTATTTATACTTACCTAAAATATATAGGGTAGTGTTTATATAGTAACTTAACTTATACCTTATTCATATAATTAATACCCTCAACCCAAAACTAGCTACACACTTTGATACTCCCCTTGATGTTTATTCATAACCCACACTTATTTTTGTACTGATATAACCCCCTTATCTAGCACTTGATGAAATTAGCCACTACACACACACACATGCCTCACAGGCACACACACTGGCACTTCGAATACACAGGAACATTACACACACATGTATCCTCACATAGTTGACTGATACACCACACTACTCATACATACACATGTAGACATAGCCCCTGGACTGCTACTGCACTGCTAACCTCACTCACACAACTGTACAAAGTCTAACACACCTACCCACACTAATACACTTGCACAGACACACAGTTAAACTCTCACCTAACTGATACACATACATAGACACACATAGATAGGAACACACAGTCACAATTTCACAGCCACACTAACACAAAGACACACACACTGACACAGTTTCTCAGTTTGAGGTTGTTTGGTTTCACACCTACACAGTCCCTGACTAACTGATACACCCTCTAGGTACTGAGACACACACTGAACCTTAAGGCAACACAGGTTCACATTGGTCACTGCATCAAGGAGGCACTGCACTAATTCTGAAGATACACACACAGTTTACACAGATAATTCATTTCCCCCCTCTAGCTACTGACAGGAACTCTAAATTTACAGAAATAGTATCTACACACTGACAGGAACATAGTTACACAGGTAATGCACAGTTTACACACAATTTTATACATAGACACACACATTCTCAGTTCACTCACACACTAGGTATGCCCCTAACCTCACTGCACACACACAACTCCCTGATACACTGCTCTACCTACTGACACAGTTAACACACAGGGTGCATATGGATACACTCACACACATACCTATTTTATCTCAGGTCTGATACTCTAGGGAACCCAATACAACATAACCCATCACTTCTAAAATTCAACACTGAACTATCCTAATTACCTAACACAGTCACCTCACAGCTATCTAACATACTGAACTTACTGATACATTACTGCACACAGGCACTCTGTTTCCTATTAATCATCACTCACACACACCTAATTCACTGCACCGCTGCTGAGAATACCTCACTCACACACATGCACAGCCATAGGTTGACTGGTACACACTGTCACAGTGAAATTCACCCATGCACACACTGCTACACACTGAAATTACTGCTCACCCACACTACACACATAGAGGTACTCACACACACAGATAAATTGGGATACCCGATACCAAGGGATACACATAACACCCACATGGACAGATTCTGGGACAACTCCAAAATGGCTAACTGATACACATTGCACACATAGAGATCTCATACCCTGCTATGGTCCTCCTAACTAATATACTACACCCAACCACAGGAAACCAACCAATGCACAGCCACATACACAGTAACCCTCTCCCAAGCCCGACTGCACATATCCTCTTCCCTAACACAGTTTTCCCCCAAACACAAACCCCCGACTGAACAGAGAACCATTCACAGTGATCACCACACAACACACAACCCATTCACAACACAATTACATTTATAAAATATAGATGGGTATATCAAAATACAGAAATTTAAACACAGGGTTAGGCAAAAACCCTAAGACACATTATTAATCATGAATCCTCAAAACTAAAAACCCTAAATCAAAATTATCTCTACATGCAAATGAGAAAATCCGCCTACATGCAAATACCTAGGGTTAGGGTTCCTGATAATTGGGGAAAACCCCATGTTGGTCATCAAAACCCAATCCAAACCCTAAAATCAAAATCTAAACAATAGGGTGGGTTCCTAATGGCCATTAACATCTGAAAACAGGAATTTAATGAAGAAAAAATGGGGTTTTACCTGCAGGGATGGTTTCTCCAATGGAAGTTCTTCCTTCCCAAGTTTCCTTGATCCAAGTTCCCTGCTTTCCTTGCTTTGGAGGAGGAGAAAATAGAAACCTAGGGCTAGATCTCGAAAATTGGGTGGGGAGATGGTTTCTCTTGTGGAGGCTAGGGTTTCCTTTTTCTCTACATGAAGAATAGCTTAGAAAGAGGTTTCCTTTTATATTAAAGCAAGTTTAGGGTTTCCATGCCTAGTATTTTTAGGTTAAACCTCCCCTGGCCCTCTCATGTAGAACCTAATTAACTCAGGTTTAGGCCTTCTAGGGTTTGAGGTCCAAGCCTAAAATTAGAATTCTAGGGTTTCACTAGAACTGGTTTACAATTAGGGTTGACTCACTAGGGTCTGTCCTAATGAGTTCTAGGGTTTGACCTAAAACTAAATATTACAAATAATAATATAATTAGTTACAAAACTCAGCAATTAATTAAATTCATAATTATTTAAAATAGCTAAATTACACAAATGCCCTTATATGGAAAAGTGGTAGTGACATAGACACTACTAGTGATAGTTAGAAGTTTTACCATAATGTTTGACCCTAGTATTGAGGAACCAATGGAGATCCAATAATGAACATTAGGACTAAACCTAACCTTCATAATTGGATAGTATTGGAGAACTATAAAACTTAGATCATTGTCTTATTATTAGTAGACAACACCTTAGGAAGCCGAGAGGAATGTAATCAATATTTTCTTGATCATACCTTAAACACAGAGACTAGCACCCCACTCCCCTTTAGAAAACCATGATGCTATCTAGAGCCCCTCTATTTCATATGTTGTTCCTCTGCAACCTTAACGTTCGCTTATTACAAGATTAAATTATCCTCTACCCTTCTTCATCTTTCAGTTCGTGCCATCTGATGCTTTTGATTATAGATCAAGTGATTGTATTCTATGAGGATATATATTTGCTAAAGTTATAGTTATGACCTTGAACTTTGAATTGTGTGCCTTGTAGTTAGAACCTGATGGTTGAGTTGTTCAATTAGATTGTGATGATTACCCCTAGTTGTAGACCACGTAATTTGTTCCCCCATCTCGATACAAGTTAGATCCCTTTCCCCTTAACAGCTAGTAACTCTTCTATTCTTACTATTGACACTTGTTCTATAAGCACTATGACTAAGGCTTAAGACGACCATGACCTATGTAATATAGGAAGATACCCTAATAGGTACTAAGACCCTTTTTCGTAGACCTTAATAGGAGCTTCTATGGTATCCTTAAAGACAATTACAATAGTAGTTTAATTGTTATAAGTTATGTAGTATACCTCACACCCTAGTATCCCATAATCTTTTGACCCATTATTAAAGTGTAATTGAATGACATTCATTATATACTAGCATAAGATGACAGTGTTTATTCAGACAACAGAATTTAGAGGTCCTTGCTCCATTTGGTCGACTAGCGACATAGACAAGGAGGTTGTATGATAACTGTAGAGATTGTAGAGTCTTTATTATTATTGCTTATTTTGTTTTTGTAAACTTGAATTGACTTGTACCTCCTTTCATCATCATCTAGCGTACTTATAATTGTTGTACCACCTTGACTTATGCTGCTATATTATAGCCTAGTTTTGCAAGCTTACTCCTCTATCGAGCTTGATCATGATATATGTATTAGTGGGTTAACACACTAATATAATTCAGAATCAGTGTACTACGGTCTGATCAACCATAGTGTGCTTGGTTTGCCCCTTCGCATAACTACCATATATAGATTGAGATATATAGTGATTAGTAGACGAATGTACTTGCCCTCTAAATATGTCTGAGTATGTCGTATCCGTTACATAACTGTACCGAGGCGAGCAAGTGAATAGGAATTACCAAAATATGATTTTAATCCACAACTATCTTGACAATTCCTATTTGAATTCTTTAAACGTCTTGATCCCGATACTTCTATTCTATTACCTCTCCCTTGAACTCTTTATTATTGATCTTCGCCTTCCCTTATTTCAGAAAGACGAAACATCTTGCTTGGTATAAAATTGATATATAGATAGTACTAGATATACCCCACAGGCCAGTCGCATTGTTTGGTGACCATCTTTTATAAATGATTAAGGGAATATCATAGATGATATGTTGGTGTTAAAGACTTTGAGGATTAAATAACATGATTAAATAATTTGGGGCATAGATTTCTTTGATGTATAGCCTTAGATGATAGATGGGTAAATTCTAAGTTGGGTAGAGACCGCAATGTTCACTTGAGGGGAATTCTTTAGACTGTAATCAAGTGAGATTTGATAGAGAGAACCCTACCCTATTTTAATTTCGAGGACAAAATTATTTTAAGTTGGGTAGATTGTAAACCCCCTCACCCAAAATTAGGTCTACTTTGCCTAGATAGAGAAATTAGGTCTAGTTTGAGCCAAATAGAATTAGAACACGACATTTATTTAATTATGAAATAATTTATATCATGTAGCGCACCTTACCATTGCTTCGATAATTGGAGCACCTCACTAGCCATTGCCTATCTACAAACTT
This sequence comes from Iris macrosiphon, assembly GCA_036927795.1. Taxonomy (NCBI): domain Eukaryota; kingdom Viridiplantae; phylum Streptophyta; class Magnoliopsida; order Asparagales; family Iridaceae; genus Iris; species Iris macrosiphon. The sequence continues at coordinate 80,008,285 of JAYESA010000020.1, forward strand.
CACAACCTCATCCTAGACATGCCCGCCTACTATTCTGACTCTTGTGCAACTTATAATATTGCTCTCTGGTGCTATATTTTAGCCGCACAATAAACGTCGCGGACGTTATTTCTGAATTCTAAATAAATCCCAACTCAGTACCCTTGTGCGTTCCAATCGAAATTGGAAACACAACCTTGACCATTTTGTACAACCTAAATTTTATTAATATTTTACACTGTACCCTCTACGCCCTGACACTTGTGTCCCGCCTAAATTAATCCAATGTGCTCCTAATTAATTTCAGAACATCGTGCGCATTCGATTTAATCAATTAAATCCAAATTTCCATCCTTGTGCAATTTTTCTAATTGTTGGGGGCTATTATGCAAAAATACGTTGAGCTATCCCCACCATTGGACAATACATGAAGAAACCCAATTTTCCCTTCACGTGGATTTTTCCATAATTTTTTGGGATGTGCAACGTGCGCACATCGCCCCATATATTAGATCTACCCTTGCATTTAATTAATGTAATTTATAGCCGTCCCCAACATCCCCATGGGAGCCCAAGGCCCATCCCTAGGAGAGTGTTGATCAAGTCAAACTATTCCTAGGTCAACCCAACCCCATGTGCATATAAATATATCATTTCTTTTACTTTTACTTTTCCTTTTTATTCCTAAACCTAGATTTTAATTCCAACCGACCCCCCCTTTGCCATTACTGTTCCTCCCTTCCTTCAACCGACCGGCCGCCTGACCTCGCCGGGGCTCGACCCCTACCCAGCCAACCATCCTCCACCTCGACGACTACTTAATCGACGGCCGACGCTCGTGATCGTCGAATCCGCGGCCGTACGGTTCTACCTCGATCCAACGAAGCTTCAGCCATGGCGATCGACGGAACTTACTCCGCCGGTGGCCTCCCTTCCTCCGTCGAACAAATCCGTCACCGACGAGCGAGTTATATTCCTCGGCTATCTTCTTCGCAGAGAGCCACCGGTGACCCCCTTCTCCGGTGCACCACTACCATCAGCGCCGAGCTCCTCTCCTTCCTCGACTACCGGAGTAACCCCACACCACCAGCACCATCACAAATGCCTCCCTCGTCCCTGTCCCAGTCCGGCCTCCTCCCTGAGTCACCCCCTCCCCCTGCTCAGCCCTCCCCCTGACCGGACCACCCTCCTTCAATGGCCTGAACTACACCCCGTGCTTCTCCCTCGACTTCCTCCTTCTTCCCGTGCACCCTCCTTTCCCGTTCACCGCCGGCAGCACCAACACCACAACCCCACCAGCACTCCTGACTGATTGTGTACAACACTTGAAGATGTGACCCTGCGTAATCTAACTCATAATTGACCGTGTTAGATGACTAGTGTTACCCCTAGTATACCTCCTGAGTCCAGTGTAAATATTGTTGTGCGTGTACTAGTGTAATGACTAATAATTTTATTGTATTATATTATATGTACATAGGATATTGGCTTTGTTCTGCACGACTTCTGGAGCAGGTTATTGGTACATTTTAGCTTCCTTGCCAGGCAAGTATACCTTGTCATTGTACTGTTATTCATATTCCATATGTTGCATGCATCTTTATTTTCTGTCTTTAGTTCATATATTTTAACTGTTATATAAAATGCGCGCGACGGTGTCGTCGCGGTATATTTTTATTTATGTATTTGCATTGACTTTGTTTATGAGACTACCCCCATTATCATGTAGCATCATTAGGTTCAATAGCCGTGACACAGTTGTTACACGAGTTGTGAGTCTCATATAGATCACGGACTGGCGTGCAGGGTTTGGCCTCCTGTACGTGTGGGCCGTACGTTAGGAATAACTGTTGTTAGAAACTTTGCATGCTAGTAGACTTAGCAGTTATTAGAGGTCTATGGACATAGCCTATTGTAGTACGGTGGTCCCATCCTTGTCCTTGTTTGGTTGCAGGATTGGGATAGGGTACTAAGAATAGGCTATGAACCAAATTGTGTCATGGATGTGACATGCTTAGAGCATTGGGTGGGGAGAACAACAAGTACCGCATTTGAGCTCCTTTATACTTTTCCTTTTGTAACCCGGAAGCTCCGCTGGAGATACGGGCGGTGATGACCCCTATACTACTTGGCGGGCCTCCGCCGTTCAAAAGACGACATGCCTTTGAGGCCCCTGGTTCTCCGAGAGAGTCATGCCAATCCCACTTTTTGGCCAGATAGCTCACTTGTGGGAAAGTTGTTCTTAACTGCATTCACTTAGACGGTTATGCGACCATTGGATATTTATTTTAGTACTTTATTGGCATGTGTTTTATGTATCTTGTTATGTCCCTCTGAGGACCTGGCCCCTTCTAGGTGTATCTGTTATTGAGTATTCGCAGGAGCGCAGATTCGGATGGCTACATATGTTCGAGGATGTCTTCTCTTCGAGCCCGTGATTGTTAGCTGGTAATCTTATATGGTGTTTGTTGTGTTGTTCTTATGTTGTATTTGCTCTTATATTTGGGTTGGTAGTGGATTTGTTTCCACCCAACTATCATCCTTAGATACTTATATTGAGATCTAGTTTCATAGATACTGGTTATTTATTTATATTTGATTTTCGTGGATGAGATTTAGATTATACCCTGTTACTTGTGACATATGTTTATACCACTTGTGGATTTGATATTCATATTACAGCGTACGTATGTATCATAGTATCCATATATTGGAGTTGCCATATACATACGGCTGACATGCTTACGTGTTCCTAGTCCTACGTATTTTGGGACTAGGGCGTGACAGCGTAATACACCGTGCGGTTGTGAGGCATTACAACACCTGTACGGAGTATCGATACCTGGAAGATCCTGATATCCATAGCGTGTGAGCATCTTCTCAATATAATGAGACTGTGACAGTGCCACTCCAGTGCCCGTCCCGATGACCTTGATCCCCAGGATCACATCAGATCCCCAAGTCCTTCATACTGAACTTGGATGAGAGGAACTTCTTTGTCTCAGTAAAATGTGCTTGATCCGTGCCCAGGATCAATATGTCGTCCACGTATAGACAACCGATGACTCATCTCCCATCAGCGAACTTTGTGTAAACTCACTTGTCCGTCTCAATGGACTTATACTCTCCGCCTCGATCACTTCTGAGTCTCTTGAGTTGTTATCCTTTTTCGACGTTTATCCTCAGCCCTGAACTCCTTGAACTTCTCGAATGCTTCATATTTAGTCTTGAACAGATAGACGAATACGTACTTCGATTATTCATCGATGAAGGTAATGAAATACTTCATCATAGCCTTTGTGGAGAACTGGTTGAAGTCACAGATATCTGAGTGTACCAACTACAAAAAATATGTACTTTGATTTACCCGTTTGAAATATTTTCTAGTAATCTTTGTCTGCGCACAGACCTCATACTTCTCCATCTACTTACCCCCACATTTAGAGATAAGCCATAGACTAGACATCTTGCAGTACAGAGTACATGTCCTAGTCTTTGTGTCCCACAACTCTTGTAATAAGACTCTACTCATAAGCAGAAGCTCGAGCATCTATATGATACTGAAGTCTTGTTCCAAAGTATGTCTCCTGCCAAGATATCACCATTTGGCAACTATGGATGTTCACCCTCAAGTCTGCAACAGACTTCCTGAGATTAGTTCCTTGATAATCACTGGTACTTTGCTACTCGTACTTCTTTGACTGTAACTTCTCAAAGTCCAGAACCATTGTCACAATCCCCAGATCTTCTACTTGATCCTTGTTCGCTATCGAGATCTTCGACCTTCTTCAGTGATAGGCTTGACAACGGATCTTCCTAGAGCTCCCGTGGCTAGATGCACTAGTGTCCATTCACCAGTCAACAACTACGCCAGATGACTTAACCTGGCAATCATAGCAACCAAGTTAAGTAATCAAAGTAACTAAGTTAGGCTTTTACCTTGCTATTTTGGTTTGAAATTGGATATGTAATCCTCATTCTCATGATCCTTTATGCTTGAAGAGACATGCGCCAAGGTACTCATAGTCTTATACGCATAACCTGGTCGCACATAGACCTTGCTTAGAGCTAGCCACATAGATGCTTCTATGTGCCAAGTTCTGGCATGCACCAATAGAACGCCATGCGCAGTGACTACACTGTACTGAGCCCGCCATGCGCAGTGAGTGCCATGTGCCTAGACTGCTTATGTGCCAAGTTCTTCCATGTTCTAATTGTTGTCATGTGTAGATGCATAGTGCTAGTCTCTCTTATGCAACCCAATAGACTTTACTATGCGGCTACTAGCTTCAGACATCTCCATGCGCCAACTTGCATCAGATGTCGACTTTCTTTCTCTTGGAATGTGCGTCTCCAGCGACACCAGATCAAGTTCACTTTTATTCGTAGAAATGGTAGATCCTGGATCTCTCTACTAACGTCCAACATTTGATAGATGACTCATTCCTCATCCAAATGATTGAAGTGTAGCCCGTCAATCTTCTCAAGTTTGTAAAAACTTGTGTTGAAAAGACTTGCACGGTTGTTCTCCATCTTACTCGGATATTGCTTTGAGATTGTTAGTCCCGAGACTTAATCAAAGGTGGTAGAACAAGAAGTTGAAGTCGAGATCAAAAGTTCACACAAAAGTTTTCTCTCTGATATACCTCGATCCAACGAAGAACTATATAATATAGAATATAGTTGTTGATTATAATTCCTTCTCCATCACAAAATTCAAGAACAAAAAATACGTTCTTCTTTGCAAACGCAGTTGCAATTGGGACAGAACATTTACATCTGGAAGAAGAGGAGAGAAATATAGAATAAAAATTATTCTTGCTATTATGGTGAAGACCATCGTTGCTCAAAGTAAGATTCGTTCTCTATCGACGTTTTGCTCCCAAGAGCCAGCAAGTTCACAAGAGAACTTCTGGAACGCTCGTAGTCACCTCCTTGTGTGATTCGAACGGACTCCTTTGGACTCCTCTTTCTCAATTTTTTGGTGTGTCTCAAAAGAAGGCTAGAGGGCTCTTTATATAGGAAAGGATGGAAGCCCATCCTCTTCTTTCCGATGTAGGACCAAAAAGTCAATATAGAAAATTGATATCCCACAATAGCAGCCCAATGCATAGGCCGCTCAACGTCCGTTCAGCACCCGCTCATGAAACACGCACATGCAACCCGAGCATAAAACGAGCGCATAAAACGAGCGCAACAAAATCATACAAGCGCCTTGAGCTCCTACTCATTCGCTTAGGCTACGTACGGGTTGAGCATTTGAAAAGTTTACACCCTAACTTATACATAGAAATGGGGAAGGTTCTTTGTCTCTTCTCATCTAAGAAAGAGAAGAAAAGGCACACTCGGTAATGTGATCAATTCAAATTAGGAGCTTCTAGTGTTTTTTTTTTCCTTTTAATTTCTTCTAGAGATTCTTTTTTTTTTATCCAACTTTTAGAACAATCTATTTGATAGAAAATGAGTCTCTTTTTGGGGGAACTGCAACTTTAAGGACTATTTTGATAGAAATGGATCCAGCGTATCAATTGGGAAGGAAACAATTTTAGTATTAAAAGTCGTAGAAAGTTGAGAAACTTAAAATTCTTGGTGGATAAATCAAGTTGTGAGCCCACTGTTGGCAGTGCTTTTATATTGTTATTCCAGTTTTTTCAGTTTAGTCATTATTGTTTGCTGGTTGAGATTATGTACTCTAAATCCTTCATTGAGAGGTGAGCTGCTTCTGGTGATTACATTGTCAATCTGAATTGAGATATCCAGTCCAATTGTTGCCTTGCTGTAATAGTCCTAACCATTGCCGCCATGCCCTAATGCATTTCTATCAAAAAGACCTAAAGGAATGATAGCAAAGGGAAGTTCCCTTTATAGTTGATAACCAACTTATCACTGTTATTCTGGTAGTTAATTATATAACCAACAGCTAATTGGAAAATTTAGCTTGCACTTGTCATCTCCTTTACAAGTATTGAATATTAAGTAAATTAAACATGATAATTGCTATATGAAAAAGTCATTAAAAAGATAATAATACTGGTAGAAGCTAATCTCAACCTATCCATCCCAAAGTCACAAGGAAATGTTACTCGGGCACATTGAAATCTTGGCATCTTTACTCAAATTAACATTGTAATATTACGAAAGAAACAGAATCACCTGCCTCCTATTTACTCAGTCAAAAACATGACAATAGCCCTCGTTAGGACTGAGTTTCTTGTAGTTCCTTTGCTGCTCCTGTGCTCCATTCCCTACTTGGAATACAAACCAAAGAACAAACTGACAACAGAGAATTCCTTCATCAACAAACCATTTCTGAAACCTATGATATATTTGTTCAGATGATGTATTAAGCTGAACTTTAACAGACAAATAAAGCAACGATGTTGTTTAACCAAGACCAACCGAATGAGAGTTTTCTGTGATACACCAAAAAACTGTATATTCATAATTCATGATAATAAAAACGGATTTTTTTAAATAAAGTAATATATTTAGATATAATTGCAATAAAGGGGAGGAGTTTGGTGTAATTGTAAGGAAAGGGATAACTCGCCAACTGAGTTGGCGAGTTGTTGGGGCCCGCCAACTCAGTTGGCGGTGGGAGTTGGGACCGCCAACTCAGTTGGCGGGGGATTGGGAGTTATATATATATATATATATATATATATATATATATATATATATATATATATATATATATATATATATATATATTATTTCTTTCTAAATTAATTAAATTTTGTAAATGGATAATAAAAAATTATCTATTATAATATTACAAAAAAATTACATTGATAATACCAAAACAAAAATATTTATTAAAAATTTTAAATCTAAAAATTTAAATAATACCAAAAAATATCAAATAAATAGTATTATGGGATATTTTAGCAAATGCCCCTACAAAAAATGTCATAAAAAAATTCGGCTAAAAGAGTGCGAACATATCTTAAAATTTTATCTATATATATTTGTATAGATAAAATTTCACTTTTATAGATTTATATAGCTATATATACAATTATCTAAATATATTTAGAATTTCACAAATTATCCAGATATATATATACAAAGTTAGCTCAGATTCAACTGTGAAATCCAGATATTCAATCCCACATCAAATATTTAGTCCCGAGTTAATTAGGAAATGGAAGTGGCTGTTCTATATTGGAGTGTTAAGATTTTATGTGTGCCTATTTTGACAAGTAGACCAGATGATACCCACATCGACTCCAAAAGAAGATATTAGTGAAATTATCTAACAAAAAAATCTATATATATCTAGATAATTAGTAAAATTCTAAATATATATAGATAATTGTATATATATCTATATAAATCTATAAAAGTGAAATTTTATCTATACAAATATATATATAGATAAAATTTAAAGATATGTCCACACTCTTTTAACCGATTTTTTTATGACATTTTTTGTAGGGACATTTGCTAAAATATCCCATAATACAATTTATTTGATATTTTTTGGTATTATTGAAATTTTTAGATTTAAAATTTTTAATAAATATTTTTGTTTTGGTATTATCAATGTAATTTTTTTGTAATATTATAATAGATAATTTATTATTATCCATTTACAAAATTTAATTAATTTAGAAAGAAATAATATATATATATATATATATATATATATATATATATATATATATATATATATATATATATATATCCAACTCCCAACCCCAGCCAACTGAGTTGGCGGTCCCAACTCCCACCGCCAACTGAGTTGGCGGGCCCCAACAACTCGCCAACTCAGTTGGCGAGTTATCCCTTTTCTTACAATTACACCAAACCCCTCCCCTTTATTGCAATTATATCTAAATATATTACTTTATTTAAAAAAATCCGTAATAAAAATATCAGCATCAGAATTTTGTTTCTTAATAATAGTGTTAAAGTTATAAGTCAAACAATTGATAGAACAACAAGAAAGCCTTTATCCCATTTTTTTGCGGGTTGGCTATTTGAATCCTTTTCTCCATTCAGATCTGCATGTCTGCTGTAACATAAAAATCCAGAGTTGACAAATTTAAGGGTCAAGTAAAAAAGCAGAGCAGAGCACTAGTATTTTTTTTTTCCTTCTTTGGTCATGTAGAAGAAAGGTGTTCATGCTCTCCTTGTAACTCTTAAACTAGAGGAAAATTCTCTACAAAGCAAAATCAGAAGCTTTTTAGAAGCGGAAAGAAGTTTTGATGAAAGCTAAGATTGCTCCATCATACACTCTCTAGCTAAGATTAATTGTACATAATTTGCGAAAGAGGAAAGATAATAATCAAAGAGACAAGATAAATAAATTAAATAAGGCATTGTACCAGTATGCTCACACTGTTAGCTTATGGCTGTAAAAAAGTATCAGGAAAGCTATCTCTAAGATCTTCAGCAGCTCCAGTCATCAAACTCTTTCAACACTGCTGTCATGTCTGTATAGGAAGCTTGCTCATTTTTGAAGATTTGAGCCTAGTCCTTCTCAAAGGATCAATATGGTGGCATCCAAAAACTTAATCTTGATCATCCAGCATATTCCATCGAGTCATGGTGGCATCATAAGCGCATGGGATCCTCAGAAACAATATTAATCAATCACAATGTTATCTATATTCAGTTTTTGCCATTCACTCCCATCCATAAGCCTTCTAAGACCTACTTTTAGTTTCGGTACCCCTTCCTCCAGGACAGCGCGCACAGGATATATAGGAACACCTTGAACCCTCCTCTTTAACTCTTCATACACATCCTCTGCACCCTCTTCATTGATCTTGTTTGGAACAACTAATGATGGGCGCTTTGACAAGCCTCCTTGGTAATACTCAAGCTCCAAAACTTGATCCCTAAGCTGTTCCCATGGTGCAATACCCTTCTTGTGATCCAATGCTGCTGCTAAGTCAACAACATACGCCAAAACTTTAGTACGTTCTATGTGTCGCAAGAAAGCATGCCCCAGGCTACGATTCTCATGGGCTCCTTTTATCAAGCCAGGAATGTCAGCCACTGTCATTGAAAAATAGTCATCGTAGTTGAGATTGCCTATGTTTGGCCTCAACGTGGTAAAAGCATAGTGACCAACAGTTGGCTTAGCTTTGGATATAGCTCCCAGAAGAGTACTTTTACCAACATTTGGCATACCAACAAGGCCCACATCTGCAATACTTTTGAGTTCTAATATAAGCACAGCCTCAGAGCCAGGTATACCAGTGGTCGACGGGGCACTATCATCATCATCCAGCATTTCCCTGCCAGCGGGGTCACCATTATTAGGCTTATTATCTTGTGATTCTTTTCTAAGAGAAACATTGCCCAGACCACCCTCCCCTCCTCTAGCAACTATTAATCGTTGTCGTGGCCTTGTCAATTCTGCAACTGAGTACTGGATTTCCTCTTCATCACCTTCTCCTTTCCTTTCTTCCTCTCCTACTCCTTCCCCCTCCTCTTCCACTTCCATTTCAAATTTATCTTCATAACATTCAGTAGGATAGACTCTTCTGTTCTCTGCTCCATTATGTGGAATATGACCATTGAGGCATATTTCACTTACTGATTCACCAGAACCTGGGGATTTGGCAGCTTTGTAGTGCAGCCTAGCCGACTTTCCAACATAATTATTAAAGCAAGGAGCTGAATCATTATTATCCTCCACTAACAACCCCTGACGTTGTGACCCTATTATCATTATGGTGAAGAGACTCTGATGGACCAACTCCATCAGCATCTGGAATTTCCCAGGGATGCAAAGATTTGGTAGAAATGTCCTGAACAAGTGAAGGAACTTCACCACTAACCAGATGAACTACAGTGCCTACTGGCACCTGCACAACCTGGAAAATTGAAAGAAGAAAAAAGGGAAGGGAAAAAGTTTCATTATAGACACCTAGACAGGCAGACAGATACTACAAGGAAGCTCTTATAAAATGTTTGAACCCAAAACTCTGACAAATCAGACAGATACCTTATCAGATCCACGAGTTCCTGTCTTATCCTTCGAAACCCCATTGCCCCCTTTCTTCTCATTCTGCAAATTGAAAAACTCGGCAATGCTTTATGGTGCAGTTAATGGTTCTAAAAAAGGAGTAGTACAAAAGGGTTCGTCTACTCGACAACCCACCGAACAATATAAGCATAAGCATGTGCTTACACAATTAGTTCCTTGGACATATTTGTCAAGAGACTTATGCATACAGTAAAGTTTTATTAACAATTTAACATTGACAAGAAACGTAATCATATTTTAACTGAATTTTTTGTGCAACCTACCAAGTGATGCTGTAGGCCGCTGAAGTCCCAAACTGCTGAAGAGCATTCAAGAATAATATCACCACCTCTTCCACAATTTCCAGGTTGCCAGGAATTGGCAATTAAACATAGATGCATAGGTCAAACATGAGAAGGATCCATGAACATTTTTACAATTGGCTGTCGGTGGCCAAAGCAGCTATAGACAAGAAAGGGGGCTTACTGTAGAGTCGAGGATGCCAGTTAATTAGATAAATGGGCTACCTTATTCGCTCCAATTTTACTGCAATCAAATAGCAACCTTCAATTTTCCTATGAGTAAATGTGAGCAAAGAAGATAATTAATTACTTATAGAATTGCATTCAACTACCAACTCCAATGGTATGTTGTATTTTGCTGTTGTAGAATAACATTCAACACAAAGAGGCACAAGTAAGAAGCTTATGTTTCCATGAAGGAAAATACACCATCATTTTCCTCCTTGTATGTTGCATGGACACGGGCACACGGGAAAGTGATGTTCCTTGTATGTTTCCCTCTCTCGATGACTCTTTCTCCACTCTCTCTGTTCTTTCTATACTCTTTATGTAACTATCGTGAATTTTTATAAGGTAGCATTTTGAGTTTCATAATTAATATAAGTAGTAGGATAAAATTATATTTTTTTTTACATTTCAGAAATTCCTGTAATTTTACATCAATATTAAGTTGTTAGATATAGAGGATATCCTTAACGGGTTTATAATCCTAGTTGGACTTGGATTACAGTTTTACATATATATGTCTACGGATGGTACTTAGGATTTGTGCTACATCAGAATCTCCTATTCCTCGACGCATATCGTTTATGCAGGGTTTTATTCAAATGGGATGAGATTCATTATTGTTTTCACATGGATGAGACTGAAATCGAGAATGATCCACGTACGTCATTTCATATCAATCAAAGAGAATATAGAAGACCATGTATGCAGCATATTTAACTCGACAACAGATATCCATCAAGATGTTACAATATGTGTGCTACATCATGTCATGATCTTGTGTCGTGTCCAGAGTGTAATACATCATGTTATGGCCTTGTGTCAGGCCCAAGACCATAAAATGATTGCAACATAATGTTAATAACATGATGCTGCACAGTATGTTATGGTCTCGGGACTTGACAAGAGGCTGACACTTGCATCCTTAACATGGCATTGTGTCAAGTCCCGTTACATGAATACATAACCTAAATAATTACCGCCTTCCCAATTCTTTCATTCCAAAGTGTGGTCCGTCTAACCTTTTGGATGTCCCTCTCTCTCTCTCTCTCCACTTATCAAAAAAAAAAATTTAAAACTTTATTATAGCCATGAAATATGTTTCTAAATAAGACTAAATAGAAACAACTAAGTCAAAGTCAATCGTCAAATTATCTAATTGTAATCAAAATAAGACATGAGGAAGAAAGATTTGGTGTACTGGTAACACTACTCTCATTCTCATAACATTACAGGTTCTAAAGATCCCATAAGCAATAGCATTAATTTTTTACCTTTATAAATATTGTATCCAGCAGGTATATTGATTATAATCCAACAACATGAGTAAAATATTTACTATGGGATAAAGGCTTTGTTCTTGATTTTGTTGTAATCATAATAATACGGGTGAAGTTACTATATGACAATTATCCACCCGATTGTCCCCTAGGGTGTAGCTGCATAGACTCATTGTCAGCCCTGCACAGCACACACATTGGACCTCCAGTGTGGACCCCGAATCTGGCTAATCTATCCAATGTCAAGAGCCTTTCCAAAACCAGATTATAGACACATACTTGCATCTTCCTCGCCACGCCTTTCGTCCAAACTATCTCAGCATAAACCATCTTCTCATGTACATCCCTCACCTGGTTGTACAGTCTTGAAGTGGAAATCTCCCAAACTGGAACTGTCCTACACGCATTTGTCCGCCTGCAAGCTGTTGTCAATGACTACGCCCCTTATCACATCCCTGTGAAGTCGAGCATAAGGGTGACCCTCCACACTCCATGCACCATCAATCAAAATAGTGCTAACCCTCTCTCCCAGATAAGCCGCCTAACCCATATCACCTACCAGTTGCACCAGACTCTTGTGGTTAATCCAAGGATCCAACCATAGATCCGTGGACTCTCCATCTCGCATAACTCGGGAGATAGTCGCCCTGACATCCCGTCGGTGGAGAAGAATATGCTTAAAAGTAACAAGAGTCATTATTGTTGGAACGCAACCCCCAGAAATTGTTCTCCTTCAGGTACCGAATTCTCATCCAGTCAGCCCAAATAGAATCTTCCTGCAAAAATCGTCACGTAATCTTCATTCCCGCCACTCTACGCACCGAGTGGAGTGGCCTAAGCTCGACCCCACCCTCCTTACGAGGTTTACATAATATGTCCCCGGCAATGGCATGTATCTCTCCCCACCAAATGAAATCCGCACTCAATCTCTCGACTCTCCTGATAGTGGCCGACGATAGCATAATGGCTTGAAGCCAAAAAGAAGCAATAGTCATGATGACAGATCTAAACAACTCAATTCTGCCGCCAAAAGACAGGCACTGAGCCTGCCAACCCTCCACTCCCCGCTGAACATACTCCACCATGCTTTGACACTCCATATCACGAGCATAATTGATAGATAATGGGATCCCCAAATACTTCACAGGAAGTTTTCCACGTGCAACCCCAAGCGCAGCTGCCCGCTCCTCCTTGTCAGAACACTGAGAGCTAAAATATACTTTACTCTTATCCCTATTAAGATACAGCCCGGTGAGCTTTCCAAACTCCTCCATAATGTCAGAAATCACTCTGAGACCCACTATCGAAGGCACCATGAACACCAACAAGTCATCAACGGAAATGAGAGAGAAACATGCGACCGCATCGATTTAAAAAGTGGAACAAACCTCTTATGGTGAACTGCAGCATCCATCAAACATGAGTAATACTCCATCATCAAAGTAAACAAATATGGAGACAACGGATCACCCTGCCTCGGACCCCGATTACTTCTAATGAAACCATGTGGCTAACCTTTCATCAACACAAAAAAAGTTGTCGTCGAGATACACTCTCGCACTTTGTCCACCCATCTCCTATCAAATCCCACAGCCAACATAACTTGGCACACAAAATCCATGTTTACCATATCATAGGCCTTCCGCAAATCAAGCTTTATACACGCCTTCTTTCCCCCAGCTTTGGTAAAGCCACGTACCATCTAATGAGCTATAAGACTGTTCTCAGCAATGGATCACCCTTTCATGAAGGTCGCTTAATTCTTCGACACCAGCCCCTGCATAATCTTTTCTATGCAACGATACATCAAATGAGTGGTCAGCTTGTAATTGTAATTACATCAAACGATAGGCCGAAAGTCTTCTAGGACAGTAGCACCCTCCTTCTTTGGCACCAGAGTAATCAACATGCGGTTGATCTCAAGGAACAACCTCCTATTGCCGAAGAAATTCCGAATCACCTCTAGAACCAACTCCTTGAGATCCCCTAATAAATTTTGTAAAACTTGCTTCCAAATCGATCTGGGCCCGGAGCCTTATTTGGATCTGCAGCCATGACAATAGCTTCCATCTCCTCCATAATCACTGCTGCGAACAGAGCTTCATTCCCAACTAATACCTTGGAAATCAGCTCCGAAAACACAAACAAATAATCATTTTGATTATAAAGATCGGAATAATACCTGAACGCTTTCGTTTGGATATCCCGTTGCGTCGTACCCTCAACACCTTAACCATCAACAAGTCTGCTAAATGCAGGGTCGGCCCTGGCCGAGGGCGACCGCCTAGGGCCCATGGATCGGGGGGCCTAAAAAATTTATTTTAAACATATATAAATTAATAAAATAGAACTAGTATGTGTCATGGGCCTTTCTTAACATAAAACAATTGTGGTGTAGTGGTTATTATATCAGACTTGCACACTAGAGGTCCTAGGTTCTTGCCTGGGGTCCTGCTGCTGGTATGAATCAGAGTCCAAGTCACAGTCCAAATAGCCTATGTATTACAAATTTATCACGTCAAAAGATAATTTATTTTCATTTATTTAATTCTAAAATAATTACTCTAAAATCTTATTTTAATCTTATTATTCTGATTTTTATGTTAATTCCTAAATTTTGCCTAAAGAAACTGAATTTTATCAACTCGAGACTCATGGCACGCAAATCGAGGCAATCTGTTGACCAAAAAGTCAACCGACACAAACTCAACTTTTATGCATGATTTCCTGTAGATTTTAGCGTCAAAAATATGCTGGAATTTATAGCTCGTCCGAATTCAAATTCGTTTGGGAATTATGGCACATACAATTTTGTATTGTGCACCGATGGTTAAATTCTAACCTAAAAGTTCTACAGAATTAACAGTATGTAAACACTTGGAAAGAAAAATATATGTCGATGATCTCGACATTAGCTTTCCGAAACTTTAAACGTTTCGTGATTCTGATTCCTAGTTCTCCCGAAATCGCGAAAACATCGAAACACGTCTATTTTCGGACATGCTGTGCTCTACGAATTTTACAGAATTTAATACTCATAATTTAGAAAAACAATTTATAATCAGAAACCTAACCTCATTATTGTTCTAACAAAAAAAACTGGAGCGCGTTTGGAGTCCGGAGCTAGCAGATATCGTCTTTTAATTCGTCATAACTAGTAGAAAATGAGACTGAATTTATGACGAATTTTGGACGAAAAAGAGAGGAATTTGGGGAAGAAAAATATGAAGGATGAGGTATTTATAATGGTGGAGACTACTTAATTAAATACAACTAGGATTGGTTAATTTGGATAGGATTATGATGAATTTAAATAAGGATATGATATACATTAAGTTGCTTTCCTAATAGGTTCAGGATTTGAATTAATTTAAAGTAGAGTTTGAATCTATCTCAATAATTTATAATCTTGAATATAATTAAATATAATACAAATAATTTATAAAATCTTATTAATATCTATTAACACTAAATTAGCATCTATCTAATATTAAGACTATATATATCCAAATAAATCATAATTAATTTCAAAAATCTAAAATAACCTAAAAATGATTCTAAATAAATATTTATATAAGTAAATATATCAAGAAATTCATTTGCTAATTAAATAACAGAATACTCTAAAGAAATTCAATATCTATAATAATATAAAATATACACAAAATATTTATTTTGGGTGAGGGGGTTTACAATCTACCCAATCCTCGATATTAAAATAGAACATGGTTTCTCTCTATCTAATCTCACTTGATCATAATCTAAAAGAATTTACCTCAAGTTTAATAATGCAATTTCTACCCAACTTAGAATTTACCCATCTCTCACATAAGGCTCTTACACTTAAGAAAATATTCCTTAATTTATTTTCTTATGTCATTCAATCCTCAAAACTTTAACACCAACTATATCATGTGTGATATGTCGTTAATCAATTATGAAAGATAGTCACCAAATAATGTGATTGGCCTATGGGGTATATCTTGTACTATCCGTGTATCACTTATATCCAAGCACGAGATTTCGTCTTTCCGAAACAAGGGAAGACAGAAAGCAACGGAAAAGAGTTCAAGGAGGGGTAATAGAATGGAAGTATGGGAATCAAAGCGTTTAAAGAATTCAAATGGGAATTGTCAAGACAGTTGTGGATTGAAATCTTAATTTGGTAATTTCCTATTTGCATGCTCACATCGGTACAGTTATGTACTTGATATGATATGCTTTGTCGTATCTAGAGAGTAAGTATATTTGTCTACTGGTCCACTATACATCTCAATCCACGTAAAATATTATTGCGAAGGGCGAATCAAGCGCATTATGGCTAGCTAGACCATAGTACACTGATTCTGATTAGACAATTTGTATTAGTGTGGTTGATCAGGCCCCAATAACACATATATCATGAACAAGCTCGATATAAGATTAAGCTTGCAAAAACTAGGCTATAATAGCAGCATAATTCAAGGTAGCACAGAAAATATAACGCTGGATTATGATGTGAGAAGTTATAAAATAATTCAAGTTCGCAAAAGCAAAAATAACATAAGCAATAATAATAAAAGACTCTACAATCTCTACAGTTATCATACAACCTCCTTATCTAAGTCGCTAGTCAACCAAATAGGGCAAGGACCTTTAAATTCTATGGTCTGAATAAACACTGTCGTCTTTTGCTAGCATGCGATAATTATTATTCGGTTACACTTTAATTAATAGGTCAAAAGACTATGTTATACTAGGTGTCAAACATTATGGTAAAACTTCTAACTAACTCTAGTAGTGTCTATACTACTCTCAAGTCTTCTTAATACATCAAGGGGTAATGGTATAACAATCTAAAGATAAGGAATTCTAGGTTCACTAGATATTCTAAACTTAGTGGTGTGTCTATATTCTCGTTGTATTCTTAATATGTGTGCTACTCTAATTATCATCCTAATAATAGGGGTTCCTATATTCTAGCAGAAGACTATACTCAAGGAACTATTAGGGAAGCACATGAATCAAGCAGGATACAATTGTTCAAAATAGAACAGATAGGAGGAGATGAATTACAGTCAATTGTGGATGAGATCCTATACTCTAGTCCTAGGTGCAGGCTTGTTCGGTACAGTAACGTAACCGAGACAATATGCTCTCGACCTGCATGTGCCACCACAAAAATATGTCACGCCCCAGTCCCAAAAATACGTAGGACTAGGACACATAAGCATGTCAGCCACATGGATATGGCAACTCCAATATATGGAAACCAATTCCATACGTACGCTGTAATATGAATATAAAATCCACAAGTGGTATAAAATATAATACAAGTCACAGGATAAAATCTAAATCTCATCCACCAAAATCATATAGAAATAAATAACCAGTATCTATGAAACTAGATCTCAATAAGAAGTATCTAAGGATGATAGTTGGATGGAAACAAATCCACTACCAACTCGAATATAAGAGCAAATACAATATGAGTACAACACCACAACACAATATAAGAATATCAGCTATCCATCACAGCTCGAAGAGAAGACATCCTCGGATCACATATAACCATCCAAATCTGCGCTCCTGCAAATACTCAAGAAAAGATACACCTGGCAGCGGACCAGGTCCTCAGAGGGACGTAACAAGATACAGAAAATACGAGCCAATTTGAATACAGTAAACATGCATATGGTTTGAAAATAGATAAGTACGCTGTACATGACAATCTATATGAATGCAAATGAGGACAACTTTTTGACGTATGGGCAAGGGTAGGCTACTCGATCTATCTCACAACTCACACACACGTCAATGGACATCAGAAATCGACATACCGCGGGGGTAGCAACCAGCAAGACTCCAAAAATCGACATACCGCGGGGGTAGCGACCAGCGCGACACACGCCCGTAGTGCAAACTATATACTACGGTTTACCAGAGTGGTTAAAAGCCCATACGCCTAATGATTGTCCTCTCATGATACTAGGTGTCAAGTGTGTATCAACATATCTAATATATATAGTAATGACTGAACGAACTACACATGCAATGAATAAACAGAAATATAAATAGCATGCAAAGTACTGTAAACAATTTGGCAAGGTATCTTGCCTGGGGTCCTGCTGCTGGTATGAATCAGAGTCCAAGTCACAGTCCAAATAGCCTATGTATTATAAATTTATCACGTCAAAAGATAATTTATTTTCATTTATTTAATTCTGAAATAATTACTCTAAAATCCTATTTTAATCCTATTATTCTGATTTTTATGTTAATTCCTAAATTTTGCCTAAAGAAACTGAATTTTATCAACTCGAGACTCATGGCATGCAAATCGAGGCGATCTGTTGACCAAAAAGTCAACCGACACAAACTCAACTTTCATGCATGATATCCTGTAGATTTCAGCGTCAAAAATATGCTAGAATTTACAGCTCGTCCGAATTTAAATTCGTTTGGAAATTATGGCACATACAAATTTTGTATTATGCACCGATGGTTAAATTCTAACCTAGAAGTTCTACAGAATTAACAGTATGTAAATACTTGGAAATAAATTCTAAGAAAAATATATGTCGATGATCTCGACATTACCTTTCCGAAACTTTAAACGGTTCATGATTCTGATTCCTAGTTCTCCCGAAATCGCGAAAACATCGAAACACATCTATTTTTGGACATGCTGTGCTCTACGAATTTTACAGAATTTAATACTCATAATTTATAAAAAAAATTTATATAATCAGAAACCTAACCTCATTATCGTTCTAATAAAAAAAACTGGAGTGCGTTTGGAGTCCGGAGCTAGCAGATATCGTCTTTTAATTCGTCATAACTAGTAGAAAATGAGACTGAATTTATGACGAATTTTGACTGATTTTGGACGAAAAAGAGAGGAATTTGGGGAAGAAAAATATGAAGGATGAGGTATTTATAATGGTGGAGACTACTTAATTAAATACAACTAGGATTGGTTAATTTGGATAGGATTATGATGAATTTAAATAAGGATATGATATACATTAAGTTGCTTTCCTAGTAGGTTCAGGATTTGAATTAATTTAAAGTAGAGTTTGAATCTATCTCAATAATTTATAATCTTGAATATAATTAAATATAATACAAATAATTTATAAAATCTTATTAATATCTATTAACACTAAATTAGCATCTATCTAATATTAAGACTATATATATCCAAATAAATCCTAATTAATTTCAAAAATCTAAAATAACCTAAAAATGATTCTAAATAAATATTTATATAAGTAAATATATCAAGAAATTCATTTGCTAATTAAATAACAGAATACTCTAAAGAAATTCAATATCTATAATAATATAAAATATACATAAAATATTTATTTTGGGTGAGGGGGTTTACACTTTAAAGTTTTATATTTTATATTTTTGCCTGTAATATGTACGTCTTACTTCGGATGAAAATTCTCTCTACATAAATTTTGCTCATCGAAAACATACAAATCGACCTATTGTGTGACGAAAAACGATTTGAAAACAAATAGTTATGGCCGTTCGAAGTTTGATCGACGGCAGACGTAATATTCGTACGGTAGATTTTTTTTTTTTTTGGGGTTCAATGATAACATATTTTATTTTGGATGTTAAACTAAATAAAAAAATCAAAATCCAAAACTAACGAAATAGAAAAAAACTAAAAAAAATCCTGACAATTAAAATAAGGATTGTCAAAATCTTGACAGTCCTAGTTTTATATAAAATTTTCAGTGGGTTAAAATTAGGACTGTCAAAATTTTGACAGTCCACATAGCTTGTGGGACTGTCAAAATTATGACAGTACTAACAATTTATAGGACTGTCAAAATTTTGACAGTCCTTCCAAGTGGTAGGACTGTCAAAATTTTAACAGTCCTGATTATAACAGTCCCGAGTGAATTTTGGGAGCCGCAAACTTGTAATTATCAATGATAAAAATTTGGGCTAGCCCCAAATAACTTTTAGGATGGCAAACTTGTAATTTTTGGTAAATTTTCAATGGGCTAGCCCCAAGTAAAATGTGTAGTGCTCTTATAAAAACCCTAAAGCAAGGATGAAAGAAAATAGCAGGCCAAGGGATAGGAAAAATAGAATAATGCTAGAAGATATCAAAGGGATACATTTTAGGGATTGAGACATACAAACACCAATAACCCCCATACGTTTGATAAATCAGATCTGCATGGGCCACAAATAAAATATTGTCACACTCTAGAACCAGAATACTGGAGAGCGATGAAGAAGCTAGGCCAACTACATATATCAGAGTAATTTGGTACCTCAAGATACAGTCACGATTCTAAAGACATGTCAGATTATTCTTCAAACCAACAGTCAAAAGTAGGTCAAGCAATCCTAGGCGTCTCAATCACCACCAAACAAGTAAAGAGCAAGATATACGATCATGAGGTATATAAAATAGTAAAATATTCCAAACTATAAGTATATAGATAATTTATAAAATAAGATACTAGCAAGAGTGTACCAATAATACATGATCATCTCTAGTTGTAGTCTCAAACATGAAGGCCCTCAGGCAGAAAGTCAAGTCCAAAATAAGAGTTAATTAACACGTGTTTGGTGGCTAAACGTCGCAAAAGAATACATATGATAGACAGTGAGTAATGAGAATGAAAACCCAATTAGACACTCAGTTGGTAATCCTCCCGGTGCTCACTATCAAGTTGGAGATACGGTAGATCCTCTGGTTCGCTATGAGATCTGGCCATACAAATAAGTGGGGTCAACCCCAGATAGCAAGTATCACAAAGGAGACCAAACAAATGAACTAAAATTAGCATGCAAGCATCATATAGGAATGACAGTAAACAAATAACCGCAGGAATATGAAAAGTAAACTGGTACAACAAGATCATGTAAAGTAAACAAGAGGCGATAACATATAAAGTACATATGGGCTAAACGGGAACATGAACAAGCACAGTAAGCAGTCAATCAATGTCACTACCACATTTTCTAGGAAGGGTATTTTGGTCATTTTTATAATTTAATAATTTATTATGCATGTTAATATTTAATTCTTGTATTATTTATTTATTGTTAGATGTTATATTTTATTTTGGACTTGTGTTAGTGGATCTAACTAGTTTAGATTGGACTCATGGACAACATTATTTCTAGTTAGATTTGAGCCCAACAAACAAGCCCAATTCATTAAGCTGGAGATTAATTAGTCAAACCATTAGGAGAAGAACATTTCTTCCTTAATCATTTTCTTCATGACAATCCAATAGGGACATTATGGACATTTGACATTACTTGAACCCCAATGAAGGGGGTCGGCCACATCATAAGGGGGAGGATACTCTCTCTCCTCTCTTTCTTCGTCCAAAATTTTAGATCTAGAAATTCTTTCCCAAATTTTCTCTTTCCTACACCAATCCCTACCCAATTTCTCTTCCAATTCTTTCTCTACTCACCATTGGAGGCTATTGGAGCAAGGAGGAGGCAAGGATCTATAAGGAGGTGAAGAGTGCACAAATTGAAGGCTCTTTGCATATATTTGAAGACTTGCATTGGGAATCTATCTTCCAATAGGTAAAATTCAGTTTCTCCTTCTAATTTGTAAACACCCGTATTTTTTTTCAGAAATTAAAAATAAATTTTTGGGAATTTTTTGTAATTTTTTAAATAATTAAATAAAAGTTCTTCTGAATCAAATATTTTTAAGTATTAAAATAAGTATTAAAATATTATGAAAATAATATTTTTGGGTGTAAAATAAAATATTAGACATAAGGTAATTTTTTGGAATTTATTGGAACCCGGAACTATTTTTAAAGACCTAAAAATTAATATTTTAATTAAACCAAAACAAACCAAAATAAACCAACATGAACCGGGTTGAACCAACCGGTTTAACCCTGAACCGGACCCATCCTGAACCAAATTGGACCAACCCTAACGGGTCGGATCCATACCCGACCCGTAACCGCGACCCGTACCCGACCCGTATCCTAGCGGGTCGGATTTGAACCCGACCCGCTAATCCAACCCGATCAAAACCGATATGCTACAGTAACCGAAGGGAAATGAATTTCCCCCCGATCCCGCGGCCGTTCCCTGATCTCCGTTGTCGTTTCCTCGCCGCCCGCCGGCGGTTACGCCCCGCGGAGGTTTTGCCTCCACTCCACGCCAGTAACGGCCGGCCACTCGATCCCCGACCTCCCCTATAAATCCCTCGACCCCGGCCCCTTCACAAACCCCATCCACCACCATCACTAGCTCAGGCTACCCAGATCTCTGCCGCCCTGTGCCACCGCCTCCGACCCGACGACCAGCAGCCACCTCGACGAACCACGACTTCCCCGGCAACTCCAGCGATGACCAGCAGCCACCGCAGCAACCGCCGCCACCGCCGTGCGTCGCCGCGCTGCCTTGTCACAAACAGTATACATCAGTGAGGTACTTGCCTTGTCGCTCTCATAACTTCCTGTACGTAGATCTATATTTTGTTCTGTCTGTTGTGACGTGTAGACTGCGTGACCCTCTCAAAATTCGTATAAATAGTCCGGGGTATCGCGTCCTGTGTCGGTCGTAAACCGCGACGCAAAATCAGAAAAAAACTTCCCAATTTCTGGAAATCAGAAATCGTCCCGAACTCCCCAGTTCACGACCGTTTTACGACCAACCTGTTAAATGTTTTCAAATTTGGCTTGAATAATAATTTAGACTGTATGACCAAGTTTTTAAACCCTATTTTAGTAGAATTTATTGAGTTATAGTTTGTAAAATATTCGGGGTAAAAATGACCAAAAGATTGGTTATTTAAATACCCTGATTTTTCTGAAACTGGGTGCGTCCCGCTAAATGGGATGACTTGGTCGTGTGCGGACTTCACCAAAATGTGCGCACCATTAATACGGACGTGTGGGATTTCACGGAAGTTGATTTGGATGTGCATGCACACCAGAATCAACGGTATCCGTCGACAACACCCCGTATCGGCCCTGTTCTGAAACTCATTGTAACTTTTTGTACGCTCATCGTATCAAAACAAAACTTACGCCATCGGATTTGTAGCAATAATTTGGTCCTGTGACCCAAGTTTGGTTCGATTCTGAGAACGTTAACAAAATCCCGTATCGTGGGCCCCACGGCTCCACTTGACGGACAATTTTTTGATCGGCTCATCGAAATCCAGTTCTGGACATTCCGTTGGGTTCGTATCGTCATTATGGACTTGTAGACACTAAGTTTGATGAATTTGGAGAACATTGTTTCTGGCACATTTTCGGTGTGAAGCGGGCCACATGTGGACCTGCTTTGACCAAAAACTGTTACTTTTGCCCCTATGTCTAAATTGGACTTATGGACAGACAATTCTAGCTATTTGATGTCTTCTGAACCTGATGGTAATATTTATTATAGCATTCGGAGGAGTTGTTGATACCGGAGCAGCTGTTGGTATCCAAACCCCAAGCAAGTGTACCTTGCCAATCTTGCAGTAATTGCTACATGTTATTTCCTTGATTTATTTATATGTTATATCTATTCAACCTACGGACGTGTGACATTACTTAACGTCCGAATAATATCCGGGTGTCAACGCCGTACGCAGAGTTGTGTAACGTCACCTAGATATGGATATCGAGACACTATACAATCTCGTGCTTGCATTATCAAGTACGTCATACCACAGGACACCTGACACTGTTCATGAGACAGAATCTTCCTGAGATATTCATGGTGATTCTGTATAGGCTACAGGATTTGTGACATAGACTTTATATTCATAGCTATCACATGACTTGCTGCATTAGATATGATCTTGCGTGACATGGACATGAGACGTTGTGCACATGAGACATGTGATTACATTGGGTGGGGAGAGACACAGAGGCTACAGGCTGATATATATATATATATTTATTTATTTATTTATTTATTTATTTATTTATTTATTTATTATTGTGAGGCCGTAGACTCTACATCAGAGCTAGACACATTATGTGATATTACTGCTACCGGCTCCCCGATACAGAGCTTGTAGTGGTCTCAGCCTGAGTACTAGTGATGCTCTCACTTACATATCACATAGATGGTTACATAGTTTACTCTATTGTTTTATTTATTATTGTACTACATTTATTTTGGCTTGAGTTATTTTGTACCTTGTTATGTCTCCTGAGGACTTGGATCCGGATTATGTCCCCAGGTATAGCAGAGGAGTTCTATCCCGAGGTATATGGGGCAGGAGCAGAAGCAGAAGCAGACACTGGAGCTGAACCGATCACTGAGGATGAGGTGATGGCCGAGGATTTCTCCTGAGTATCTGTTATCTATACTCAGTATTTGCTATTATTAGACTCTTTCGTTTATGGTTTAATGAACCATTGTATCAGACTATTTATCGGGTTATTTCCCGATTTACTTTATTGAGACTCGATGATGGTTATATTTTATTTTGCTGATATTGATCATATTTATCTTCTATGGATGAGGTTAGATTATGACATGTTATTTAGACCTTATTGTTGTATTACAGCTTAAGTAAACTCTGATGGGTCCATTAAATTGGGTTTGCCCTTCGGTGTGTGTTGCTAGCCATTGCCACGTGTCTAGTCCCTCGATATTTTGGGACTGGAGCGTGACATGGTTTTTGTGGTGGTCCATGCAGGTCAATGACTAAATTTGTTCGGTTTCAAATTAGGGACCGAGCAAGCCTGCAATAAAGATAGGATAGGTTATAGGATCTCATCCATTGATTTGAATTATTTTTTATCTCTATATCGAATTTGAATTAATCGCTTGATTTGTATCCTATTTTGATTCCTCTGTGCGTTCTCATAGTTTAATTTTTAATGCAGAGTAATGTATCCGAGAACCGGTGACGGGAATCCCTTAGGTACACCACACGATGCTGTGGTCACCTATGATGATGGAGTGACACCAGAAAATAGAGGACAATCAGCTCAAAGCGATCAAGCTGGCCCGTATACTTCAAGGTTCTGGCGTAATGACATCCCACCTCCACCACAGTTCACTCCACCGATACCTGTTTTTCCACCAGGGCAAGCCATGGACGGGCAGCAGATATTTCAAATATTTTATGCCATGATGCAAGCACAACAGTAGGTTCAACAAGAGGCTCAGCGTCATGAGGCGGAGTACTTGAGGAACAGCCTAGTAACCGCACTAGAGCAGGCGAACCCACCAGCTAGACGACCATCGGTGGGATCTATCACTGATTTTCGTCAACTGAAGCCCCGTACCTTTTCTGGCAAAAAGGGGCCAAATGAAGTTCACGAGTGGCTCATGAACACACAACATCAGTTGGAAGCAGCTGAACTTTTGAGGGAGCGATGGATGACTGCCGTCAGGATGCAGTTGACGGACAATGCGCACCATTGGTGGCTATCTGAAGAGAGGAGGCTCGGACATGACCGAGTCACTTGGGAAGAGTTCTCCAAACTCTTCTAGGAGATGTATATCCCAGCTATTGCTCGATCGAAACTTCGAGACAAGTTCAACCGCCTTATTCAAGGCAATATATCGGTGGAAGAATGCAATGCGGAGTTCATTAGACTGAGTCGCTTTGCCCCTACTCTAATTCCAACAGAAGAAGAGAAGGCAGAGAAGTTCTTCGATAGACTCAGGTTTGAGCTCCAGAGACTGATCGGATCTGTTGCACCTATATCATACACAGACGTCCTTGCTGCAGCATGACGCATGGAGCACGTCACCAGGAGGGAGTCAAGTCTGAAGCGGCCATTCATATCAGCACCATCCAGAGCATCACACGGGAAGTCTACAAAGTGACCCCAAAGGAATCTACCCCAGAGAGCAACACCTAGAGCCTTATCCCTTCCTACTTGTCACTACTGTGGCAAGGTAGGCCATATCAAGAGGGAGTGCAGACGCAAGTTGGGACTATGCCTGATTTGCGGATCCAACCAACATCCAGCCAAGGACTGCTCTAAGCGCCGAGAGGGAGCACCAACGGTAAATCAACCAGCTTTACCAGTACCGAGGCCAGCTTATCCAGCATTGGGAGCACTACAGATGGAAGTTGGAGGAGTTAGACCATCAGCTCTAGAAGGGTATCAGTAGAGACCACCATTGGCACCACAGATAGCACTATTCCAGCAGGCTCGTCAGCAGAGAGGTCCAGCTCAGGGACGAGGACAGGCATTTATATTGGCTATTGAGGAGAAAGGTACTGCAGGAGAGGTTATAGCAGGTACTATATTAGTAGCTTCATTACCTGCTGTAGCTTTATTTGATTATGGAGCATTGCATTCATTCATAGCTGCTAGCTTCGTAACCACACATAAAGTAGCTACCGCACCCCTTCCGAAGACTAAGAGAATTCTTACTGGAGGTAGAATTATCCCAGTTAGTGACATCTTTAGATCTTGTTTGGTAGTAGTCTGTGGAAGAGAGATGCGAGCCCAATTTCTGATCTTTTCCATGCCGGATTATGATGTTGTACTTGGTATGGACTGGTTAAGTCAGTACCATGCGACCTTAGATTGCCGGCTTGGACAGGTTATATTTAGACCGCTTGGACATCCAGAGTTTGAGTTTCTTCGGGGAGCTATAGAGCAAGGTGTTCAGCCTACTCTTAGGGTACTATCTGTAGAAGGGGAGTCAGGTTACCCAAGAGTTATATTAGAGTTTGTGGATATATTTCCTGATGATCTTCCAGGTTTACCACCTGATCGGGAAATAAAATTCACAATAGACTTGATTCCAGGAGCAGAGCCTATCACATAATCAGTGTACCGGCTAGCACCTAAGGAGTTAGTGGAATTGAAGGAGCAAGATGATGATCTTCTGGAGAAGGGTTTTATTCGACCCAGTGTTTCACCATGGGGAGCACCCATATTATTTGTGCCGAAGAAGGATGGGACAGTACGCTTATGTATTGACTATAGGACCCTGAACGCTGTAACTATTAAGAACCGGTATCCCTTGCCACGCATTGATGACCTATTCGATCAATTGAGTGGTGCTAGGGTATTCTCGAAGATTGAACTTAGATCCGGTTATCACCATATTAGAGTAAGGAAGGAGGATATACCGAAGACAGCCTTCAGGACCAAGTATGGACACTATGAGTTCTTAGTTATGTCGTTTGGTTTAACCAACGCGCCAGTTGTGTTCATGAGTTTGATGAACAGAGTTTTTCATCAGTACTTGAACAAGTTCGTGGTTATGTTTATTGATGATATCTTAGTATATTTTAAGAGCCACGAAGAGCACAAGAAGCATCTCAGAATCGTGCTTGAGACATTGAGGCAGGAGAAGTTGTACGCCAAACTCAGTAAATGTGAGTTTTATATGGATAAGGTGCCTTTCTTGGGATATATTATCTCAGGAGAAGGACATTCAGTTGATCCAGAGAAGGTTGCTGTAATAGAAATTTGGCCTACACCTACATCAGTTGCGGAAGTAAGAAGTTTTCTCGGACTTGCTGGATATTACCGGAGGTTCGTAGAAACTTTCTCAAGGATTACAGAGCCTATGACGCAGTTGACGCGTAAGGACTAGGAGTTTGCATGGACGGAAGATTGTTAGAAGGCCTTTGAAGAATTGAAGAGGCGATTAACAACAGCACCGGTCTTGACTCTTCCTTCAGGATCGGAAGGCTTTGTTGTTTAAAGTGATGCGTTAGGCAGTGGACTAGGCTGTATTTTGATGCAACATGGCAAAGTTATCGCTTATGCATTGAGACAGCTAAAGGTCCATGAGAAGAACTACCTGACGCACGATCTTGAGCTAGCTGCAGTAATATTTACACTGAAGATATTGAGGCACTATCTTTATGGATAGAAGGTAGAAATATTTACTGATCACAAGAGTCTGAAGTATGTATATACTCAGAAGGAGCTCAATATGAGACAGAGACATTGGCTTGAGTTGATGGTCGACTTTGATATAGATCTGCAGTACCATCCGGGCAAGGCGAATGTCGTAGCAGATGCACTCAACAGGAAGCCCACGGCTTATTTCTTGACGATGCAGCCCCAACAATTAAAGGATCTATAGGAGCTCCAGATAGAGATTATTTTACCAAGACAAAGTGGCTTGTTGGCGAATCTTAAAGTTAAGTCGTTACTTGTGGAGAGGATTAAGGCGACATTACCCACCGATGCTAGATTTTGAAGACTTAAAGAGAAGACGAAAGCTGGCATGCAGACGGGACTTCGCATTCATGAGGACGGGATATTAAGGTGCGAAAATCCCCTATATGTTCCGAATGGGGAATTGAGACATGAGTTTATGACTGAAGCACATAGCTCCATGTACTCTATTCATCCGGGAGGAACGAAGATGTACCGAGATTTGAGGCAGTATTATTGGTGGCATGGAATGAAGAGGAAGATTGCACGGTTTGTGGCGATATGTTTGGTCTGTCAGCAAGTTAAGGCCGAGCACCAGATAATTGCTAGTATGTTACAGCCGCTTCCCATACCATAATGGAAGTGGAAACATATCACTATGGATTTCATTACAGGATTTCCAAGAAGCCCCAGTAGAA
Source organism: Iris macrosiphon (assembly GCA_036927795.1). Classification (NCBI taxonomy): domain Eukaryota; kingdom Viridiplantae; phylum Streptophyta; class Magnoliopsida; order Asparagales; family Iridaceae; genus Iris; species Iris macrosiphon. Next base: position 80,036,563 of record JAYESA010000020.1, read on the forward strand.
AAGATGTAGTATGGGTTATCGTGGATTGACTCACTAAATCGGCACATTTCTTGCCGTTTAGAGTTGGACAGTCCACGGAAGTACTAGCCGACATGTACATACGATAGATCGTAAAATTACATGGAGTACCGGTTAGTATTGTGTCAGATCGTAACTCAAGATTTATATCCCATTTTTGGCGAAGCATGCAAGAGAGTCTTGGAACCCGACTCAAGTTCCGCACTGCTTACCATCCACAGACAGATGGTCAATCTGAGCGCACGATTCAGATCTTTGAGGACATGTTGCGATCGTGTATGTTAGACTTTGGAGGGTCTTGGGAAGATCATTTGCACTTGGTGGAGTTCTCTTACAATAATAGCTACCAGGCGAGCATCCAGATGGCACCATTCAAGGCTTTGTACGGTAGGAAGTACAGATCACCAATATGTTGGAGTGACGTTGGCGAGCGTCAAATACTGGGTCCAGAGTTGGTGATGCAGACCATTGAGAAGGTGAAGCAAATTCAGAATCATCTTCGTGTAGCTCAGGATAGACAGAAGCATTGGACTGATACACACAGACGGCCTTTGGAGTTCAAAAAAAGAGAGCATGTATTCTTGAGGATCTCACCTACTCGAGGTACTATTTGATTTGAGAGCAGAGGCAAGCTGAGCCCAAGGTACATTGGGCCATTTGATATTCTGGAGCGCATTGGTGAGGTGGCATATCGTCTTGCATTACCTCCATCTTTAGAGGGAGTGTATGATGTATTCCATGTCTCACAACTGAGAAGTTACGTGACTGAGCCAAGCCACGTAGTCGATCATTCTGATATTGCAGTGGGCCCTAGCTTGAGATATGAAGAGCAGCCAGTTGGCATACTCGACATCAGTGAGAAGATATTGCTAGGTCAGACGATTAGACTGGTTTGAGTAACTTGGAAACATCACTCTCCCGACGAATCTACCTGGGAACGAGAGGATATCATACGCCAACGTTATCCTCACCTATTCGAAGATGCAGGTATAACCTAAGCATTTCTTTTTGTTACCATATTTTAAATTTCTTTAGTAGTTAATTCTTTGATTGCGAGGGCTTCAATCCTCTTAAGGGGGGTAGATTGTAAACACTCGTATTTTTTTTAGAAATTAAAAATAAATTTTTGGGAATTTTTTGTGATTTTTTAAATAATTAAATAAAAGTTCTTCTGAATCAAATATTTTTAAGTATTAAAATAAAATAAAAGTTCTCCTGAGATAACGTGTCCAAGAAAAGAGATATGGTCTAGAAGAAACTCACACTTGCTCAGCTTGGCATAAAGCCTCTCTCTCCTCAGCGTCTCTAACACTAGTCTCAAGTGCTCTTTATGCTCCTCGTGGCTCTTCGAATACACCAAGATATCGTCGATGAAGACTACCATGAACCGGTCTAAGTATTGGTGGAATACTCTGTTCATCAAGTTCATAAATACAGCAGGCACATTCGTCAGTCCAAAAGGCATCACTAAAAACTCGTAGTGACCATAACGAGTCCTGAAGGCTGTCTTTTGAATGTCTTCTCTTCGCACCTTTACCTGATGATAACCCGATCTCAAGTCGATCTTCGTGAATACCACTGCGCCTGTCAGTTGGTCGAACAAATCATCAATCTGCGACAGGGGGTACTTGTTCTTGATAGTCAAAGCATTAAGGGCTCTGTAATCAATGCACATACGTACTATTCCATCCTTCTTAGGTACAAACAACACTAGTTCTCCCCAGGATGATGCACTAGGACGGATAAATCCCTTGCTCTGTAACTCCTCTAATTGTAACTTCAGCTCATCTAGTTCCTTCTTCGCCAATCGGTATACATTAGAAGATACTGGTGCTGCTCCGGGTACTAGCTCAATAGTGAACTCTACGTCTCTATCTGGCGGTAAGCCTGGCAATTCTTCAGGAAAAATATCCTCGAATTCTGCAACTATCGGTGGGGGTACCATCTCCATAGCCATGTAAGCTCCATCTATCTGTCCTACTCCATGCTCGACGGTCCCTCGCATGTACTCGAACTCCTGTTGATCTGGCGGTTTAAAAGTGACGCTATCCTTCCGGCAGTCCAATACGGTATTATAATGGCTTAACCAGTCCATGCCTAGCACAACGTCAAAGTATGGCATGGGTAATACCAAGAATCGTGCTCTCATTTCTCTACCACATACGACTACCGAACACGTTCTAATAGTGCTGGTGACCGGCACGATACCTCCTTCGGTAAGAATCTTCCAACTCTTAGGTAAGGGGAAAGTAGCTACTTTATGCATTGCTATAAATCTACTAGATATGAATGATAGTGTAGCTCCAGAATCAAACAATGTTGTTGCAGGTAATGATGCAACTAAAATGGTACCTGTAATAGCTTTTCCTTCTTTTTTTTCCTCAGTAGCTGCTAGTGCAAAGGCCTGTCCGTGCCTCTGCCCTCTGGTCTATTGTCGGGCTCGATCAAACTGTGCCTGTTGTGGGGCCAAGGGTGATCCCCTCTGAAATCCTCCGGGTGCTGGTGGACGATGACCTATTGGTGGGGGTAATATCCTTGGAACTGGTGCTGCAGGCCTCTGTCCGGTATACGGTGCTGCATCTCTGCGCTGAGGGCAGTCTCGGCAAGGTGCTGGCTCGCTCCACATATCATGTATAATCTGAGCTTCTTTCGATAATCTCTAATGACGTGGCCCTTCTTGCCATAATGGTGACAAGTTGGAAGCTCTTGTTGCTTGTATGGTGCTATCCTCTGCTGTGTCTGTGCTCCGGGATGACGGATCGGTCCTCCAGCTCTGGGCTGGGCTCTGGCTGGTGTGGTCGTGCTGGAACGTCTTGCTCCTCTGTCGGTAGCCTCCTGGATCCTCGCCTCTGAAAGAACCTCCTCATAAGAAATCCTCGCCTGTGTGGTGGTATACCTCTGTAACTCGAAAGTAAGGCCGTGATGAAATTTCTAGGCCTTCTCTAGCTCGTTGGGTAGCAGGACGGCACCAAATCTGCTAAGACAGCTAAACTTCGCGTCGTATGCGTCAAAGGTCATATTCCCTTGTTCTAGATGTAGGAACTGGGAGTACAGGGCATTTTTGACTGTAGCTGGGAAATACTTCACATTGAAGTACTCTAAGAACTGTTCCTAAGTCTGGTTCTTGCCTACACTGCGCTCAATAGAATCCCACCAGTGATGGGCGTTGCCTTTCAGTTGGGCCCTTACTGCGGTCATCCAAAGATCTGGATGCAGTTGTGAAGCCTCTAGTAACATCTCCGTGTTGGCGACCCAATCGAAGATCTCCTCTGCGGTCTCGTTGCCCAAAAAAGTATTTGGGCCCATATGGCGGAACCATCGTACCGTACCACCTGTCTGAGCTGGTGGAGGTGCTAGTACTGGTGTTATGGCAGGTGTTCTCTCTAGTACTGCCATCAAACTCTATCTCAACGTCTCTGTCTGATGCCACTGTGCCTGCATCATAGCCTGAAAGAACTGGAGCATATGTGGTTGTCCATCTAATTGTGACATCTGAGGTGGATAAGGTGGAGGTGGTGGTAATGGAACCTCTGTCTGTGCGATAGGTGTCTCCTCAGATGTCGGCCTCTCGGTCTGCGACATTGGAGTAGCTCCTGAAGTCTGGCCCTCAAAATGCTGCGTGGGGATCGTCTGGGAAGTTTGTCCCTCGGGCTGCTGTGTAGGATCGCCCTGAGAAGTCTCGTGCCAATGTATCAGCGAGGCCTCTAGCGGTGGTTGCCCTCCAGGTAGTCCCTGGGGTATCTTCTCTCTTTGGGTGGTGTCGGTTGGCACCACAACACTGGGTGCACCTCGTCCACTGCGCAAGTTCATCTTGCTGCAAGAGATAGGACTTCATTAAAAGAGTACAGAATCAAACAAACAGGATGCAGGTATTTAGAAGTAACACGAAGGAAGTTTAAGACGCAATCAAAGTGGATGAGACCTAGTAATTTCTATCCTATTGCAGGCTTGCTGGGCACGTTATCATACCACAAGCGATGACATGACCTGCATGGGCCACCACTAAAACTATGTCCCGCCCCAGTCCCAAAAATACTCTGGACCAGGCCACGTGGCAATAGCCAGCTGTCACGTCTTCGAGGATATCCCAATTTAATGGATCCAAACGAAAAGTACTACGCTGTCCTAAAATACTAACAAGTCCAATATCAGCATCAAACAGGTAATCTAATCTCATCCACAAATACAATCAAAAAGTACTAGAATAAATACTGGAAAATAAATACCAGTCTCAAATATCATAGTACAACCAAAAATGTCTGGTGGGAACAAACCCACTACTAAGAGGAAATAAAAGTACTGAATGATAGATAAAGAGAGTAATGACTAGGGCATCGACTGACTAGGTAATGATGCTCCCAATCCTAGGCAAAAGGCCTACCAAGTGATCACAGAAACTCTGATGGTAGCACCTCTAGCTCCTCCGCGGTAGCGTACCTCGTCTCTTGTCCTAGGCTGTACACTGTGGGGTAATATTCTTCGTCCAAATCTGGAAAGGTACCAGGTCCTCAGAGGGACGTAACAAGATACATAGAAGCATGCCATATATATATATATATATATATATATATATATATATATATATATATATATATAGAATAAGGGAGGTGAGATGGCACCTCACTCTAAAAACAAAGGTGGCGGTGACGTAGCACAATCTCAACCACACAAACGAGGGGAGGGGGTTAAGTGCAAATTGCCAATTATGAAATATGTGGTTAGGATTGTGCCACGTCACCACCACCCTTGTTTTTAGAGTGAGGTGCCATCTCACCTCCCTTATTCTCTCTCTCTCTCTCTCTATATATATATATATATACTGAATAAAATAAATAAAGGGTGTGCTAACCATCTAAGTGAATGCAATGCGAGAACAACTTTGGTACGTATGGGTAGGCGTAGGCATAAGTCCAACACTCCGAAGAACGTGGTATCTGTAACGTCCATCATTCCGAAGAATGAGGTATCTGCAATATATATACATCTGTATCACTCCGAAGAGCGCAGTGTCTGCAATAAAGGAAGTAACTGGATCCGTGGCTCCTCCGGATACTACAAAATCCAATGTGTGTACCCCATACGCCTACTAGTTGTCCTCCCCGCCCAATATAGATATACAAGTCGAATACACAACGTGCATACCGTGTAGCTATATGCCAAGTCTCTCCTAATATAAAATCCTGAATTACGTACTAAACCGTGATACATGTCACACGTACCGATAGCTAGTCGAGTACGCGAACCCGTATCCCAATATGAATTTGTCACAGTGAAACATGTAAGAGTGTCAGGTCTCGGAAGATATCAGAGTATCCTCCAATGGGATGAGTCTGCTAATGACTAGGTCAAGTACACTAATCATCGACGCATCCGTCGGCTGTACCCGAGTCAATCTCGGACGCGCACATTCATATAAAATAAAGCAACAAGATATCATACAACATATGCATCATTTAATTTAAACAGTAAATATGGCAAGGTATCTTGCTTGGGTCCTCAAGCTGTGAATGCCAATAGCCTGCTCCTACAGTGTCTCCTGGCTGGTCCAGTGACCCTAAACATATAATATAATATAGAAATTATAACATCAGACATTAAAGCAATACATATACGAAACTACGACGCTGCTCTTAGGTACTGGCACAAGATAACGGCTGGTCGACTACAGTGGCGCGTGTACACGTAGCTAAAGTGCACACGTGTCCTGTCCTCAGTTACCGTGTCTCTCGCGACAATAAATACTAAGTTATGGGTCACGAAACTGTTTATGTTTTAGTACAAATATATGTCCTTATTCCCCATGTTTAAGTATACATGTAGAGGTCCAGGTCTTTAGGTGAAATACTAGTCTTTAATCGAGTTCTATCATTAAGGTAAATGCTAGTTATTAAATAATGCTAAATCTTGTTAACATCATACATTCCTATATATAGTTTAATGTTAATTAGGTTTGTGTCCACGACTACGACACTCGACACGATGACACGACGACTATATATAAACAACGATACGAGGAGAGGAGAGAACTAGAGGGCGAGTACCTAGTTGGCTGGACGAGGATCTCCTTGCTGACTGGTCGTCCTCCGACGAGTGGTGGGGCTCCGGCGTCGGCCAGCGAGCAAGGCAGCAGCGGCAACAGCTGTAACTGCAGTAGATGCAGCAACGGCAGCAGCGGGCTGGGGATGATGTTGGGTGGTGGAGACGGTGGTCAGGCGGGGGTAGGCGACGGAAGGGCTCATGGAGGTGGCGGCCTGAGGTGGTGGTGGCGTTGAGGGGGTCAGGTAGATCAGGTTTGGGTGGTTGTTGATAGTGGTGAAGGGGATGGTGATGAAGGAGGAGGTTCGGCGGGGTGCAGGGGGCTATCGTGGTGGTGCGGCGTTGAGGGGGCAGTACAGGCGGGTGAGGTGGCTGTGGAGTCGTCCGGTCGGGGTAGGGGGATGGGGTTCTCGGGTAAGATGAAGGAGTCGGCTAGGGTTTATTTGGAGGTGGTGATGAAATTGAATTTTTTAGGGTTTAAAGTTAAGGAATATGTGTATTTATATAGGAAGGGGATTTATGGGCTGACCTCGAAGTTTGGGCCTGTCTGGACTCGTTGGGGTGGGGCTGGTCCATATGAAAGGGTGCACGTGGGCTTGGTTAGGTCCTTTTTAGGGTAAAATTGGCCTCAAATTTAATTAAATTAAAATAAATGCACTCGGCGTTCATTTGTCAATTGAGAACGCATGGAGTTAAATTCGAGTGGAACACAAGAGTCATAGGCGTAGCAGGCTCAGAATAGGTTAATACCCTAATTTGGGTTATACGGGGTTGGGTTGTGGTTGTACTTCAAATTAAATTATGGATGGGCAATTATGAGAAATTGGTATTATTGGAATTATTCAGGGACGGTTGCGACGAATATTGCGCAGCTAAAATGAAGCACAATATTGAGTATCTAAAAGTTACACAAGGGTCAGATGGGTAGTCTGGCATGTCTAAAAAATGTGTATGAATTTTGTTTGAAGGTAACTACTAATGTAGCGCTCCAAACATCGAAGCAACGGTGAGGTGTAATAAGACATATAATTGTTGCACATTAATTCTAATTGTATTCAATTAATCCTAGTCTCTCGATTTAAATTAAATTAAATCATAAATTGGTCGAGGGAGTTTACAAGTATGTTGTACATGACAATCTATATGAAATTCATAATGAGGACAACTTTTTGACGTATGGGCATGGGTAGGCTACTCGATCTAAATCTCACAACTCACACACACGTCAGGAACATCATCAGCCGTTATACCGCGGGGGTAGCGACCATCGTGACACCATCAGCCGACATACCGTGGGGGTAGCAACCATCGAACACGAATACCATAGTGCGTGCTAGTTACTATGGTTTACCAGAGTGGTTATAGCCCATACGCCTACTGATTGTCCTCCCCTCCCATGATACTATGTGTCCAGTGTGTGTGTCAACATATATATAAATATATAGCATATACTTATGAATGAAAGAAAACATACATGCAATGAACATACAAAAATATAATAAGCATGCAAAGTACTGTAAGCAATTTGGCAAGATATCTTGCCTGGCAAGGGAGTTGCAAAGTATAACGTCCAGGAGTCAAGCACACAGGATCAGAAACTACAGCCTCAGAATAAACGTCTCCGGATGCTGAAATAAACATCACCAACGTTCCCAGAATAAGCGAGATAGCTAGAAAATACTACCCTTTCGTCCAATTTGGACAAAGGGGCAAAACGGTAATTTTGGGTCAAATAGGGTCCACATGTGGCCCACTTTGCACCGAAAAATGTGTCAGAGGTACAGGTCTCTAAAAGGGATAAATTATAGGTCAAACCAATTCTAAATGTCAGTACAAACTCAACAGTATGTCCAATTTTGGATTCCGGTGAGCCGAACACAATTTTGCCAAAAAGTCGTGGGCCCACAAATTGGCGGTTTGATCAACTATCTCAGAATTGCGTGAAACTTGGGTCACAGGACCAGCGCGATACCATGAATCCAATGACGTAAGTTTTGTCGCGTTCTGACGAGCGTACATTAAATGGTACGAGATTTTGCAAAAGTCGTGATACGGGGACTTTTTGCGAATACGGAGTAATTCCGACGCGCACACACGTCCAAATCAGTTTTTGCGAAAGCTCACACGTCTGGATATACCATACGCGCCTTTCGGTATAATTGGTACGCGACTGGACGGTCCCGTTTGGTGGGGCGCACTCCGTATCAAAAATTTTGGAAGTTTCAAAAAAGGTTTTAGTGATTTTTAACCTAATTTAATTCTGTATTTAAAACCAAATAAAATAATATAATTATCAGAAAATAATCTCGGTTAAGTGGTCTTTCCATAGCAAAAAGAAAAACTAAGTTCGGATCTCTGTGGTGGGAGATATAAGTCCTTGAACATGGGTCATCGCAACAGATTTTAGTAGTTTAAAAACGTGGTTTTGCGCGCTGTTTGGAGGAAACTAAATTACGAGATTTAGAGAGGGATAGGTCATGAACATACCGGTGAAGACGAATCCGAATTTGGTTGTGCGAGAAGGTGGAAATCTACGCGTGAAGGAAGGTTCGCTGCTGCGATTTCCTGCTGTCGCGGTGCGCGGTTGACGACGAGCGTACGGCCGGTCGGAGCGTCCAGGCGGCGGCGCGGACAGTGCTCCTGTGGCGGCGGTCGGGGGAGATAGGAGCTAGGGTTAGGGTTTATTAGATATATATATATATATATATATATATATATATATATATATATATATATATATATATATACAGGGGAGAGGGGAGGGGATCATTCGCGCGGGTCTGGGCGCGCGGGTTCTGTACAGCGGGGGGGGGGGGGGTTGGTGTTTGGTTTCTCTTCTTTTTCTTTTTCTTATTCTTATTCTTATTCTTTTCTTTTTCTTTTCTTTTTCTTTTCTTTTCTATTTCTTATTATTTTTCTTTTCTCTTCTATTTCTTATTATTACTACTATAATCATTATTAATACTATTACACTATTTATTATTATTATTATTACGAATATATATTACGATTATTATTACATTATTATTATTATTATTATTATTATTATTATTTTATTATTATTATTATTACAAATAACACTTATTATTATTATTAGTATATTAATATAACTATTATTTATTACTATTATCGTATTTAATAACTATTTATTATTTACGCATATATTTAAGGTATATAAAAATGCATTTGTACCCAAATTAAATACTAAAAAATCTAACACTCTCCCACAAGGATCCCAAATTAGTTTTGTGCAAAATTTCTAAATAAATATTTATCTAGGTATTTAAATCACTACGTATATATTATCTAAATAACTACAAAATAATATAAATAATTAAATAACTAATTAATTAAATAATATTTAAAAATATGGGATTTTACACCAACCGATTTTCAAAGTCCCGTACCGAATGACCTCTACTGAACTAAAGGAGTTAAAGTGCCAACTACAAGAACTGCTTGACCGTGAATATATTCGTCCGAGCGTGTCTCCTTGGGACACGCCTGTACTTTTTATAAAGAAGAAAGCGGGACATTGCGACTCTGCATAGACTATCGGGAGCTAAATAACGTCACTATCCGAAACAAGTATCCTCTGTCCTGGATCGACGACCTCTTTGATCAGCTGCAAGGGGTATCGATGTTTTCAAAGATAGATCTTCGCTCTGGCTACCACCAATTAAAGATCAAGCCAGAGGACATACCAAAGTCAGCATTTTGCACCCGTTATGGCCACTATGACTTTTCTGTCATGTCGTTCGGACTAATGAATGCTCCTGCCGCATTCATGGATTTGATGAACCGTGTGTACCGACCATTCCTCGATAAGTTTATTGTAGTATTCATAGACAATATTTTAGTGTACTCGAAGAATAAGGATGATCGCGCAGGACACTACAGATGGTGCTTCAAACTCTTTGAGACAATAAGTTGTTCGCGAAGCTAAGCAAGTGCGAGTTTTGATTGGACAACATATCTTTTCTCTTACACATCATTTCTGGAGAGGGCATCTCAGTCGACCCAAAGAAAGTTGAAGCCATCGTGAAGCGGAAGAGACCTGAGTCGGCCAACGATATTTGAAGCTTCCTTGGTCTAGCAGTTCTTGAAGGATCACTTCACCTCTGACTCATCTCACTTGGAAGGGAGTAACGTTCGCGTGGTCGGACGACTGTGAAGCTTTATTTGTGGAATTAAAGCAAAGATGTATCGAGACCTTCGCACGATATTTTGGTGGCACAACATGAAAAGGATGTAGTACTGTTCATGTCGCAATGCATGGCCTGTCGACGAGTAAAGGCCGAGCACCAAAAGCCGGCCGGGGAGATGCAGAACCTTGCTATACCAGAGTGAAAATGAGAACACATAAAGATAGATTTTATTGTTGGTTTGCCAAAGATGCAACGGAAAAATAATATTGTCAGAATCATCGTCGATCGACTTACCAAGTCAGATCACTTTTTGCCTATCAAAGTTACTTGGAGTGCCGACCGTCTGGTACAGATCTACCTCAATGAGATTGTTCGACTCCACGGTGTGCTCGTATCCATTGTCTCTGATCGAAATAGATGATTCTTATTACGCTTCTGGGAGAGCCTTCAGTCAACAATGGGGATGAAGTTGAAGTTCAGCTCTGCTTATCATCCTCAGACGGACCGCCAGACAGAGCGGGTAAACCAAATCCTAGAAGACATGCTACGGCTCTACGCCTTTGACTTGAAGTCAAGTTGGGACATGCATCTACCATTAGCAATTTATATACAATAATATCTATCAATCCAGTATTCAAATGGTGCCGTATGAGGCGTTGTATGGGCGAAAGTATGGATCCCCTATCTGTTGGGATGAAGTTGGTGAACGAAAAATTCTTGGCCCGGAGTTCGTAGAACAAACCGTCCAAAAGATCCGTTTCATCCGCGAACGGTTGAAGGTAGCACAAAGCTGTCAAAAGAGTTACTCAGACGCGCACCATCGACCTCTTGAGTTCCTAGAAGGTGATCATATATTTCTTAAAGTCTCGCCCATACGAGAAGCTACCAAATTTGGAGCAAAAGGGAAGCTAAGCCCAATATTCGTCCGTCCGTTTGAAATACTTAAGCGAGTCACCCCAGTCGCATATCAGATTGCACTGCCACCGTCATTATCTAAATCACACGATATCTTCCATATTTCATAGCTTAGGAAGTACGTGTATAACCCAAGTCATATGGTGGATCTTGATCAATTGGACTTGAAGGCGGACTTGATGTATATTGAACACCTTGTGCGGATCGTGGATCAAAAGGAGAAGCTGCTTCGAAGTCGTTTGGTTTCTCTCGTGTGCATGCTTTGGAGAAATCATTAGGTTAAAGAATCGACCTGGGAGCTTGAGTCTGAGATAAAGAAAAATTTTCCTTCATTATTTTATAGTGGTAGGTTCTATTGCTAAGTTAAGTTGGTTAGGATGTGGTGCCCCGTTCCCCCTTTTCGGGGAGCACGGCTAAGAAATACTTTCGATATCGCTCGATCAGGATAAATTAAATCAAGATCTTTTTCTCATTATGGATTTGCTTCTTCGGAATCGATTCCCATATTCAGTGGACCGTGCCCCAAGGATGGACTTAGCGACAGAGTCAAGAGGGACATCTCCGCTACAAGTTTTATTGCCTAATTTTTGCTGTGGCCTTGTTGCTTTCGTGCTTTTGAGTTGGTTTTTGGATTTGCATTTTCTTGAACGATTTTGATAGATTTTTATTACTTTCTTTCGTTGAGCTAAATTTTCATTTCGAGCTTGAAAAAAGAAGAAGGGGTATTGACCATATGTTTGTGGCAATGCAGGTGATCGTGCAATATGTGTCGCGCGAGCGGAGACTTGAAGCACCCATTTTTCCTTTACTCTCCCAACCAACTTGTGAGTGACTATAATTCGATTTAGTTGACCCTTCTTCCAAGTCTATATCTAAAAATTGTTCCTTCTTGATTGTTCCGATTAGATGATACCTTAATGTCAAGATATAATAGAATATACTTGGATTACTTAATGCTTGTCAATCAACTTATGAACGGTTACCTTGCTGTATGTTAGTTTGCTTAGAATGTTCTTTCATTATGCATCAAGTATAGTTAGAACATTATTCTTCTATTATTGTGTTGTGTAAACTACTTACTAAGAGATAAATGATCAGGAAGACTATGCCAGTCAGATCATGCCATGTTACTTATCTCGTACTTATGTTGACATGAATTGCCTCCATTGATAGCCTAGTATAGACATTGTTTGGTCACTGACAACTTGTGCACAAGATTTTAGTTCCTACAGATGGTCGCTGGGGCAGTGGCACCGATCCAATCCGGACGGAACTCCCTGATAGTCGCCTGTTTCGGACTGAATAACCTGTAACGTCCCTGTTCGTGGCAATGCAGGAGTATTGGGGACTTTTGTGCAAATAGCTAGCCACGTGTCCACCTCCTATTGGTTGGAATAAATGAAGAAGACCCAATTCTTGAGGCTTGACCGGTCACACCCTCTCCCTCTCCCTCTCCCCTTTTTGCATGCTACTATGCAACTATACCTACACTCAATCTCCATCCTCCATTCAAATTTCAATACACCATCACCACCCATTCCTTCATGAAAACCCCCTCTCCTTGGGAACCTAGCTGGCCCTAATCCCTAGGCAACACTCTCTCCCTCTCTCCTTATTTAAACCACACCCTCTCCCTTAACATGCAATCATTATCACCACCATTAACCACCATTAACCACCATCACCACCATTAACCACCATCACCATTTTTTCCACCATCACCACCCTTAACTCCGACCACCACCCTCGCCATCACCACTGTCGCCCTTACCTACACGACCACCGCAGACCACCCCTCCGGCCAAATCGCCACCATCAACCTCCACCACCACCATTGACAGCCACCTCCCTCCTCTCATCATAACCCCATCACCACCACCACGATCTCCTCACGTCACCACCCCCAAGCTTCACCTCCTCCCTCTCCTCACCTTACAACCCCGGCTGCCATCACCTTCGACCACTAATGCCGCCGTCATCATCACCACCACCACCAGCCTCCGCCATTATCACCACCACTACCAGTGAACCGCCTCCGCCCCACGGTGAGCAGCCGCCGCTGCTGCTGCTTCAAACAGCTACTGCTTCTGTTAAAGATGCTGCTACTGCTGCGCCACCGCTGGACGCTGCCGTCTTGGCCCTGCGCTGCCGCGAGCCGCCGCTGTCCTGCCCCCCCCCAGCGGTCGAGCCGCTGCCGCAGCAGTTGTTGCTGTTACTACGCCTACTGCTATTGATGCTATTATCGCCGTTGTTGTTGTCTTCCCCGACCTTCTCCGGTGACCCCCGACCATCGACGACCACCCCTCGACGACCGACGACCAACCCGTGATAATATCCCCGACCGCCACCAACCACCATTGGCCACCCACGGAGGACCCGAGTATACTCCATGACCGCGAGCACCCAAAGCCAAGTCAGAACCAAGTTCCAACAACCAGTTTTTGGGAGGCAATTTCTTCCTCCACGCTCAACCGATTCCCGAAATGCCTTCTCTGGTATACTCTCCATGTAACCCTCTTTCAATGTCTTCAATTAGAATAATTTAATTTGATTTCTATTGTTTGTAATTTAAGCTCCAAATCGATGAAAAATGTTTTTTAAAGACATTAAAATTTTCTCGATACGGAGTTGGTCCCGTCAATCCGGGCAACCTCGTCGTACACCGATTGCACCAAAAAGCGTGTATTGCCAATATAGAAGTGTAGGCTTTCGCGGAACTTAATTTGGATGTACGTGCACACCGGAATCAACGCGTATCCGTCGAAAAGTACCGTATCGACCTGTTCTGATACTCGTCCTAATTTTGTGTGTGCCTGTCGTTTTATAACGAAACTTGCGCCATCGGATTTGCAGCGTTACGCTGGTCCTGTGACCCAAGTTTGGTTCGATTCTGAGAACGTTGACGAAACGTCGTTTCGTGGGCCCCACGGTTCCACATGACGGGCGATTTTGTGATCGACTCATCGGAATCTAGTTTTAGACATTCCTTGGGTTTGTATCATCGTTCTGGACTCGTAGATACTAAGTTTGACAAATTTAGAAAACTTTCTCTGGTACATTTTTTGGTGCAAGACGGGGCCCACTTGTGGACCCTGTGTTGACCAGAAACTGCATTTTTGCTCCCTGTGTCCAAATTGGATGTATGTATATACTTTTCTGAGTATCTCACTTATTTCGAAACTTTTGGTGATATTTGTGACAACATCCGTGGATATCAGCTTTAGTTTTCATTGTTACGCTGCTACTTCCCTAGCGAGTTCGTGTTCGAATATTCGCCTGGTTTTCAAGCAAGTATACCTTACCTTGTTATACTGTTTAAATTTAAGTTAATATTATATATTGTGCTCTCTCTATATTATATAACTGTGTGCGTCCGAGAATGACTCGGGTGCAGTCGACGAAGGCGTCGACGTTAGGACTTGTGTTTGACCTAGCGTCTAGTGGACGTACCCTAAGTGACAGAGTTATGATTTTAACTCTGAGGCCTTTACACATATCATTTCACATCATAGAGTAAGTTCATGATAGGACACAGGTTTACGCACTCGACTGGCCATCGGTGCGAGTAGCTCGTGTGATGGTACTTAGCATAGGTGTATTATTTTAGGTGACTTGCATTATAGTTACGAGATATCCATGTCGCACTTGAGACTTGTACATTGGCATTGGGCGGGGAGGATGACTAGTAGGCGTATGGGAATCCCACCTCCTTTATACAGATATCGCGTTCTTCAGAGCAATACAAACGTATATATTTATGTAGATACCGTATTCTTTAGAGTATTGGATGTTACATGTGCAGATACCACGCTCTTCGGGGCGTTAGACATTGTGCAGATACCACGCTCTTCGGAGCATTGGAATTTATTATATATGCAGATTGCCCTAAGATGGGGGACATATATGGCATATGCTAGCCAGTCACGCTGATTGGTGAATTATGTCAGTATATGTCTAGCCTACACTTCCCATACGCACTAAGTTGTCCTCAAATTGCATTCACTTAGGAGGATAGTACACCCTGATTTACTTTACTCACTATTTATATTATGGCATGTACTTTTTGTATCTTATTACGTCACTCTGAGGACCTGGTTCCCTTCCAGGTTATTTGTGCAGTTTGCATGATGCTTGATCTAGTGGAGTATTGGACATCGTAGCAGGTATCTATATATTTTTTAGCTATTACAGTCATGTACTACTTTCTATTTTTTATTCTATTTTTATAGCCTAGTGTTTATAGGCCTATATTATTCTTTTGGCCTATTCGAACGGATTCTTTTGGCCTATTCGAATGGATTCTTTTGGCCTATTCGAACGGATGTATTATTGTGCTGCAGACTGATGATGCGTATCGTTTCTTCTCGAGATTTATTTACCATGGATTGAGATTTAGTTTAGTTGTTGCATGTTAGAATTAGATTTTTAGCTTGATCACTTGACCGTTGACAGCGTAAGTGCACTTCGTCGGTCCATTAAATTGGAATGCCCTACGGAGTCGTACCAGTTGGCCATTTCCACGTGTCTGGTCCCATGTATTTTGGGACTGGGACATGACATTAACCGTAAACAACCCCTTAAAAATCCGTCAATACATGACTTAAAACAAATAAAAATTCGTTGAAAGCTATTATTTTTGACATATTTAAGAAAATATGTACTACCTGGATTCATCTCCATAATTCTATAACAATACTCCTTAAGACTAGCGTATACCTCATCATAACTACCATTAATTTCAGCTTATGTCGTCTCTGGGGCTCTCTAGGCTTTGGAATAACTAACTTGCATACGGTGCTCCCTATATATATCTTTAACAATTTGTTATGGACTATATGACTGGTTATCTTTAATAATGTCAATTATCATGGTCTTAACCCATGCAGCGGTAGTTAGTCGATGACGTCCTGTGGTAAGTCTCCGTAAACAAGAATGACAATTTTCTAATGTACTAACTTTAACTATATCGTCATTTCCAATGGATTTGACATATACTCTCCAATTACAATTCGGTTGATCACAACTATATATAATTCCATGAGCATTATTCATAACACTAGTTGAACACTTAAAATTATATTTAATTGCTAAATTACTTATAAAGCTTCTAAAGTGAGAATGACTAAGAAATGATTGTCCCTTAAATACTTAATCAGTGATAGCTTTTACAACACCATCATCTACCGCATAATCTACATTTTCAACTAAATCATCAATATTCCCATTGTCGTTGTCACTATCATCATCATGGTTAGATTCATCTGATGAATGACCTTCTTGAAAAAAATGAAATAATTTGTTGAGAAGAAGTAGTACCTGAACTAACATGCTGGTATTCAGAAAATTATTCACTATTTCTATTATCTAATGTTGCTGATACTTTAATAACATATATTTTTATATACCATGATTGTGAATTAATCTCAAGAATATAATTACATGCATTTTTACTATCTATCAAAAAATAATTAGAACCAAAAATAGACTTCAGAATAAAATTGTAATGAATAGAACAATGTTCAATAATATGATTACGTATATTTTTAAAACTAATATTCGGATAAGTTAAAAAAAATTGGCTTTCTCCTCCTTCGTAATTTAACCTATTTATTTTACCGCCGTGCGAGCATACAATTCTTACGCTACGATCCATGACGGTTGAGAACTTTTGCTACAAGAAACTGAGATAAACTTTGGCTACAGGCAGATTTTTTTTTGATTGCTGGAGGCTTTGCTAGAGGCAGAGAGACAGAGAGAGTGCTGGAGGATTTGGTTGCGGCAGGGAGAGAGTGTGATGAAGATTCAAGTAGCTGTAGGTAGTATATATAGAAGTTTGCATTAACCGTTGTGCAATGGCTATAATTTCTCCCCCTACACACATCACAAGCCAATGGCTATAATTCCTCCCCCCCCCCACACCCAGCTCTCCACCCGCCAACTAAGTTGGCGAATTTTTTCCTAACGGGTATAATACCCACCCTCCACGCCAACTCGGTTGGCGGGCCCACACCCAGCTCTCCACCCGCCAACTGAGTTGGAGAGCACGCTCCTAGCCCGCCAACTGAGTTGGAGAGCGCGCCCCTAGCCCGCCAACTAAGTTGGCGAGCCCTCCTCTTTCATTTGATACCGCCAACTGAATTGGCAAGATGTCCCCACGTTTGCAATTTCTTTAAATATATTTTCCTCAGGTGCAATTTGGAAAATTTTCGTCCCTTTAGACGAAAAAATTCGTTTTCAGTTTGACTAATTAACCAAACTCAATTGGCTCTTATGGTCAGTGAGAAGAGGTATAACCTCCTTGGCTAGATGGACGGTCTCGGGATCAAACTACGGGGTAGTTGGAGGACAATGGGTCCAAATAACATACAACGCAGCGTGCGTAAAGTCCCGTACGTATCACCGAGCATCTCAAAAAAAAGTTTGATTAATTAAAGTTAAATGCCATGACCCATAAGAGCATCAATATTTGATGTGAATATTAAAAAAATTAAATCTTAAGGCTCAAATGATATGAGTGGATATAGACCTATGTATCATCATTCTTTCTTTTTGGAAAAAATTATAAAATCTGAAATTTAGAAATTGTTGTTCAAAATTGAGCCTTACGATGAGTTTCTATATTCTGAATATAGAAATTTTGAGGTCCAATCCACAACTCATGTGGGTGGGATGGGTGGGTGGGATGGGACTATCATATAACTCCAATTATGTTTTACTATTATACAAAATGTTCTTCTACAGTCTGAATCTAAAATCTAGAAATTGAGATGAGCCTTACCACTCTGAGAAGAGAGGAAAAAATAGAGCTAAAAAGTTAACATATAAATGATTGAGTTGATGTTATGTAATTTTGGTCCATGCATTTTGAATGTCAGTCAAAGGTTAAAAAGAACTTATTCGCTGGGCACGGGTGGGCCCACCGAACGAACAAAAAGAGACAATAAGAACACACACGCCCACCGTGGGGCTCGAACCCACGACCACAAGGTTAAGAGCCTTGCGCTCTACCAACTGAGCTAGACGGGCTACTGACTTTAATTAAATATATAATCAGTTATATGGTGATAAAGGTTGTTACTCTTGAATGAACAATTTTTTTGTGCTAAAGGAGTACGGTCATCAATATCTTTTGATCTCTATTTTTCTCTGATTATTGTAATACTTTGCTAGTTGCACTAAAGCTAGTTTGAGGAATCTAAGAATTTAAGGATAATAGAATCTTCTTTTCATGCAAACAAGTCAATTTCAGTTGATTTGCCATGTTTAATTTAATATGCATTGCATACTTTGCATGTGGCAATAGATATATCAAGGAGCATAAGTAATTGCTATATGTAATGTAGCGTATTACTGGGATCAATCATGTTGGGGAACCCTAATATGATTCCTAAATAAGGATTTATATATTTTACGCATTGCCACATGGACATACAGTGAGAAATTTTAGCTAGCATGGCTTGTGATTCATATTGTTACGGAGTTTGTCACTTTTGAACAGGAAGCCCAAAGGTAGCTAGCGGAGAAGTATGATTATGAATTTAGTTCAATAAACAGAAAGCCAGAGGTAAATGTGTCTGTAAGAAGATGTTAGAAACAAGGTTTGTAATATTGGTATCGCACCCTTCCTATGGGTATCAGTAGTATCCGTGGTTTCGGTTCGAAGTATCAGATTTCTCAGAAAACAAATTATTATTATTATTATTAAATTTAAAATTTTCTAATTTTTTTTTATATATTTAGACATAATTTTAAGTATTTTATGTATTGTTTCTTAGTAATTTTGGAACTAAATGAATAGTAATCACCATTGCCGTTTTTGCGATACATAATTTTTCTTCTTTTACTACAACCATGTCACGCCCCAGTCCCAAAATGCCGAGGGACTGGAGATGCGTGGCAATGGCCAGCAGTACGCACCGATGGATAACCCAATTTAATGGAACCATCAGGGCATACTTAAGCTGTAAATAAGGTCTACTACCACAAGTCACACTAATCTCATCCATAAAGATAAAGAATAAACTGCATAATGAAATGGAAATACGTTGCAACAACAATCACAGCAAGTCAGTCGGAGAAACAATCCGACTTATGTCTGAATAAACTGGCTCTATAGGCCAGGAACAAGAGATAAACATGAAATAAATACTGAGTACTGGAACAGGCACTCAGGAGAAGTCTTCGGCAGTCACCTCGTCTTCAGTGTTCGGTTCTGCTCCAGCAATAGCTTTAGCTCCGGTCCCGTATATCTCGGGGTACTGCTCCTCAGCTAAACCTGGGGACATAATCCATTCCAGGTCCTCAGTGGACATAGCAAGGCACAAAATAAAACAAACCAAATAAATGCAGTGCAATTAAATTAATTGAAACAACAGGGTAAACTATGTAACCATCTATGTGATATGCAAATGAGAGCAACACTAGTACTCAGGCTGAGACCGCTACAAGCTCTGTGTCGGGGAGCCGGTAGCAGTAATAACACGTAAAGGGTCTAGCTCTGCTAGAGAGTCTACAACCTCACAATAATAGTAGATATATATATAGAACAGCCTGTAGCCTGTGTGTCTCTCCCCACCCAATGTAATCACGCAAGCCATGACCATAACGTCTCATGTCCATGTCAGCGGGATTATAACTAATGCAACAAGTCATACTGTCTATAAATAGATGTCTCTGTCAATGTCCTGTATCCTATACAGAATCACCACGAATATCTCAGGAGGATTCTGTCCATGATAGTGTCAAGTGTCCTAGGTTGTAGGGTACTTGATAGGTCAAGTACAAAAGTAAGGGGATCGTAAATCCATCTCTAAATGACGAACCCAACACCGCGTACGGTGTTGGCACCCGACTATGATCGGACACTAGGTACGTCACGCGTTTCCTAGGTTAAGCAGTTTAAACAAGTTTATATGAATTTACACAAGACATCCAGCAAAGTATTATTACAGGAAATATGAAAATAAAGACTGCAAGTTTGGCAAGGTGCACTTGCCTGATGTTTGAATTCCACTTAGGTCCTGGTTTCAGAAATTTCCAGAGATATCTCCGAAAGCTGAAATAAACAGTACCATCACGTTCAGAAGGTGTCAAATAGCTAGAAACGCCTATCCTTGGGTCCAATTTGAAGACAAGGACAAAGACGACAATTTTGGGCCAAAACGGGGTCCACCAATGGGCCCGCTTTGCACCGAAAAATGTGTCAGGGTCAACGATCTCCAAATTCACCAAACTTAGTGTCAATAGGTCAGGAACGCTGATACGAACCCAACGGAACTTTCAGATTTGAATTCCGATGAGCCGATCACGAAATCGCCCGTCGAGCGGGGCCTATGGGGCCCGCGACACGCGATTTTGTCAACGTTCTCAGAATCGAACCAAACTTGACCCACAGGACCAGCGTATTGCTACGAGTCCGATGGTGCAAGTTTTGTCTCGATCTGACATGTGTGCACGAAGTTAGGGTGAATTATAGAAAAGACGGATACGGGGCGATGTCCGCGGATACGCGTTGATTTCGGTGTCCACGCAGACCCGAATCAGCTTCCACAAAATTCCACATGTCCATATCGACGAGGCGCACGTATCTGTGAAGATCGCACGCGACCAAGTCGTCCCGTTTGGCGGGGCGTACCCAGTTCCGGGGTGAAATAGGGTCTGGTTTTTCTTATTTTTGGATCGCGGTGTGCAATCACCACAGGACGCGATGCCCCGAGCGGTTTATCCGGGCACCGAGAGGGTCATACAGGCTACGCGATACAATTTACAGAATTGAAAACAGAGATACAGGGTGCAAGATACGAGTACCTGAACAAGGCCCTTCGAAATGGGGATTCCGGTGTCCGACACGCGAGTTCGTGTCCTGGACGCTGTGTCCACGCTGTGTCTGCGTGTCCAGCGGCGTGTCCGGCCTAGGGCTGGGGTCTGCTGAACCGTGGCTCTGGCCGAAGGTCGGCGAGGCTCGAGACTGCCGCGGTCGCCTCAGGCGTCTGGCCGGAGCTGCACGTCTCGAAGTCGTCGGTTCCCGGGCGGCTCAGCCGAACGGAGAGGGCAGCTGCTGGGGTAGGCGAAGGTCGACGAGGTGGGGACGGACCACTGGCTGGAGGGCGGCGAGGCTAGTGGTGCTGGCCGGTGAGGGGATGAGGGCAGCGGGGCTAGGGAAGGGAACGGCCGGAGTAGGGTTCCGGCGTTAGGGCTTGGGTTTGGGGAGGTCGAGGGATCTCGACGAGAGGGTTTAAATAAGGGCTGGGGGAGGGGTTCGTGGCCGGGGGAGTCGGCCGAGGGGAGGACGTGGCCTCCCACGGCGGAGGCGGCGTGCTTTTCGGCGGTGGAGCGGGCGACCCGGTCGCACAGCGGAGTGGGGAGAGGAGAAAGGGTGACGGGTCGGGTCGGGCGCGGATCTGGGTTGGGCGGACCCGCCCGACCCGCCAGGTTCGGCTGGGCTGGGTTGTACTAACGGGCTCGGCCCACTGGGCCGGGCCGGGCCCCTAAACAAAATAATAACAGTAATAATAGTATAATAATAATAATAATAATAGTAATAATTACTTAATTAGAAAAATAGTTTTTAGGCGTTTTAAAAATAGGTCTGGGGCCCAATAAAATCCCAGAAAATTACCCTAAGTCAGGTTTTCTATTTTACATCATAAAATCATATTTTCATCACATTTTATTATTAGTTATTAGCAATAAAAATTATAAAATCAGTACAGGACATATGTAAATTCCAGTAAATTGCAGAAAATTCCCGAAAATTGATTTATTTTAAAATTGTAAAAATTTAGGGTGTTTACTGTAAACCCCTGATTTTTTTTCCTAATTATTAAATCTGGGATTTTTCCCAATTTTCTGGAATTTTTCGGGAATTTTCTGTAATTAAATTCAAGGTTTTCAATTAATAAAGGATTTTTATTAATTAATAAATAATATTAAAATATCATGAAAATAACATTTTTGGGTGTAAAATAGAAAACTGGACTTGGGGTAATTTTCTGGGATTTTATTGGGCCTCAGACCTATTTTTAAAAAGCCTAAAAACTATTTTTTTATAATTAATTAATTATTTCTGTTATTATTATTACTATTATTAATTGTTTTTTTTTTTTTTATTTTTCCTCGGGCCCGGCCCGGCCCAGTGGGCCGAGCCCAGTGCAGCGAGCCCAGCCCATCCCCTGTGCTTAGCGGGTCGGGCGGGTCCGCTCACCCGGATCCGCGCCCGACCCGACCCGGACCGCTGTCACCCCTACCCAGTCGCCCACGACTCCCGAATCCTCCGCCGGCCGCCGCGCTCTCCGGCGCCACGACCGCGCCTCACCCCCACGTCGCCCCCTCCGACTCTTCCGCCCACGACGCCGGCCTCGCCCCAGCCCATCTCCCCTATTTAAGACCCCTCCTCCGCCTCCTTTCTTCCCCCCTAAACTAAACCCTAACTCCCCGACCCCCTCCGGCGAGCCCGTCCGGCGACCCCGCTGCCATCAGCCCTGCGCCGACCACGCCAGGCGGAGCCTCCCTCCTCCACTGTTCCTCTCCTTCGTCCTCCCCTCTTCTAATCGACCCCCTACCCAGGCCGAGCCGACCCTCACAGCGGACACGACGCCGGCCGACCCTCGGCGCCGCCCTAGCCGGCCGATCGACGACATCCCCCCCCCCCCGCGAGAGCCACCAGCGTCCTCGCCGGCCTCCGGCGTACCCTCCAGCAGCGCCGGACACGCCGCGGACGCGACCCAGACGCGGGACACAGCCCGAACGCACTGGACACGTGTCCAGGACACAGAATCGCGTGTCGGACTCGTAATACCCCGATCCCGAGTCCGAGGCCTCCCCTCGGTGCTCCTCCATCAACTTCCCGGTAGGTACCCCTATCAGATGTACTGTCCCTTCCAAAACCGCTACCCTGTCCGACCGAGACTGACAGAATAAAGCTCTGTCAATCCCGGGATAGCTTAGAATTTGATAGTAATTAGTTAATGTAATGATTTGTTAGTTTGGTTGTTAATTAATTAGTGATTCGATACAACGATCTGCAAATACGTATACTAATTATATATATATTATAAAATAAAAACCTTATTAAATATTACCTAAATTAGTAATTACTTAATAGATAATTTCTGAAATGATTTTAGTATTTAAATACTAATTAGTAATTACTTAATAGATAATTTCCGTAATGATTTTTAGTATTTAAATACTGAATAGTAATTATTTAATATATAATTCTGAAATGATTTTCAGTATTCAAAATATAATATGTTAGGTTTTCCAAAAATATTGTTTCTCTTATAAATTAATTGCTAAAAACAAACGATATTATTTTTATTAAAATCGTTCTTTCCTATTATCCTATCAGAAACAAAACGACATTTTACCATAAAATATTTTTCTACGATAAAATAAATAAAGTTTCATTATTATTAAAAAGGGGTTTTGTTTTACTAAATCACTAATACAAATTATTATTATTATTTTAATCGATCGTTGGATTTAAATCATTAACTTAGTTAACTAATCAAGACAAATTAAAACCCTTTGTTTAATTCTAAAATCAGATTATTAATAATTGTAGGTCCCTGTAACTAAGGTTGAGACCGTCGCGACTTCTCACTCGCGTCACCAACCAACTCCAGGCAAGTTTCATATAATTCAAAACTGGTATTTTAGTTGTAATTAAATATGTTGCATGTCATATAGATATATTGAGATGACACTTGATTTCACGGAACTGACTGATTGACTGATTGATTGATTGATTGACTCATTGACTATTGCCTTGGGAACTGGGGAGTAAAAGTTAGCACCCGTGGTCAAAGCCCCCTTATTGCCTCATTGTGGATAGCTGAAGTCCAACCTCACTGGACTGACGCCGCACCGTGTTCACGCGAACACAGATTGCCTCCAACCCAGACCGGCCACGGGATGCTACTTTTCTCAAAACACCTTTAGTGATTGTAGTTTGTCATCATTGCTTCATCGACATTTACTGTTCTTGTCTCATATTTGTTGCATACAAAAATATAAATATTGTTCAAAACTATTTCATTGCATCATTTTAATTATCGTTAAGATGCTGGAATTGGATATATGTTCTTGCTCCCTCCTGACTGGAGATCAACAATTTTAGGTGATTGCGGTGACGATGATGAGTATGACACCTTTTATGGTCCGGACCAGAGTTCTGAAGCCCTAGCTGAACCTAGCCAGGAGGCCGATGTTTAGTGTTTCCCCTTTTATTTCCAAATTGTAATAAGCAGGGTTGAAGTAATAACCCTGGACCATGTTTTGTTTGATCTTGATTGTAAATGAATTTCTCTCTCAGACTTAGCAATAAAAATTGAATTTCCTTCATGTATTCTGGATGTCTGTGTGTTACTACGGATTGATACAGCTTACTGCCGCCGTCTCACAACGGTGCAGGCTGGGCATGATCCGACTGGACCCAGATTACTGGGATCGGGTCGTGACATGTTTTTAGTGGTGGCCCATGCAGGTCTAGTTTACAACCTTTGGTCTAGTCAACTTAGGCTAGCCAAACAAACCGACTTGCCTTTGACTTTAGGTTTAGTATGACTTTAGGAAAACAGACTCTAGAAACAATTAGAACACTTAGAATTCTTGAGAAAATTTCAAACTGTCACATCATAGGACCAAATTCTTCTATCTATACCTATGTACAATTATTTTTGCTTGCTTATAGAACATAGGCTACCTTGCTTATGCTTGCTTCCTAAACCTTCCAGAAGATGGCACGAGGAAAGACAACCCGTTCCGGCCCAGCAGAAGAAGAGGCTTCGTCTTCTGAGCACACCCCAAATCAAGCTCAGTCCGACCCCTCTCCGTTGCAGCTCACAGATCGCCCCCATGCTGCAAGAGCTCCCCGCGCTGCCTACACTTCAGTAGTGCATGCAGCTCCACCCATTCCTCCCAGGACCACATCGATTCCAGCCGATGTGACTCCTCCTGTTGCACCACCTGTGCCGGTGGACCCCGCTGAACTCGTAGGCCTGCTACGAGGAGTTCTTGAAGCCCAGAGGGCCCAAGCTGAAGCAAATCGCGAGCAGACCGCGATTATGAGAGAGGGCATGGAGAACGCCCATAATGTAGCCATGGCAGCGCTAGGAACATCCCGGTCAGAACAAGAGCCTGCCAAGGTAATTGAGAATTTAAAAGCTTGGATTCCATTAATGAATTTCTAGTCTAACCACAAACCTGTTATCCAGGTAAAGGTTGGAACTGTGGAAAACTTCAAGAAGTTGGACCCGCGTCCCTTCAAGGGGACCGAAGGCATCATCTACGCAGACGAGTGGCTAGATGATATGGAGCGACTCCTCAGCGTCGCTCGACTTCCAGACGACCTCATGGTTGAGGCCGTAGCACTCCAGCTGAGAGACTTGGCCAACATTTGGTACCGCAACGAGCCAAGATTTCGAGCTGGAGGGATTTCCTGGCGGCTATTTAAGAAGCAGTTCAAGCGGAAGTTCTTTCCAGAGGCTGCCCTCGAAGCTATGGGAAGGCAGTTTCAAGATCTGAAGCAAGGAGACCGCACAATTGAAGAATATGCGGCTGAGTTCAACAGGCTTGGCAGGTTTGCAAGCCACCTGGTGGACAACCCTGTAGAACGTGCTAAGAAGTTCCGGCACGGACTACATGAAGAGATCCGCACCTTAGTAGCTGCTAACGGTGCGAAGACTTATGACAAGATGTTGAAGGTGGCCCAAGATGTAGAGGCCAGTGCACCTGCTCGACCCAAGAGGGAGCATCCAGGGTCAAGCAACAGCTATCAGGGCAACAACAAGAGGCACAGCAACAACAACAATAGGCCCTCCTATCCCCAGCAGTCCCAGCAACAACAGCCAGCAGCGGCCAACAAAGCGCATCAGTACAACCAACCAAAGGCGGTCAACTGCGTCTACTGCAAAAGGCCAGGTCATACCGCCGAGATCTGCCGGAAGAAATTGGGACACTGCCTTGCTTGTGGATCTGCCACCCATCAAGTAAAGGACTGCCCCACAGCATACAACAAAACTGGAGCTGGACAGCAGAGAGGTCCACTGCCTACCCAGCAGCAGCGCTACAACCAGCACAGAGCCGGGCAAGCTTTTGCCTTGACTGTGGAAGAGCCAGAAGCTGAACCCGAGACGGAAGGAGATGTCATCGCAGGTTCCATTCTACTTCATTCGCACCCTGCCTTAGCATTATTTGATTCTGGAGCATCACACAGTTTTATATCTGCAAACTTCATTTCTGCACACCATCTAGTTACTGGCTTAAGTAAGATAATCTGTAGGGTTATGACTGGTGGAGGACCAATACCCATTAGTGAGACTTGTAGCTGCCCAGTCACTATCTCAGGACATGAGTTTCAGACTCAGTTCCTAATAATGCCTCTGCCAAACTATGACGTAGTCTTGGGCATGGATTGGCTTAGTCAACATCATGCTCTGATAGACTGTCGAGAAGGCTGCGTAACTCTAGATCCACCTGGAGGACCTAAACTCAAAGTGATTCGAGCACCTGAAGGCGTGGAATGTGTGTCCTACACATCCATCACTGAAGAAACCGGACCCCCTCATCCTCTCATAGCGGAGTTTATAGACGTCTTCCCAGACAATCTTCCAGGGCTACCCCCTGATCGAGATGTGGAATTCTCGATCGATCTTATACCTGGCGCAGCACCAATCTCCCAACGCTGCTACCGAATGAATCCCAAGGAGTCCAAGGAAATGAAAGACCAAATTGACGAGCTTCAGGCGCAAGGATTCATCAGGACCGGTGCCTCACCCTGGGGTGCACCAGTCTTGTTTGTACCCAAGAAGGATGGGACAGTCAGAATGTGCATAGACTACCGGGCATTGAACAACATCACTATCAAGAACAAGTACCCGCTGCCCCGGATCGACGACCTCTTCGACCAGCTGAGTGGAGCTAAGGTTTTCTCGAAGATAGACCTCAGATCGGGTTACCATCAAATCAAGGTGAGGAAGGAAGACATTCCAAAGACGGCATTCAACACCAAGTATGGACAATTTGAATTCTTGGTCATGCCCTTTGGTCTTACCAATGCCCCAGCAGTGTTCATGAATCTCATGAACAAGGTCTTCCACAAATACCTGGACCAGTTTGTCGTTGTCTTCATTGACGACATTCTGATCTATTCGAAGACCAAGGAAGAACACGAGCAGCATTTGAGGATAGTTTTGGAAACCCTCAGAAAGGAGAAGCTATATGGAAAATTGTCCAAGTGTGAATTCTTCTTAGACAAGGTGGACTTTCTCGGCCACGTTGTCACAGGAGAAGGCATATCAGTGGACCCCAAGAAGATAGCTGCCGTGGAGACATGGAATACTCCCAGTTCAGTTGCAGAGATCAGAAGCTTCTTGGGCTTAGCTGGATATTACAGAAAATTTGTGAAGGATTTTGCAAAAATTGCTGAGCCCATGACCAAGCTAACCAGGAAGAATGAAGAGTTCGTCTGGACCGAAGCGTGCCAGGCGTCATTTGAAGAGCTGAAGAGAAGGCTAACAACAGCACCAATTTTGTCGCTACCCTCAGGATCAGGAGGATTCTCAATTTATAGCGACGCGTCCGGCAAAGGATTAGGATGTGTGCTCCAGCAACATGGAAAGGTAATTGCTTATGCTTCCCGGCAATTACGGACTCATGAGAAGAACTACCCGACGCATGACCTGGAGCTAGCAGCAGTCATCTTCGCCTTGAAGCTGTGGAAGCACTACCTGTACGGCGAAAGAGTAGAGATATACACGGACCACAAAAGTCTCAAGTATGTCTTTACACAGAAGGAGCTCAACATGCGTCAGAGACGATGGTTGGAGCTCATGAAGGACTTTGATATCAGCCTACAGTACCATCCCGGAAAGGCTAATGTGGTCGCCGACGCACTTAGTCGATATCCGCTGGCGATGTTCTTGACAACCGATCGGTACCTACTGGAGGACATGGAGAAGCTGGGTTTAGAACTCATATTGCCTGCAGAGGAAATGAAGAAGCTTGGACGGGAAGCAATAGTACCCGGCGTTGACTTCCCCATGATGCATTTGCAAGTGCAGTCTAGCTTGATAGACAAAATCAAGGCGACTCAATTCGAGGACGGAGCATTGTGCAAGCTCAGGGACCAAGTGTTAGCTGGCACACTGGAGGGATTCTCTATTTCAGACGACGGAACACTGAGGAATGGCACCAGACTTTGTGTACCTGCTGGTGAATTGAGGGAACAGCTGATGCAGGAAGCGCATCACTCACAGTATTCCATCCACCCTGGAGCAAATAAGATGTACCGAGATATACGGGAGCACGTATGGTGGTATGGAATGAAGAAGGATGTCTCAAAATTCGTTGCCAAATGCTTGATCTGCCAGCAGGTGAAAGCAGATAGACAAAGACCAGCAGGACTTCTTCAGCCACTGCCCATTCCAGAATGGAAATGGGAGCACATCACTATGGATTTTGTGTCAGGATTGCCTCGATCCCAAGGAGGGAAGGACGCTATTTGGGTGATTGTAGACAGATTGACTAAGTCTGCCCACTTCATTCCCTTCAAGGTTGGTTTATCCACCGAGAAGTTAGCTGCCCTATACATGAGGCAAATCGTCCGGATACATGGAGTTCCTGTGAGCATTGTATCAGACCGAGACAGCCGCTTTACTTCTCACTTCTGGAAGAGCTTGCAAGAGAGTCTGGGGACCCAACTGAAGTTCAGCACTGCGTATCACCCACAGACCGACGGACAGTCAGAGAGAACCATCCAGACGTTAGAGGATATGCTGAGATCTTGCGTCCTGGATTTTGGAGGATCATGGGAGGACCACCTACACTTGGTAGAGTTTGCTTACAACAACAGCTACCAGGCCAGCATCGGCATGACTCCTTTTGAGGCTCTGTATGGACGTCGTTGCCGTACTCCCTTGGCTTGGGACGACGTAGGAGAACGAGTCATGCTGGGACCTGAGATGATTACAGATGCGGCTGAAAAAGTCAAGGTGATCAGAGACAGACTTCGGGTGGCTCAAGATCGTCAGAAACATTGGGCGGACAGCCGTCGCCGACTTGTGGAGTTCGAAGCAGGTGATAGTGTCTTCGTCAAGATCTCCCCCACCAGAGGAACTATCCGTTTTGGCGGAGCTGGAAAACTGAGTCCCAGGTATATCGGCCCATTCGAGATATTGAGCAGAGTTGGAGAGGTGGCATACCGAGTGGCGTTACCACCTAATCTTGAAGGCGTGCACAACGTTTTCCATGTATCGCAGCTGAGGCGTTACATTCCGGACCCGAGCCACATCCTGGATCATTCAGAGTTGGAGATTGGGCCAAGTCTTACAGTACCAGAGCAGCCAGTAAGGATCATAGACCGTATGGAAAAGCAGTTGCGGAACACCGTGATTCCACTGGTCAAGGTTCAGTGGCTCCACCACTCTCCAGGCGAATCCACCTGGGAACGAGAGGCTGAGATAAAGCAGAAGTACCCTCACCTGTTTTAAGGCATGTTTACCCTTGTTTCTCCCTTCAATTGTAGTAAATTTCGAGGACGAAATTTCTATAAGT
Organism: Iris macrosiphon; assembly: GCA_036927795.1. NCBI lineage: Eukaryota > Viridiplantae > Streptophyta > Magnoliopsida > Asparagales > Iridaceae > Iris > Iris macrosiphon. Next base: position 80,066,235 of record JAYESA010000020.1, read on the forward strand.
TGGGTAGGTTGTAAACCCCTGATTTTTTTTTCCTAATTATTAAATCTGGGATTTTTCCCAATTTTCTGGAATTTTTCGGGAATTTTCTGTAATTAAATTCAAGGTTTTCAATTAATAAAGGATTTTTATTAATTAATAAATAATATTAAAATATCATGAAAATAACATTTTTGGGTGTAAAATAGAAAACTGGACTTGGGGTAATTTTTTGGGATTTTATTGGGCCTCAGACCTATTTTTAAAAAGCCTAAAAACTATTTTTTTATAATTAATTAATTATTTCTGTTATTATTATTACTATTATTAATTGTTTTTTTTTTATTTATTTTTCCTCGGGCCCGGCCCGGCCCAGTGGGCCGAGCCCAGTGCAGCGAGCCCAGCCCATCCCCTGTGCTTAGCGGGTCGGGCGGGTCCGCTCACCCGGATCCGCGCCCGACCCGACCCGGACCGCTGTCACCCCTACCCAGTCGCCCACGACTCCCGAATCCTCCGCCGGCCGCCGCGCTCTTCGGCGCCACGACCGCGCCTCACCCCCACGTCGCCCCCTCCGACTCTTCCGCCCACGACGCCGGCCTCGCCCCAGCCCATCTCCCCTATTTAAGACCCCTCCTCCGCCTCCTTTCTTCCCCCCTAAACTAAACCCTAACTCCCCGACCCCCTCCGGCGAGCCCGTCCGGCGACCCCGCTGCCATCAGCCCTGCGCCGACCACGCCAGGCGGAGCCTCCCTCCTCCACTGTTCCTCTCCTTCGTCCTCCCCTCTTCTAATCGACCCCCTACCCAGGCCGAGCCGACCCTCACAGCGGACACGACGCCGGCCGACCCTCGGCGCCGCCCTAGCCGGCCGATCGACGACATCCCCCCCCCCCGCGAGAGCCACCAGCGTCCTCGCCGGCCTCCGGCGTACCCTCCAGCAGCGCCGGACACGCCGCGGACGCGACCCAGACGCGGGACACAGCCCGAACGCACTGGACACGTGTCCAGGACACAGAATCGCGTGTCGGACTCGTAATACCCCGATCCCGAGTCCGAGGCCTCCCCTCGGTGCTCCTCCATCAACTTCCCGGTAGGTACCCCTATCAGATGTACTGTCCCTTCCAAAACCGCTACCCTGTCCGACCGAGACTGACAGAATAAAGCTCTGTCAATCCCGGGATAGCTTAGAATTTGATAGTAATTAGTTAATGTAATGATTTGTTAGTTTGGTTGTTAATTAATTAGTGATTCGATACAACGATCTGCAAATACGTATACTAATTATATATATATTATAAAATAAAAACCTTATTAAATATTACCTAAATTAGTAATTACTTAATAGATAATTTCTGAAATGATTTTAGTATTTAAATACTAATTAGTAATTACTTAATAGATAATTTCCGTAATGATTTTTAGTATTTAAATACTGAATAGTAATTATTTAATATATAATTCTGAAATGATTTTCAGTATTCAAAATATAATATGTTAGGTTTTCCAAAAATATTGTTTCTCTTATAAATTAATTGCTAAAAACAAACGATATTATTTTTATTAAAATCGTTCTTTCCTATTATCCTATCAGAAACAAAACGACATTTTACCATAAAATATTTTTCTACGATAAAATAAATAAAGTTTCATTATTATTAAAAAGGGGTTTTGTTTTACTAAATCACTAATACAAATTATTATTATTATTTTAATCGATCGTTGGATTTAAATCATTAACTTAGTTAACTAATCAAGACAAATTAAAACCCTTTGTTTAATTCTAAAATCAGATTATTAATAATTGTAGGTCCCTGTAACTAAGGTTGAGACCGTCGCGACTTCTCACTCGCGTCACCAACCAACTCCAGGCAAGTTTCATATAATTCAAAACTGGTATTTTAGTTGTAATTAAATATGTTGCATGTCATATAGATATATTGAGATGACACTTGATTTCACGGAACTGACTGATTGACTGATTGATTGATTGATTGACTCATTGACTATTGCCTTGGGAACTGGGGAGTAAAAGTTAGCACCCGTGGTCAAAGCCCCCTTATTGCCTCATTGTGGATAGCTGAAGTCCAACCTCACTGGACTGACGCCGCACCGTGTTCACGCGAACACAGATTGCCTCCAACCCAGACCGGCCACGGGATGCTACTTTTCTCAAAACACCTTTAGTGATTGTAGTTTGTCATCATTGCTTCATCGACATTTACTGTTCTTGTCTCATATTTGTTGCATACAAAAATATAAATATTGTTCAAAACTATTTCATTGCATCATTTTAATTATCGTTAAGATGCTGGAATTGGATATATGTTCTTGCTCCCTCCTGACTGGAGATCAACAATTTTAGGTGATTGCGGTGACGATGATGAGTATGACACCTTTTATGGTCCGGACCAGAGTTCTGAAGCCCTAGCTGAACCTAGCCAGGAGGCCGATGTTTAGTGTTTCCCCTTTTATTTCCAAATTGTAATAAGCAGGGTTGAAGTAATAACCCTGGACCATGTTTTGTTTGATCTTGATTGTAAATGAATTTCTCTCTCAGACTTAGCAATAAAAATTGAATTTCCTTCATGTATTCTGGATGTCTGTGTGTTACTACGGATTGATACAGCTTACTGCCGCCGTCTCACAACGGTGCAGGCTGGGCATGATCCGACTGGACCCAGATTATTGGGATCGGGTCGTGACATTTACAATCTACCCCCTTAAGAGGATTGCGTCCTTACAATCGAAGGGTAAACTATAAAGGCAAGATTTACAGAAATTAAAGATGCTCAGGTTTTACCTGCATCAGCAAATAAGTGCGGATAACGCTGGCGCATAACATCTTCTCGCTCCCAGGTCGATTCGCCAGGAGAGTGCTGTTTCCAAGCTACTCGAACCAGTCTGATTGTCTGCCCTTGCAGTATCTTTTCGCTGGTGTCGAGTATACCCACTGGCTGCTCCTCGTATCTCAGGCTAGGTCCCACCAAAATCTCAGAATGATCAACTATATGGCTTGGGTCCGTCACATATCTCCTCAGTTGTGAGACGTGGAATACATCATGAACTCCCTCTAAGGATGGAGGTAATGCAAGACGGTAAGCCACCTCACCAATGCGCTCCAAGATATCAAATGGCCCAATGTACCTTGGGCTTAACTTGCCTCTGCTGCCAAATCTGATAGTACCTCTAGTGGGCGAGATCCTCAAAAATACATGCTCTCCTTCCTTGAACTCCAGGGGTCGTCTGTGTGCATCTGCCCAATGCTTCTGTCTATCCTGGGCTGCACGGAGATGGTTCTGAATCTGTTTTACTTTCTCCACTGTCTCCGTTACCAACTGTGGACCCAGCATTTGACGTTCGCCAACGTCGCTCCAGCATATCGGCGATCTGCACTTCCTTCCGTACAACTCCTCGAAAGGTGCCATCTGAATGCTTGCCTGATAGCTGTTGTTGTAGGAGAACTCCACTAAGTGTAGATGATCTTCCCAAGATCCTCCAAAGTCCAGTATACATGATCGCAGCATATCTTTCAGGATCTGAATTGTGCGCTCTGATTGGCCATCTGTCTGGGGATGATAGGCAATACTGAACTTGAGCCTGGTGCCGAGACTCTCTTGCATGCTTCGCCAGAAGTAAGATATAAATCTCGAGTCTCGATCTGATACAATACTAACCGGCACTCCATGTAATTTTACGATCTATCGTATATACATGTCGGCTAGTACTTCCGTGGATTGTCCGACTCTGAATGGCAAGAAGTGAGCCGACTTAGTGAGCCGATCCACGATGACCCATACCGCATCCTTTTCACTAGGGCTTCTTGGAAATCTAGTGACAAAGTCTATGGTAATATGCTCCCACTTCCATTCAGGTATGGAAAGTGGCTGCAACATACCTGCAGTCCTTTGGTGCTCGGCCTTCACCTGCTGGCAGACTAAACATTTTGCCACAAATCGGGCAATATCCCTTTTCATTCCATGCCACCAGTAATATTGTCTTAAGTCCTGGTACATCTTGGTTCCTCCTGGATGAACAGAGTATATGGAGCTATGTGCTTCAGTTATCAACTCCTGCCTTAATTCTTCATTTGGAACATATAGGCAATTTCCGTACCTTAATGTTCCGTCCTCGTGGATGCGGAGTCCCGTCTGCAGGCCTGCTTCTGTTCTCTCTTTCAGCCTTCGGAATCTGGCATCATTAGGCAAAGCTTCTTTGATTCTCTCCACCAGCGATGACTTCACTTCGAGGTTAGCCAGCAAACCATTTTGTCCAGGTAGAACAACCTCTATCTGTAGATCTTGCAAGTCTTGTAATAGCTAAGGCTGCTCAGTTAAGAAATAAGCCGAGAGTTTTCAGCTGAGGGCGTCGGCTACAACATTTGCTTTCCCCGGGTGGTACTGCAGATCGATGTCAAAGTCCACCATCAACTCAAGCCAACACCTTTGCCTCATGTTGAGCTCCTTCTATGTATAAACATACTTCAAGCTCTTATGATCAGTAAATATTTTGACCTTCTCTCCATACAGATAATGTCTCCAGATCTTCAAGGCAAAAATCACTACAGCTAGCTCCAGGTCGTGTGTTGGGTAGTTCTTCTCGTGGACCTTCAGCTGCCTCGATGCATAAGCGATAATCTTGCCATGCTGCATCAAGACACAACCTAGTCCACTACCAGACGCATCACTATAAACAACAAAACCTCCTGACCCTGAGGGAAGAGTCAAGACTGGTGCTGTTGTTAGACGCCTCTTCAATTCTTCAAAGGCATTTTGGCATTCTTCCGTCCATATGAACTCCTGATCCTTCCGTGTCAGCTTAGTCATCGGCTCTGCGATCCTTGAAAAATTTTCTATGAACCGCCGGTAATACCCAACCAGTCCAAGAAAACTTCTCACTTCCGCAGCAGAGGTAGGGGTAGGCCAGGTTTCTATAGCAGTGACCTTCTCTGGGTCCACAGACAGTCCTTCACCTGAGATAATATGCCCTAAGAATGGTACCTTGTCCATACAGAACTCACATTTGCTGAGTTTGGCATACAGCTTCTCCCTTCTCAAAGTTTCCAGCACAATTCTGAGGTGTTCCTCGTGCTCTTCGTGGTTCTTGGAGTAGACTAGGATATCATCAATGAATATCACCACGAACTTATCCAAGTACTGATGGAAGACTCCGTTCATCAAACTCATAAATACAGCAGGTGCATTGGTTAAACCAAACGGCATTACTAGGAACTCATAATGTCCATATTTAGTTCTGAAGGCCATCTTTGGGATATCTTCCTTCTTCACCCTAATCTAGTGATAACCGGATCTAAGGTCAATCTTTGAGAATACCCTAGCACCACTCAATTGGTCAAACAAGTCATCAATACGTGGTAAGGGGTACCGGTTCTTAACAGTTACAGCATTAAGGGCTCTGTAATCAATGCACAACCGCACAGTTCCGTCCTTCTTGGGTACAAAAAGTATAGGTGCTCCCCAAGGTGAAACACTGGGCCGGATAAATCCTTTCTCCAGAAGGTCGTCAACTTGTGCTTTTAACTCCACTAACTCCTTAGGTGCTAGTCGATATACCGATGAAGTGATAGGTTCGGCTCCTGGAGTTAGGTCTATTGTGAATTCTATCTCCCGATCAGGTGGTAAACCTGGAAGATCGTCGGGAAATACATCCACAAATTTCGTTATGACTCTTGGGTAACCTGAATCCTCTTCTACAGTTAATACCCTAAGAGTTGGCTGGACCCCTTGTTCTACAGCTCCTCGGAAAAATTCAAACTCAGGAAGGCTAGGGGGTCTAAATATCACTTTTCCAAGCCAGCAATCCAGTGTCGCATGGTACTGACTTAACCAGTCCATACCAAGTACAATATCGTAATCAGGCATAGAAAAGATCAGGAATTGGGCTCGCATCTCTCGGCCACAGACTACCACTGAACATGATCTACAAGTATCACTAACTGGGATAATTCCACCTCCCGTTAGAATTCTCTTCATCTTCGAGAGAGGTACGGTAGCTATTCTATGTGTGGCTACGAAGCTAGCAGCAATAAATGAATGCGAGGCTCCAGAATCAAATAATGCTACAGCAGGAATTGAAGCTACTAATATGGTACCTGCTATCACATCGCCTGCAGTAGCTTCCTCAGTGACTGCTAGTGCATATGCCTGACCTCGTCCCTGAGCGGGACCCCTTTGCTGACGAGCTTGCTGGAACATTGCTGCCTGAGGTGGTAGAGGTAGCCTGGCTCCTCCAGGCCCTGTCTGTGTTGCTCCCCCAGCTGGAAGAGCTGCAGGTGGAGCTGGTCGATTCGGAACTCCCTCTCGACGTTCCGAGCAGTCCTTTGAGAAGTGTTGTCCGGATTCGCAAACCAGGCAGAGTCCCAGCTTGCGTCTACATTCTCTTTCAATATGTCCTACCTTGCCGCAGTAATGGCAAGTAGGCAGGTTCTTAGTTGCTACTCTTGGAAGCGGGCTCTTCTGGGGCCGTTTAGCAGATTCCCCTGGTGATGACTTGGACGGTGCGGAGGAGAAGGGACATTTCAGGCTTGATTCCCTCCGAGTAACGCGCTCCAGCCGACGTGCTGCCACTAGGACGTCGGAGTAAGATGTGGGCACGACCGATCCGATTAACTTCTGAAGCTCGAACCTGAGCCCATCAAAGAACTTCTCCGCCTTCTCTTCTTCGGTAAGAATTAGCGAAGGGGAGAAGCGGCTCAGGCGAATGAATTCGGCGTTATATTCCTCCACCGTCATGTTGCCCTGGATCAGGCAGTTGAATCTGTCTCGGAGTTCTGACCGAGCCACAGCAGGGATGTACATTTCCTGGAAGAGTCTGGAGAACTCCTCCCAGGTAACCTGATCATGTCCGAGCCTTCTTTCTTCGGACAGCCACCAATGATGCGCGTTGTCCGTCAGTTGCATCCTGACGGCAGTCATCCATTTGTCCCTTGGTAGTTCAGCGGCCTCCAACTGATGCTGCGTGTTCGTAAGCCATTCATGCACTTCAGTTGGTCCTTCCTTGCCCGAGAAGGTACGGGGCTTGAGTTGACAGAAATCTGTGATAGATCCCGTCGCTAGCCGCCTATTTGGTGGATTTGCATGTTCTAATGCTGCGACTAGGCTGTTCCTTAGGTTCTCGGCCTCATGACGTTGGGTCTCCTGTTGGATCTGTTGTTGTGCCTGCATCATGGCGTAGAACATCTGGAACATTTGCTGGCCGTCCATTGCCTGTCCTGGGGGAAAGACAGGCATCGTAGGAGGGAACTAGGGAGGAGACGGGATGTTATCACGCCTGAACCTGGAACTTGGCTGGCCAGTTTGATTATTCTGAGAGGATTGCCCTCTGGTATCTGGCGTCGTTCCAGCTTCGCAGGTAACCCCCGCTTCAGGCGGTGTACCCAAGGGGTTCTCGTCACCACTTCTGGGATCCATTTCTCTGCATCAAAAGGAAACAATGAGAACGCACAGAGGAATCAAAACAGGATGCAGTTCAAGCAATTTAATTGAATTCGACATAGAGTTCAAAAATGATTCAATCAATGGATGAGATCCTATAACTTATCATATCCTATTGCAGGCCTGTTCGGTCCCTAAGTTGAAACCGAACAATTTAGTTAAGACCTGCATGGGCCACCACAAAAACCATGTCACGCCCTAGTCCCAAAATGCCGAGGGACTGGAGATGCGTGGCAATGGCCAACAGTACGCATCGATGGATAACCCAATTTAATGGAACCATCAGGGCATACTAAAGCTGTAAATAAGGTCTACTACCACAAGTCATACTAATCTCATCCATAAAGATAAAGAATAAACTGCATAATGAAATGGAAATACGTTGCAACAACAATCACAGCAAGTCAGTCGGAGAAACAATTCGACTTATGTCTGAATAAACTGGCTCTATAGGCCAGGAATAAGAGATAAACATGAAATAAATACTGAGTACTGGAACAGGCACTCAGGAGAAGTCTTCGGCAGTCACCTCGTCTTCAGTGTTCGGTTCTGCTCCAGCAATAGCTTCAGCTCCGGTCCCGTATATCTCGGGATACTGCTCCTCAGCTAAACCTGGGGACATAATCCATTCCAGGTCCTCAGTGGACATAGCAAGGCACAAAATAAAATAAGCCAAATAAATGTAGTGCAATTAAATTAATTGAAACAGCAGGGTAAACTATGTAACCATCTATATGATATGCAAATGAGAGCAACACTAGTACTCAGGCTTAGACCGCTACAAGCTCTGTGTCGGGGAGCCGGTAGCAGTAATAACACGTAAAGGGTCTAGCTCTGCTGGAGAGTCTACAACCTCACAATAATAGTAGATATATATATAGAACAGCCTGTAGCCTGTGTGTCTCTCCCCACCCAATATAATCACGTAAGCCATGACCATAACGTCTTATGTCCATGTCAGCGGGATTATAACTAATGCAATAAGTCATACTGTCTATAAATAGATTTCTCTATCAATGTCCTGTATCTTATACAGAATCACCACGAATATCTCAGGAGGATTCTGTCCATGATAGTGTCAAGTGTCCTGGGTTGTAGGGTACTTGATAGATCAAGTACAAAAGTAAGGGGATCGTAAATCCATCTCTAAATGACGAATCCAACACCGCGTACGGTGTTGGCACCCGACTATGATCGGACACTAGGTACATCACGCGTTTCCTAGGTTAAGCAGTTTAAAATTTTTTATATGAATTTACACAAGACATCCAGCAAAGTATTATTACAGAAAATATGAAAATAAAGACTACAAGTTTGGCAAGGTGCACTTGCCTGATGTTTGAATTCCACTTAGGTCCTGGTTTCAGAAATTTTTAGAGATGTCTCCGAAAGCTGAAATAAACAGTACCATCACGCTCAGAAGGTGTCAAATAGCTAGGAACGCCAGTCCTTGGGTCCAATTTGGAGACAAGGGCAAAAACGGCAATTTCGGGCCAAAATGGGGTCCACCGGTGGGCCCGCTTTGCACCGAAAAACGTGTCAGGTTCAACGGTCTCCAAAGTCACCAAACTTAGTGTCAACAGGTCAGGAACGCTGATACGAACCCAACGAAACTTTCATATTTGAATTCCGATGAGCCGATCACGAAATCGCCCGCCGAGCGGGGCCTATGGGGCCCACGACACGCGACTTCGTCAACGTTTTCAGAATCGAACCAAAGTTGACCCACAGGACCAGCGTATCGCTACGAGTTCGATGGTGCAAGTTTTGTCTCGATCTGACGCGTGTGCACAAAGTTAGGGTAAATTGCAGAAAAGGCGGATACGGGGCGAAGTCCGCGGATACGCGTTGATTCCGGTGTGCACGCACACCCGAATCAGCTTTCGCAAAATCCCACACGTCCGTATCGACAAGGCGCACGTATCTGTGAAGACCGCACGCGACCAAGTCGTCCCGTTTGGCGGGGCGTACCCAGTTCCGGGATGAAACAGGGTCTAATTTTTCCTGATTTTGGATCGCGGTGTGCGATCACCACAGGATGCGATGCCCTGAGCGGTTTGTCCGGGCACCGAGAGGGTCATACAGGCTACGTGATACAATTTACAGAATCAAAAATGGAGATACAGGGTGCAAGACACGAGTACCTGAACAAGGCCCTTCGAAATAGGGTTTCCGGTGTCCGACACGCGAGTTCGTGTCCTGGACGCTGTGTCCACGCTGTGTCTGCGTGTCCAGCGGCGTGTCCGGCCTAGGGCTGGGGTCTGCTGAACCGCGGCTCTGACCGAAGGTCGGCGAGGCTCGAGACTGCCGCGGTCGGCTCAGGCGTCTGGCCGGAGCTGCACGTCTCGAAGTCGTCGGTTCCCGGGCGGCTCAGCCGAACGGAGAGGGCAGCTGCTGGGGTAGGCGAAGGTCGACGAGGTGGGGACGGACCACTGGCTGGAGGGCGGCGAGGCTAGTGATGCTGGCCGGCGAGGGGATGAGGGCAGCGGGGCTAGGGAAGGGAACGGCCGGAGTGGGGTTCCAGCGTTAGGGCTTGGGTTTGGGGAGGTCGAGGGATCTCGACGAGGGAGTTTAAATAAGAGCTGGGGGAGGGGTTCGTGGCCGGGGGAGTCGGCCGAGGGGAGGACGTGGCCTCCCCCGGCGGAGACGACGCACTTTCTGGCGGTGGCGCGGGTGACCCGGTCGCACAGCGGAGTGGGGAGAGGAGAAAGGGTGACGGGTCGGGTCGGGCGCAGATCTGGGTTGGGCGGACCCGCCCGACCCGCCAGGTTCGGCTGGGCTGGGTTGTACTAACGGGCTCGGCCCACTGGGCCGGGCCGGGCCCCTAAACAGAATAATAACAGTAATAATAGTATAATAATAATAATAATAATAATAATAATAATAATAATAATAATAATTACTTAATTAGAAAAATAGTTTTTAGGCTTTTTAAAAATAGGTCTGAGGCCCAATAAAATCCCAGAAAATTATCCTAAGTCAGGTTTTCTATTTTACACCATAAAATCATATTTTCATCACATTTTATTATTAGTTATTAGCAATAAAAATTATAAAATAAGCACAGGACATATGTAAATTCCAGAAAATTTCCGAAAATTGATTTATTTTAAAATTGTAAAAATTTAGGGTGTTTATAATCTACCCCCCTTAAGAGGATTGCGTCCTCACAATCGAAGGGTAAACTATAAAGGCAAGATTTACAGAAATTAAAGATGATCAGGTTTTACCTGCATCAGCAAATAAGTGCGGATAACGCTGGCGCATAACATCTTCTCGCTCCCAGGTTGATTCGCCAGGAGAGTGCTGTTTCCAAGCTACTCGAACCAGTCTGATTGTCTGCCCTCGCAGTGTCTTCTCGCTGGTGTCGAGTATACCCACTGGCTGCTCCTCGTATCTCAGGCTAGGTCCTACCGAAATCTCAGAATGATCAACTATATGGCTTGGGTCCGTCACATATCTCCTCAGTTGTGAGACGTGGAATACATCATGAACTCCCTCTAAGGATGGAGGTAATGCAAGACGGTAAGCCACCTCACCAATACGCTCCAAGATATCAAATGGTCCAATATACCTTAGGCTTAACTTGCCTCTGCTGCCAAATCTGATAGTACCTCTAGTGGACGAGATCCTCAAAAATACATGCTCTCCTTCCTTGAACTCCAGGGGTCGTCTGTGTGCATCTGCCCAATGCTTCTGTCTATCCTGGGCTGCACGGAGATGGTTCTGAATCTGTTTTACTTTCTCCACTGTCTCCGTTACCAACTCTGGACCCAGCATTTGACGTTCGCCAACGTCACTCCAGCATATCGGCGATCTGCACTTCCTTCCGTACAACGCCTCGAAAGGTGCCATCTGAATGCTTGCCTGATAGCTGTTGTTGTAGGAGAACTCCACTAAGTGCAGATGATCTTCCCAAGATCCTCCAAAGTCCAGTATACATGATCGCAGCATATCTTCCAGGATCTGAATTGTGCGCTCTGATTGGCCATCTGTCTGGGGATGATAGGTAGTACTGAACTTGAGCCTGGTGCCGAGACTCTCTTGCATGCTTCGCCAGAAGTGAGATGTAAATCTCGAGTCTCGATCTGATAAAATACTAACCGGCACTCCATGTAATTTTAAGATCTGTCGCATATACATGTCGACTAGTACTTCCGTGGATTGTCTGACTCTGAATGGCAAGAAGTGAGCCGACTTAGTGAGCCGATCCACGATAACCCATACCGTATCCTTTCCACTAGGGCTTTTTGGAAATCCAGTGACAAAGTCCATGGTAATATGCTCCCACTTCCATTCAGGTATGGGAAGTGGCTGCAAGATACCTGCAGTCCTTTGGTGCTCGGCCTTCACCTGCTGGCAGACTAAACATTTTGCCACAAATCAGGCAATATCCCTTTTCATTCCATGCCACCAGTAATATTGTCTTAAGTCCCGGTACATCTTGGTTCCTCCTGGATGAACAGAGTATATGGAGCTATGTGCTTCAGTCATCAACTCCTGCCTTAATTCTCCATTTGGAACATATAGGCGATTTTTGCACCTTAATGTCCCGTCCTCGTGGATGCGGAGTCCCGTCTGCAGGCCTGCTTCTGTTCTCTCTTTCAGCCTTCGAAATCTGGCATCATTAGGCAAAGCTTCTTTGATTCTCTCCACCAGCGATGACTTCACTTCGAGGTTAGCCAGCAAACCATTTTGTCCAGGTAGAACAACCTCTATCTGTAGATCTTGTAAGTCTTGTAATAGCTGAGGCTGCTCAGTTAAGAAATAAGCCGAGGGTTTTCTGCTGAGGGCGTCGGCTACAACATTTGCTTTCCCCGGGTGGTACTGCAGATCGATGTCAAAGTCCACCATCAACTCAAGCCAACGCCTTTGCCTCATGTTTAGCTCCTTCTGTGTATAAATATACTTCAAGCTCTTATGATCAGTGAATATTTTGACCTTCTCTCCATACAGATAATATCTCCAGATCTTCAAGGCAAAAATCACTGCAGCTAGCTCTAGGTCGTGTGTTGGGTAGTTCTTCTCGTGGACCTTCAGCTGCCTCGAAGCATAAGCGATAACCTTGCCATGCTGCATCAAGACACAACCTAGTCCACTACCAGACGCATCACTATAAACAACAAAACCTCCTGACCCTGAGGGAAGAGTCAAGACTGGTGCTGTTGTTAGACGCCTCTTCAATTCTTCAAAGGCATTTTGACATTCTTCCGTCCATATGAACTCCTGATCCTTCCGTGTCAGCTTAGTCATCGGCTCTGCGATCCTTGAAAAATTTTCTACGAACCGCCGGTAATACCCAGCCAGTCCAAGAAAACTTCTCACTTCCGCAACAGAGGTAGGGGTAGGCCAGGTTTCTATAGCAGTGACCTTCTTTGGGTCCACAGACAGTCCTTCACCTAAGATAATATGCCCTAAAAATGGCACCTTGTCCTTACAGAACTCATATTTGCTGAGTTTGGCATACAGCTTCTCCCTTCTCAAAGTTTCCAGCATAATTCTAAGGTGTTCCTCGTGCTCTTCGTGGTTCTTGGAGTAGACTAGGATATCATTAATGAATACCACCACGAACTTATCCAAGTACTGATGGAAGACTCCGTTCATCAAACTCATAAATACAGCAGGTGCGTTGGTTAAACCAAACGGCATTACTAGGAACTCATAATGTCCATATTTAGTTCTGAAGGCCGTCTTTGGGATATCTTCCTTCTTCACCCTAATCTGGTGATAACCGGATCTAAGGTCAATCTTTGAGAATACCCTAGCACCACTCAATTGGTCAAACAAGTCATCAATACGTGTTAAGGGGTACCGGTTCTTAACAGTTACAGCATTAAGGGCTTTGTAATCAATGCACAACCGCACAGTTCCGTCCTTCTTGGGTACAAAAAGTATAGGTGCTCCCCAAGGTGAAACACTGGGCCGGATAAATCCTTTCTCCAGAAGGTCGTCAACTTGTGCTTTCAACTCCACTAACTCCTTAGATGCTAGCCGATATACCGATGAAGTGATAGGTTCAGCTCTTGGAGTTAGGTCTATTATGAATTCTATCTCCCGATCAGGTGGTAAACCTGGAAGATCGTCGGGAAATATATCCACAAATTCCGTTATGACTCTTGGGTAACCTGAATCCTCTTTTACAGTTAATACCCTAAGAGTTGGCTGGACCCCTTGTTCTACAGCTCCTCGGAGAAATTCAAACTCAGGAAGGCTAGGGGGTCTAAATATCACTTTTTCAAGCCGGCAATCCAGTGTCGCATGGTACTGACTTAACCAGTCCATACCAAGTACAACATCGTAATCAGGCATAGAAAAGATCAGGAATTGGGCTCGCATCTCTCGGCCACAGACTACCACTGAACATGATCTACAAGTATCACTAACCGGGATAATTCTACCTCCCGTTAGAATTCTCTTCATCTTCGAGAGAGGTGCGGTAGCTATTCTATGTGTGGCTACGAAGCTAGCAGCAATAAATGAATGCGAGGCTCCAGAATCAAATAATGCTACAGCAGGAATTGAAGCTACTAATATGGTACCTGCTATCACTTTGCCTGCAGTAGCTTTCTCAGTGACTGCTAGTGCATATGCCTGACCTCGTCCCTGAGCGGGACCCCTTTGCTGACGAGCTTGCTGGAACATTGCTGCCTGAGGTGGTAGAGGTGGCCTGGCTCCTCCAGGCCCTGTCTGTGTTGCTCCCCCAGCTGGAAGAGCTGCAGGTGGAGCTGGTCGATTCAGAACTCCCTCTCGACGTTCCGAGCAGTCCTTTGAGAAGTGTTGTTCGGATCCGCAAACCAGGCAGAGTCCCAGCTTGCGTCTACATTCTCTTTCAATATGTCCTACCTTGCCGCAGTAATGGCAAGTAGGCAGGTTCTTAGTTGCTGCTCTTGGAGGCGGGCTCTTCTGGGACCGTTTAGCAGATTCCCCTGGTGATGACTTGGACGGTGCTGAGGAGAAGGGACGTTTCAGGCTTGATTCCCTCCGATTAATACGCTCCAGCCGATGTGCTGCCGCTAGGATATCGGAGTAAGATATGGGTGCGACCGATCCGATTAACTTCTGAAGCTCGAACCTGAGCCCATCAAAGAACTTCTCTGCCTTCTCTTCTTCGGTAGGAATTAGCGAAGGGGCGAAGCGGCTCAGGCGAATAAATTTGGCGTTATATTCCTCCACCGTCATGTTGCCCTGGATCAGGCGGTTGAATCTGTCTCAGAGTTCTGACCGAGCCACAGCAGGGATGTACATTTTCTGGAAGAGTCTGGAGAACTACTTCCAGGTAACCTGATCATGTTTGAGCCTTCTTTCTTCGGACAGTCACCAATGATGCGCATTGTCCGTCAGTTGCATCCTGACGGCAGTCATCCATTTGTCCCTTGGTAGTTCAGCGGCCTCCAACAGATGCTGCGTGTTCGTAAGCCATTCATGCACTTCAGTTGGTCCTTCCTTGCCCGAGAAGGTACGGGGCTTTAGTTGACGGAAATCTGTGATAGATCCCGTCGCTAGCCGCCTATTTAGTGGATTTGAATATTCCAATGCTGCGACTAGGCTGTTCCTTAGGTTCTCGGCCTCATGACGTTGGGTCTCCTGTTGGATCTGTTGTTGTGCCTGCATCATGGCATAGAACATCTGGAATATTTGCTGGCCGTTTATTGCCTGTCCTGGGGGAAAGACAGGCATCGTAGGAGGGAACTGGGGAGGAGGCGGGATGTCATCACGCCTGAACCTGGAACTTGGCTGGCCAGTTTGATTATTCTGAGAGGATTGCCCTCTGGTATCTGGCATCGTTCCAGCTTCGCAGGTAACCCCCGCTTCAGGCGGTGTAGCCAAGAGGGTCTCGTCACCACTTCTGGGATCCATTTCTCTGCATCAAAAGGAAACAATGAGAACGCACAGAGGAATCAAAACAGGATGCAGTTCAAGCAATTTAATTGAATTCGACATAGAATTCAAAAATGATTCAATCAATGGATGAGATCCTATAACTTATCATATCCTATTGCAGGCCTGTTCGGTCCCAAAGTTGAAACCGAACAATTCAGTTAAGACCTGCATGGGCCACCACAAAAACCATGTCACGCCCCAGTCCCAAAATGCCGAGGGACTGGAGATGCATGGCAATGGCCAGCAGTACGCACCGATGGATAACCCAATTTAATGGAACCATCAGGGCATACTTAAGCTGTAAATTAGGTCTACTACCACAAGTCGCACTAATCTCATCCGTAAAGATAAAGAATAAACTGCATAATAAAATAGAAATACGTTGCAACAACAATCACAGCAAGTCAGTCGGAGAAACAATCCGACTTATGTCTAAATAAACTGGCTCTATAGGCCAGGAACAAGAGATAAACATGAAATAAATACTGAGTACTGGAACAGGCACTCAGGAGAAGTCTTCGGCAGTCACCTCATCTTCAGTGTTCGGTTCTGCTCCAGCAATAGCTTCAGCTCCGGTCCCGTATATCTCGGGGTACTGCTCCTCAGCAAAATCTGGGGACATAATCCATTCCAGGTCCTCAGTGGACATAGCAAGGCAAAAAATAAAACATGCCAAATAAATGCAGTACAATTAAATTAATTAAAACAGCAGGGTAAACTATGTAACCATCTATGTGATATGCAAATAAGAGCAACACTAGTACTTAGGCTGAGACCGCTACAAGCTCTGTATCGGGGAGCCGGTAGCAGTAATAACACGTAAAGGGTCTAGCTCTGCTGGAGAGTCTACAACCTCACAATAATAGTAGATATATATATAGAACAGCCTGTAGCCTGTGTGTCTCTCCCCACCCAATGTAATCATGCAAGCCATGACCATAACGTCTCATGTCCATGTCAGCGGGATTATAACTAATGCAATAAGTCATACTGTCTATAAATAGATGTCTCTGTCAATGTCCTGTATCCTATACAGAATCACCACGAATATCTCAGGAGGATTCTGTCCATGATAGTGTCAAGTGTCCTGGGTTGTAGGGTACTTGATAGGTCAAGTACAAAAGTAAGGGGATCGTAAATCCATCTCTAAATGACGAACCCAACACCGCGTACGGTGTTGGCACCCGACTATGATCGGACACTAGGTACGTCACGCGTTTCCTAGGTTAAGCAGTTTAAACAAGTTTATATGAATTTACACAAGACATCCAGCAAAGTATTATTACAGGAAATATAAAAATAAAGACTGCAAGTTTGGCAAGGTGCACTTGCCTGATGTTTGAATTCCACTTAGGTCCTGGTTTCGGAAATTTCCAGAGATATCTCCGAAAGCTGAAATAAACAGTACCATCACGCTCAGAAGGTGTCAAATAGCTAGGAATGCCTGTCCTTGGGTCCAATTTGGAGACAAGGGCAAAAACGGTAATTTCGGACCAAAACGGGGTCCACTGGTGGGCCCGCTTTGCACCGAAAAATGTGTCAGGGTCAGCGGTCTCCAAATTTACCAAACTTAGTGTCAACAGGTCAGGAACGCTGATACGAACCCAACTGAACTTTCATATTTGAATTCCGATGAGCTGATCACGAAATCGCCCGTCGAGCGGGGCCTGTGGGGCCCACGACACGCGATTTCGTCAACGTTCTCAGAATTGAACTAAACTTGACCCACAGGATCAGCGTATCGCTACGAGTCCGATGGTGTAAGTTAGGGTAAATTGCAGAAAAGGCAGATACGGGGCGATGTCTGCGGATACGCATTAATTTCGGTGTGCACGCACACCCGAATCAGCTTCCGCGAAATCCCACACGTCCGTATCGACGAGGCGCACGTATCTGTGAAGACCGCACGCGACCAAGTCGTCCCGTTTGGCGGGACGTACCCAGTTCCGGGGTGAAACAGGGTCTGGTTTTTTCTGTTTTTGGATCGCGGTGTGCGATCACCACAGGACGCGATGCCCCGAGCGGTTTGTCCGGGCCCCGAGAGGGTCATACAGGCTACGTGATACAATTTACAGAATCAAAAACGGAGATACAGGGTGCAAGATACGAGTACCTGAACAAGGCCCTTCGAAATAGGGTTTCCGGTGTCCGACACGCGAGTTCGTGTCCTGGACGCTATGTCCACGCTGTGTCTGCGTGTCCAGCGGCGTGTCCGGCCTAGGGCTGGGGTCTGCTGAACCGCGGCTCTGGCCGAAGGTCGGCGAGGCTCGAGACTGCCGCGGTCGGCTCAGGCGTCTGGCCGGAGTTGCACGTCTCGAAGTCGTCGGTTCTCGGGCGGCTCAGTCGAACGGAGAGGGCAGCTGCTGGGGTAGGCGAAGGTCGACGAGGTGGGGATGGACCACTGGCTGGAGGGCGACAAGGCTAGTGGTGCTGGCCGGCTAGGGGATGAGGGCAGCGGGGCTAGGGAAGGGAATGGCCGGAGTGGGGTTCCGACGTTAGGGCTTGGGTTTGGGGAGGTCGAGGGATCTCGACGAGGGGGTTTAAATAAGGGCTGGGGGAGGGGTTCGTGGCCGGGGGAGTCGGCCGAGGGGAGGACGTGGCCTCCCCCGGCGGAGGCGACGCACTTTCCGGCGGTGGCGCGGGCGACCCGGTCGCACAGCGGAGTGGGGAGAGGAAAAAGGGTAACGGGTCGGGTCGGGCGCGAATCCGGGTTAGGCGGACCCGCCCGACCCGCCAGGTTCGGCTGGGTTGGGTTGTACTAACGGGCTTGGCCCACTGGGCTATGACATTGAGGTACAAAAAATTTTCTTTTGAGGATTGATGTTGGAAACAGAACGAAAGAAATTATTTTGAGGTTTAAGACTAGACTATGACATTGTCCTAGACATGAATTGGTTGAGCCAATACCACGCGACACTAGATTGTCGGCGTAGTTACATTTATATTTTTTTAACCACCAGATTACCCTGAGTTGGAGTTACTTTAGGAGCCCGGGAGCAGGATGCCCATCTACCTTAGAGGCACACATTGCAGAAGGGGAACCAGTGTACCCCGCATTATAGCAGAGTTTGAGGATGTGTTTCCGGAGGATCTCCCAGGACTGGCACCTGATAGAGAGATTGAGTTCACTATAGAGTTGACTCCATGAGCCGAGCCAGTTACTTCCCCCGTTTACAGACTAGCACCGAAGGAGTTGGTTGAGCTGAAGGTTCAAGTAGATGATCTCTTAGAAAAGGGTTTCATACGGGCTAGTGTATCTCCACAGGGAGCACCCATTCTGTTCATACCGAAGAAGGACGGGACGGTACGCTTGTGTATCGATTACAGGGCACTAAATACTGTAACGATAAAGAACAAGTATCCACTGCCGCGCATCGATGATTTGTTTGATCAACTTAGCGGTGCAAGTGTATTCTCAAAGATCGACCTCAGATCCGGATATCATCAGATCAAGGTACGAAAAGAGGACATCCAGAAGATGGCCTTTCGGACGAAGTATGGCCACTATGAGTTTTTAGTCATGCCGTTTGGTTTAACCAACGCGCCAGCAGCATTCATGTGTTTGATGAACAATGTTTTCCATCAGTACTTAGATAAGTTCGTGGTGGTATTTATAGACGATATCCTGATATATTCCAAGAGCCAGGAGGAGCATGAGAGACATCTCAGGATTATATTGGAGACGCTGAGACATGAGAGGCTGTACGCCAAACTCAGCAAATGTGGGTTTTGCTTGGACAGAGTACCATTTCTGGGACACATAATCACCGGAGATGGACTATCAGTTGATCCGGAGAAGATAGTTGCAGTAGAGACCTGGCCTACCCCTACATTAGTTACGGAGGTTAGGAGTTTCCTCGGACTTGCCGGATATTACCGGAGGTTCATGGAAAACTTTTTGAGGATAGCTGCGCCTATGACGCGACTGACGCGTAAAGGCAAAGAGTTTATCTGGACCGACGAGTGTCAGGCGGCTTTCGATAAGCTGAAGAAGCGTCTGACATCAGCACCGATTTTGACACTACCTTCCGGATCAGGAGGATTTGTAGTGTACAAGGATGCGTCAGGGAGCGGATTGGGATGTGTACTGATGCAACACGGCAAGGTGATAGTCTACGCATCGAGACAGCTGAGAGTTCATGAGAAGAACTATCCGACGCACGACTTGGAGCTAGCTGCGGTGATATTTGCACTAAAGCTATGGAGACATTACCTTTATGGTGAGCGTGTTAAGATTTATACAGATCATAAAAGCCTGAAGTACGTCTACACGCAGAAGGAGCTCAATATGAGGCAGAGACGTTGGCTAGAGTTGATGACAGATTATGACATTGAGCTGCAGTACCACCCTGGCAAGGTGAATGTTGTAGCAGATGCCTTAAGCAGGAAGCCCATGGCATACTTTTTGACGACGCAACGATAGTTGCTAGAGGATCTCCAGGAGCTTGGAATAGAGATCATATTGCCAGGCATGGGTGGACAGATAGCCAGTCTTGAGGTTCAGTCTACTTTGATTGAGAGGATCAAGACAGCATTGCCTACAGATGCGAGATTTCGACGTCTGCGAGAGAGAACAGAAGCCGGCATACAGACGGAACTCAGGATTCATGAAGACGGAACGTTGAGGTGCGGAGATCGCCTATATGTTCCGAGTGGCGAGCTACGCCAAGAGTTGATGACCGAGGCTCATAGCTCAATTTATTCCATTCATCCCGGGGGTACGAAGATATACCGAGACTTGAGACAGCATTTTTGGTGGCATGGGATGAAGAGGGAAATTGCAAGATTTGTAGCGAAGTGTTTAGTTTGTCAGCAAGTCAAGGCTGAACATCAGAGGACTGCAGGATTATTGCAGCCACTCCCCATTCCCGAGTGGAAGTGGGAACACATTACCATGGACTTCGTCACAGGATTCCCGCGGAGCCCTAGCGGGAAGGATGCAGTTTGGGTTATCATAGACAGACTCACCAAGTCTACACATTTTTTGTCCTTCAGAGTTGGGCAATCCACAGAGATACTAGCTGACATGTATATGAGGCAGATAGTACGATTACATGGAGTGCCTGTCAGCATCGTATCGGATCGTGATTCCAGATTCACGTCACATTTTTGGCGGAGTATGCAGGAGAGCTTAGGAACTCGTCTCAAGTTCAGCACTGCGTATCATCCACAGACTGATGGACAGTCAGAGCGCACGATACAGATATTAGAGGATATGTTGCGAGCGTGCATGATTGATTTTGGAGGATCTTGGGAGGACCATCTACACTTGGTGGAATTCTCCTACAATAACAGTTACCAGGCCAGCATACAGATGGTACCCTATGAGGCACTGTACGGCAGGAAATATAGGTCGCCAGTTTGTTGGAGTGACGTGGGAGAGCGTCAGATACTTGGTCCAGAATTGGTGACACAGACAGTAGAGAAGGTCAAGCAGATTCAGAGCCACCTGCGCGCAGCACAGGACAGACAGAAACACTGGACAGATACGCACCGCAGACCATTGAAATTCAAGGAGGGTGACCACGTATTTTTGAGGATATTGCCCACTCGTGGTACCATCAGATTCAGAGGCAAGCTGAGTCCGAGGTATATCGGACCTTTTGATATTTTGGAACGAGTTGGCGAAGTGGCTTACCGTCTCGCATTACCTCCATCATTAGAGGGAGTACACGACGTATTTCACGTATCGCAGTTGAGAAGATATGTTGCAGACCCTAGCCACGTGCTTAATCTTTCAGAGATTACAGTCGGGCCTAGTCTGTCTTACGTATAGCAGCCAGTTGAGATCCTCGATCGCAGCGAGAAGACTTTGAGAGGGCAGACGATTCGACTGGTCAGAGTGGCATGGAAGCACCATTCACCAGGCGAGTCTACTTGGGAGCGCGAGGATTCTATTCGACAGCGATTCCCGTAGTTATTTGAGGAGCAAGGTACGAATTTACGTACGGCAATTAATTACTAGTTGTTTTAAAAATTCTGCTAGATATTATCGTGCTTTACTTTTAATTTCGGGGACAAAATTTTTCTAAGTTGGGAAGAATATAAATCCCCTCGATTATTCTGTAGATAGTTAGAGTGGACTAGAAAATTTTTTATAGAAGATATTGAGGTTTAGAGTAGAGGATATTTACCTGGAATTTTAATCCAATTAATTTAAACCATTGGCACACCCTATCTTTGTCTAATTATTCGGAGCCCATTGCCAGCCCATAAATTCCGTACAATTATTGTACTTCTGACTCAACTCGCCAAATTAGGTACTGGACTTTTCTGACTGTTAAAATCAACTTTTGGGTACTCTAAATTAATTGCGCAACATTCCGAAAATCGTAACCCGTATTTAATTTTGTGTCGGACACCTGTGTCGTTACCCTCGATTTTGGGGTACCAACTTAACCCGTTAAGCCGGACCAACTAAAGGGTCCAAGACTGACTCCAAGCCCCCACCATTTTTGGCCTTTGT
The DNA here is from genome assembly GCA_036927795.1 of Iris macrosiphon. Classification (NCBI taxonomy): domain Eukaryota; kingdom Viridiplantae; phylum Streptophyta; class Magnoliopsida; order Asparagales; family Iridaceae; genus Iris; species Iris macrosiphon. Next base: position 80,088,007 of record JAYESA010000020.1, read on the forward strand.
GCCATTTCCGGATTTTGACCCCGCGGGCCCCAATTAAATTAAATTCGCGGAACGCGTTATCTCTATTTAAATCGGAATTTACCAACTTTGTAAATTCCATTTTTATCCTAAATTAATTCCAATGCCTTTCAAATTAGACCCGCGCCTAACGCGCAACACCCCCTCACCATGACAATTTTTTAAATATATTTTTCTCCGCAATTTTTGCGTCATTTTATGTGTCCATGCAAATTTCCGAATTTACGGGGGCTTATTTGCAATTATTAAATTGTTGGCAATATCCCATTGGTCATGATTAATTGAGAGGGTCCCAAAATAGGGTTCCAATTTCAATTCTCTCATTCCTTCATGAAGAAACTCCATCCTATCCATATTAAATCCCATCCACCAATTCTACATGGGATGATCACAACCACTCATTCAAACCTACACACTCCCCTATAAAGTGACTCCTATACCCCACCCTCAACCAAACCTACCGGCCCTAATCCCAAAAACCACTCTCTCTCCTACTTTATTTACTTTCTTCATGCAAGAAGAAAACTCCATCCTTCTCCCTCCATTCTTCTCTTCCTCCTTCCTTCCTCCTCCCACTTGAAGCCCCACCCGACCTCCGGCCACTCCCCCCGACCTCCGGCCAACGTCGGCCAGCCGACGCCGGCACCGCACCCCGCAGCGACCACCCCCCGCTGCAGCCCGCGCGGCCACCCCCCACTGCAGCCCGCGCGACCACTCCCCGCGCAGCTGTGCAGCGCCGCTGCCGCCCTGTTGCGAGCATCCCGCCGGCGCCATTCTCCACAGCCCCCCCTCGCTGTGCTTTCCCCGTCGGCCGACCACCCCCGGCGCTGAACCGGGCGTCCCGCCGCTGGACGGTGCTTCCCTCCGGCCACCTCTCTATCCTACCACCACCACCAGTTACCAACATCATCTCCACCATTACCATCACTAGTTTTCACTACCACCATCGTCACCACCACCCCCGGCCACCTCCTTCGACCGTAACCGGCACCGTCGTCGCCAAGGTCGACTCTCCATCTTTTGTTTTTAAATTCCAGAGTTCAAATCATTTGTTATATATGATTTAATTATGCAAGGATGTGTGAAATGCTAGCTAGGGTTGTAGCTATATAGTTTGGATATAAATGATTAGTGTGGGGAGTACTTAATACGTGATTAGGGTTAAGTATAGATGATTATAAATTGTTTTGTGTTGATGTATGGGAAATGATAGCTAGGGTTTTGAGTTATATATGTGAACATGGCTTGAGGTTGTGTTTAATGAGGTTTAATAAAATTCTAGCGTTTATGTAGTGATGATATAAATGATTAGTGTAGTGAAATATTGAACTACGGGATTAAGATTTATATTGACTAAGGCTAATGATGATTAGTGCGAATATGGATCTTAATGACTTGAGGTTGTGTTAACATGTTTTAGGGTTTTGTAGTGTAGTGACCTTGTGACTTATGTATTACGAAGTTGGATTTAGATATGGTGCTTTGGTAAAAAATTAGGGTTGGCTGCTACATTCAATATCAAGATTAAAAGACGTGTTCGAGGAAAATAGAGTTATGACCTTGGAGCCAACTAATCGGGAAGTAATGTGCATAAGGGAAATGTTAGTTTATTTTTGGAATAATTAAAATCGAAAAAAGTGTACCATTGATTAGATGCTTCAACCATTTTACCGATAGTCAACTATAGTTAACCCCCTAGTGACTTGTCCCTGTGAGTCGTATTTGAGACTGAGTCTAGAAGTAGATGTGTTTCGTATCCCTGCTTGGCATAGAATAGATTATTGATTTTGGTTTGTATCTCATCTCTAGGTACTGCGGGACCTGAGAACTTGGACGCGGTACCAGATCCCCGTCTTCAGCAGCCGCGTGCAGGCAAGTGTACCTTGCCACCAATATTTTAGTTTACAGATATTTATTGTTTCGTATGTACATCGTGCACGTAATTATATTGACGTTCGGTACTTCGCGTCCGGTTCACAACCGGGTGAAGACGTACGTCGTAGCGTCCTAGGAAGTTTGTTGGATGATTCGTAGTATCTCGATATGCATACCTGAGTTTATCGACACCCCAGGACACACTCATACACTGTGATCGTGCCATATTCCTGTATCCTGATACTGACATCATGACCAGAGACTGGGACGACCTTAGGGTCGCGTCTGTTGAGTTATCTTCCGTGTGTCGAGACTGTTAGAGGTTCAGGTTCAGCGCACAATCGTTGACCGCTTGGGATGGGAAAGACAGTTACTAGACGTTTGGGCTACTCTGCACGCGCTTATATATGTATATGTAGTGATCCTGTTTCATTGTGTAGTGGTAACACCCGTGTGTCTCTGTGCTCGAAGCTACGGTACGACCCGTGTGTCTCTGTGTTCGGAGCTGCGGTTTTATATTAGAAAGCCTACGCGTCGAACATTATCTTTAAACTGTGTCACACTAGATGGTTATGATAGAGTACCCTATCGTGCACTTGTACTTTCTGTTTACTTGGTATGCTATATTTTTGTACCTTGTTACGTCCCTCTGAGGACCTGGTTCCCTGCCAGTTTTGCAGCATAGACGATTACGGAGCACTTGGAGATACTGATGGAGTGGCATATCTTGCGAGCATGGTACCAGGTACTCACATTATATCTACCGACATTATGGTTATTTTACATTGTTTATTCATCTGCTGTTGTAGCCTAGTTTTGTAGACTCATACTTCTTCTCGAGTCTATTCGAGTTAGTGTGTTATTGGGCGGCCGACCTTAGCACATTTAGCTCTTTCTTGTATACTGATGTACATTGTGGATTGAGACATAGAAGTTTTCATTTATGAATATCTAGATAGTGCCCTTTATATTACAGCTTATACGTATTCGAGTCAGACCAGAGTCTGGTCGAATGCGTAGCTGGCGTGTCACGTATTCCTGGTCCTACATATTTTAGGACTGGGGCGTGACACATTCGATTTAATCAATTAAATCCAAATTTCCATCCTTGTGCAATTTTTCTAATTGTTGGGGGCTATTATGCGAAAACACGTTGAGATATCCCCACCATTGGACAATATGTGAAGAAATCCAATTTTTCCTTCACGTGGATTTTTCCATAATTTTTCGGGATGTGCAACGCGCGCACATCGCCCGTATATTAGATCTACCCTTGCATTTAATTAATATAATTTATAGCCGTCCCCAACATCCCCATGGGAGCCCAAGGCCCATCCCTAGGAGAGTGTTGACCAAGTCAAACTATTCCTAGGTCAACCCAACCCCATGTGCATATAAATACATTATTTCTTTTACTTTTACTTTTCCTTTTTATTCCTAAACCTAGATTTTAATTCCAACCGACCCCCCCCTTTGCCATTACTGTTCCTCCCTTCCTTCAACCGACCGGCCGCCTGACCTCGTCGGGGCCCGACCCCTACCCAGCCAACCATCCTCCACCTCGACGACTACTTAACCGACGGCCGACGTTCGTGATCTTCGAATCCGCGGCCGTACGTTTCCACCTCGATCCAACGAAGCTTCAGCCATGGCGATCGACAGAACTTACTCCGCCGGTGACCTCCCTTCCTCCGTCGAACGAATCCGTCGCCGACGAGCGAGTTATATTCCTCGGCTATCTTCTTCGCAGAGAGCCACCGGTGACCCCCTTCAACGGTGCACCACCACCATCAGCGCCGAGCTCCTCTCCTTCCTCGACGACTGGAGCAACCCCACACCACCAGCACCATCACAAACGCCTCCCTCGTCCCTGTCCCAGTCCGGCCTCCTCCCTGAGTCACCCCTCCCCCTGCTCAGCCCTCCCCCTGACTGGACCACCCTCCTTCAATGGCCTGAACTACACCCCGTGCTCCTCCCTCGACTTCCTCCTTCTTCCTGTGCACCCTCCTTTCCCGTTCACCGCCGGCAGCACCAACACCATAACCCCACCAGCACTCTACCACCACCACCCCTTCTCATCCATCCCCTTTCGAAGCTCCTCCTCGACCACAGCTTCCTCCTCGCCAGACACCCCTGGCCGGAGTAGAAATTGCCCCATCATCATCACTGCATCGTCGTCATCTCTTCGTCGTCATCTCTTCGTCGTCATTTCCAGCAACTCACCATCGTCATCGCATCATCGCCCTATCTTTATCATCGCATCGTCGTCATCTCTTCGTTGCCATTTCAACAAACTCACCCTCGTCATCACCATTAGAGTCATCACAATCACCACCATTATAATCACCTTCATCGTCACCAATACCTTAAACCCTAATCGCCCTCATCCTCCTCCTCGTCACCGTCATGTCATCGTCATCGCCACCATCGTTGTAGCCAGTCGTCATCATCACCATCACCAGCCCACAATCATCATCATTAGCCCACATAATCATCGTCAACATCAATACACATCATCATCATCATTCCATAGCATCCTCGCCACCACCTTAATCTAAATCCACACATTCACCATTGACCACCATTATCGTAGCCATCATCGTTATCCTCGTCATCACCATCACCATCGTCGCTGACATCATCATCATCCCCATCACCAGGATTATCAACATTATCATTATTCCTATCATCCTCAACATTGTCATCACCGTCATCTCAAACCATCATCATCATCTCTCATTCTCAACACATAAAAACCCTAATCATTGCCTCGTCATCTTCATTAGCACCATCATCCTCGTCGTCACCATCATACACATCACCATCTTCGTCATCTGTAATCATCATTATCGCTCCATCATCATCATCATCCATATCGTTATCATCATCGTCTTATAGTCATTACCATCATCATCGTCAACCTCATCGTCGTACCCGTGCACGTACTCCGAGGTATGAACCTGTCTGTCTTCTCCTTTTATGTATGTACGTGTGTGTGCCATTAGGACATACGTCTTGCTTATGACTGTTAGCTGACTGCAAACCCTGAGTCGGTGAAGCCAATAACTTGTACGCGTACACATACGCGTATTAGAAGTTAAATGATATATATATATATATATATATATATATATATATATATATATATATATACATATATAGATGACTATATTATATAAGTAATTATATGCTTATGACTATAGGTGTATTTATATTGTACGACCCTAGGACACCGTGGACTGTCCCATACTTACCTTGACCATGTTGACCCTAAGAACTTGTGAATTTGTCTGCCTTGCGTACATTAACGCACTGGCTTAGACACCTGTCAGCTGACTGACTGATTGTGTACAACACTTGAAGATGTGACCCTGCGTAATCTAACTCATAATTGACCGTGTTAGATGACTAGTGTTACCCCTAGTAAACCCCCTGAGTCCAGTGTAAATATTGTTGTGCGTGTACTAGTGTAATGACTAATGATTTTATTGTATTATATTATATGTACATAGGATATTGGCTTTGTTCTGCGCGACTTCTGGAGCAGATTATTGGTACATTTTAGCTTCCTTGCCAGGCAAGTATACCTTGCCATTGTACTGTTATTCATATTCCATATGTTGCATGCATCTTTATTTTCTGTCTTTAGTTCATATATTTTAACTGTTATATAAAATACGCGCGACGGTGTCGTCGCGGTATATTTTTATTTATGTATTTGCATTGACCTTGTTTATGAGACTACCCCATTATCATGTAGCATCATTAGGTTCATTGGCCGTGACACAGTTGTTACACGAGTTGTGAGTCTCATATAGATCACGGACTGGCGTGCAGGGTTTGGCCTCCTGTACGTGTGGGCCGTGCGTTAGGAATAACCGTTGTTAGAAACTTTGCATGCTAGTAGACTTAGCAGTTATTAGAGGTCTATAGACATAGCCTATTGTAGTACGGTGGTCCCATCCATGTCCTTGTTTGGTTGCAGGATTGGGCTAGGGTACTAAGAATAGGCTATGAACCAAATTGTGTCATGGATGTGACATGCTTAGAGCATTGGGTGGAGAGAACAACAAGTACCGCATTTGAGCTCCTTTACACTTTTTCTTTTGTAACCCGGAAGCTCCGCTGGAGATACGGGCGGTGATGACCCCTATACTACTTGGCGGGCCTCCGTCGTTCAAAAGACGACATGCCTTTGAGGCCCCTGGTTCTCCGAGAGAGTTATGCCAATCCCACTTTTCGGCCAGATAGCTCACTTGTGGGGAAAGTTGTTCTTAACTGCATTCACTTAGACGGTTAGGCGACCATTGGATATTTATTTCAGTACTTTATTGGCATATGTTTTATGTATCTTATTATGTCCCTTTGAGGACCTGGCCCCTTCCAGGTGTATCTATTATTGAGTATTCGCAGGAGCGCAGATTCGGATGGCTACATATGTTCGAGGATGTCTTCTCTTCGAGCCCGTGATTGTTAGCTGGTAATCTTATATGGTGTTTGTTGTGTTGTCCTTATGTTGTATTTGCTCTTATATTCGGGTTGGTAGTGGATTTGTTTCCACCCAACTATCACCCTTAGATACTTATATTGAGATCTAGTTTCATAGATACTGGTTATTTATTTATATTTGATTTTCGTGGATGAGATTTAGATTATACCCTGTTACTTGTGACATATGTTTATACCACTTGTGGATTTAATATTCATATTACAGCGTACGTATGTATCATGGTATCCATATATTGGAGTTATCATATACATACAGCTGGCATGCTTACGTATTCCTAGTCCTACGTATTTTGGGACTGGGACGTGACATGTTTTTGTGGTGGCCCATGCAGGTCGAGAGCATATTGTCTCGGTTACGTTACTGTACTGAACAAGCCTGCACCTAGGACTAGAGTATAGGATCTCATCCATAATTGACTATGATTCATCTTCCTCCTATCTGTTCTATTTGAACAATTATATCCTGCTTGATTCCTGTACTTCTCTAATAGTTCTTTGAGTATAGCCTTCTGCTAGAATATAGGAACCCCTGTTATTAGGATGATAATTATGGTAGCACACCTATTACGAATACAACGAGAATATAGACACACCACTAAGTTTAGAATGTCTAGTGAACCCTAGAATTCCTTATCTTTAGATTGGTATACCATTACCCCTTGATGTATTAAGAGGACTTGAGAGTAGCATAGACACTACTAGTGATAGTTAGAAGTTTTACCATAATGTTTGACCCTAGTATTGAGGAACCAATGGAGATCCAATAATGAACATTAGGACTAAACCTAACCTTCATAATTGGATAGTATTGGAGAACTATAAAACTTAGATCATTGTCTTATTATTAGTAGACAACACCTTAGGAAGCCGAGAGGAATGTAATTAATATTTTCTTGATCATACCTCAAACACAGAGACTAGCACCCCACTCCCCTTTAGAAAACCATGATGCTATCTAGAGCCCCTCTATTTCATATGTTGTTCCTCTGCAACCTTAACATTCACTTATTGCAAGACGATTAAATTATCCTCTACCCTTCTTTATCTTTCAGTTCGTGCCATCTGATGCTTCTGATTATAGATCAAGTAATTATATTCTATGAGGATATATATTTGCTAAAGTTATAGTTATGACCTTGAACTTTGAATTGTGTGCCTTGTAGTTAGAACCTGATGGTTGAGTTGTTCAATTAGATTGTGATGATTACCCCTAGTTGTAGACCACGTAATTTGTACCCCCACCTCGATACAAGTTAGATCCCTTTCCCCTTAACAGCTAGTAACTATTCTATTCTTACTATTGACACTTGTTCTATAAGCACTATGACTAAGGCTTAAGACGACCATGACCTATGTAATATAGGAAGATACCCTAATAGGTACTAAGACCCTTTTTTGTAGACCTTAATAGGAGCTTCTATGGTATCCTTAAAGACAATTACAATAGTAGTTCAATTGTTATAAGTTATGTAGTATACCTCACACCCTAGTATCCCATAGTCTTTTGACCCATTATTAAAATATAATTGAATGACATTAATTGTATACTAGCATAAGACGACAGTGTTTATTCAGACAACAGAATTTAGAGGTCCTTGCTCCATTTGGTCGACTAGCGACATAGACAAGGAGTTTGTATGATAACTGTAGAGATTGTAGAGTCTTTATTATTATTGCTTATTTTATTTTTATTTTTGTAAACTTGAATTGACTTGTACCTCCTTTCATCATCATCTAGCGTACTTATAATTGTTGTACCACCTTGACTTATGCTGCGATATTATAGCCTAGTTTTGCAAGCTTACTCCTCTATCGAGCTTGATCATGATATATGTATTAGTGGGTTAACACACTAATACAATTCAGAATCAGTGTACTATGGTCTGATCAACCATAGTGTGCTTGGTTCGCCCCTTCGCATTGTCACGCCCCAATCTCCCGCGAGCTCGATCGTCCCCGCTGAACGTGAATTACCACGTTACAGCTCTCCCGCAGGACAATCATTCTCATCAGGACATGATGCCGTGCAAGCCTAAAGTGCGCTTGCACAAGGCCAAAGCTTTGATACAAGGGCAAGTAAGCTATTCTATACTGAAGCAGCGGCACATAATATTGCAGAAAAGTGAAGAACTCAATGGCATATGAAAAATAGTCTCTTTTATTGATAATCGAAAGTGTTACAAGCGGCACGTGGCCGAGATTACAATTCGCTCAAGCACTCTTCTCTCGATTACAATAACACCGTTCCATACATTATGTCCCTCTATCTGAAAGCAGCTCAAAGCAGGTACAAACTCGATGCAGCTCGAGGCATCGACTCCAGATTTCCGGCTCCTTGGGATGAGGCACGGCTATCGCTTCCTCAGACGGACGAGCACCTGAGAACAAGCAAACTGTTGGGGGGGGGTCAGCACTTTATACAAGTACTGGTGAGATAAAACAACTGAACAGAAGCTACATCCCCTGAAACCCACAGTAAGTAATCATGTGGCAAAATATTGCATTACTAGTGATTTTTCTAGTTTTACTTAGGTTCATTTCATGCAGTTCTATAGCAAAGTCATATTACATTGTTTGGAAATATTGCTTTGAAAACATAATCAGACAACCAATCAATCGAGGCAACCAATTCAAGCACGAGGAATCCTGCTCGGGTGTGCGCAGCGTGTTCGGTGAACTATATGCACGAATTCTAGGGACAGGCAGCGTTTAGGGACTATCATTCAAGCTAGCACACAAGTTAACTATCAATCAGAAGTCGGTCCCCGAGTAACTCAGGATCGGTAGCGGTAATCCAGCTAACCAATGACTCACATTCTGATCCTATTAGCAGCTGTGACGCATGGTTGCACGTTACTGCCGAAGCAGCCGTAGCCAAGGTTCAGCTCTTCACTAATAGTCTCATTGTCCGACCGAATGCAATGCATGAAGCGCTAACAGGTGGTCTCTACGATGCAGACAAAATGAATAAGCAGGCTTATGTATAAACTGATATTTCTTACCCACGGCCGAACGGTTATCCCTGCAGCAGACATACAAGTTAGCAACAATTGCATAAATATATATGTTTTACCGTTCTTTAGTTTTCTGTCCGTCTCTGCATCAAACAGTTAGGTATGCAAGAAGGCTAGCCTAGCATGCTCCCTAACGACCTGAATGCAGCTTATCTCCATACACTTCTCTAATGCAGACTCGACTCTTCTCAATAGAAGCATCGCCTCCCTCTAATAGCCACGCCCCCCAAGATCCCGAAGGACCGATCCTCAGGGCGCACTATTAGTCTCACCCCATCGCATCACCATCCTCCCTTCCAATATCCATGCCCCAAGCTCAGGGCGCGTTATCGGTCTCCCACATATCGTTTGTCCCCCATCCACCGCAAGCACCCACATGTCTCTTGTCTCTATCACAATATCACACAACATGACAAGCACATTTAAACCATCGTATCACATTCCTAATAGCCGCACCCCCAAGATCCCGTAGGACCGGACCTCAGGTGGGTTACTAGTCTAGCACACACTTGACAAGCATTTACTCTCACATCGAAACAAGCATTCAAGACAAGCCATATAAACACGATGACAAGCAAACATATAAACGATCTTTTAGTTGAGACTAGCATGGCACGGGTCTATTATCACATCAAGTAAAACATGCAGTTCTATCTTCTTAGCATAGCAAGGGTTCTATTTCATTTCGGACAAGCATACATATTCTCTTAACTAGGCAGCATATTCATTTCAGTGACAAGCTATGTGAGTTCTCTTGTTAGCATGCTGAGTCGGTTCTATCATTTTCTTATGAAAACATTTCTTCTTAAGCAAATAAGTATTTAAAACTCAGATTCATTATTAAGTCGTGCAAGAATCAGAGAATGTAGTTCTGCCCACTCACCTTGATTAATCGGTCGGGAACTCTCCGAGAAGACTTTCGTTGGAGCAAGCAAGGCCATCTCACTTGTACATAGCGTCGACGCGAAGCGGGACGCTACATACTTACCCACCAATAAAGAGTTTCGTCCTCGAAACTCAAGGAGAAACTCACAAAAACACAAAGCAGCGATAGTCCTCATCCCTCACCATCACAAATCAAAACTCTAGCAATCACAACTCAATAAAACTCTAGCCAACAAAATCACAAATCACAAATCATATCTCAAGCAAAATGATAACAAATCCAGAAAACTTTTGCCGGCAACTTTGAGAATATTTACGGACTCATTGTATGGAACGTTCATTGCATCTCACATCAGGCACATCTCAGAGTTGGAAGCAACGGAATGGGCAAAGAATCGAGTCGCTCTGATACCATTATGTCATGCCCCAATCTCCCGCGAGCTCGATCGTCCCCGCTGAACGTGAATCACCACGTTATAGCTCTCCCGCAGGATAATCGTTCTCATCGGGACGTGATGCCGTACAAGCCTAAAGTGCGCTTGCACAAGGCCAAAGCTTTGATACAAGGGCAAGTAAGCTATTCTATACTGAAGCAGCGGCACATAACATTGCAGAAAAGTGAAGAACTCAATGGCATATGAAAAATAGTCTCTTTTATTGATAATCGAAAGTGTTACAAGCGGCACGTGGCCGAGATTACAATTCGCTCAAGCACTCTTCTCTCGATTACAATAACACCGTTCCATACATTATGTCCCTCTATCTGAAAGCAGCTCAAAGCAGGTACAAACTCGATGCAGCTCGAGGCATCGACTCTAGATTTCTGGCTCCTTGGGATGAGGCACGGCTATCGCTTCCTCAGACGGACGAGCACCTGAGAACAAGCAAACTGTTGGGGGGGTCAGCACTTTATATAAGTAATGGTGAGATAAAACAACTGAACAGAAGCTACATCCCCTGAAACCCACACTAAGTAATCATGTGGCAAAATATTGCATTACTAGTGATCTTTCTAGTTTTACTTAGGTTCATTTCATGCAGTTCTATAGCAAAGTCATATTACATTGTTTGGAAATATTGCTTTGAAAACATAATCAGACAACCAATCAATCGAGGCAACCAATTCAAGCACGAGGAATCCTGCTCGGGTGTGCGCAGCGTGTTCGGTGAACTATATGCACGGATTCTAGGGACAGGCAGCGTTTAGGGACTATCATTCAAGCTAGCACACAAGTTAACTATCAATCAGAAGTCGGTCCCCGAGTAACTCAGGATCGGTAGCGGTAATCCAGCTAACCAATGACTCACATTCTGATCCTATTAGCAGCTGTGATGCATGGTTGCACGTTACTGCCGAAGCAGTCATAGCCAAGGTTCAGCTCTTCACTAATAGTCTCATTGTCCGACCGAATGTAATACATGAAGCGCTAACAGGTGGTCTCTACGATGCAGATAAAATGAATAAGCAGGCTTATGTATAAACTGATATTTCTTACCCACGGCCGAGCGGTTATCCCTGCAGCAGACATACAAGTTAGCAACAATTGCATAAACATATATGTTTTACCGTTCTTTAGTTTCCTGTCCGTCTCTGCATCAAACAGTTATGTATGCAAGAAGGCTAGCCTAGCATGCTCCCTAACGACCTGAATGCAGCTTATCTCCATACACTTCTCTAATGCAGACTCGACTCTTCTCAACAGAAGCACCGCCTCCCTCTAATAGCCACGCCCCCCAAGATCCTGAAGGACCGATCCTCAGGGCACACTATTAGTCTCACCCCATCGCATCACCATCCTCCCTTCCAATATCTATGCCCCGAGCTCAGGGCGCATTATCGGTCTCCCATATATCGTTTGTCCCCATCCACCGCAAGCACCCACATGTCTCTTGTCTCTATCACAATAGCACACAACATGACAAGCACATTTAAACCATCGTATCACATTCCTAATAGCCGCACCCCTAAGATCCCGTAGGACCGGACCTCAGGTGGGCTACTAGTCTAGCACACACATGACAAGCATTTACTCTCACATTGAAACAAGCATTCAAGACAAGCCATATAAACACGATGACAAGCAAACATATAAATAATCTTTTAGTTGAGACTAGCATGGCACGGGTCTATTATCACATCAAGTAAAACATGCAGTTCTATCTTCTTAGCATAGCAAGGGTTCTATTTTATTTCGGACAAGCATACATATTCTCTTAGCTAGGCAGCATATTCGTTTCAGTGAGAAGCTATATGAGTTCTCTTGTTAGCATGCTGAGTCGGTTCTATCATTTTCTTATGAAAACATTTCTTCTTAAGCAAATCAGTATTTAAAACTCAGATTCATTATTAAGTCGTGCAAGAATCAGAGAATGCAGTTCTGCCCACTCACCTTGATTAATCGGTCGGGAACTCTCCGAGAAGACTTCCGTTGGAGCAAGCAAGGCCATCTCACTTGTACATAGCGTCGACGCAAAGCGGGACGCTACACGCATAACTACCGTACATGGATTGAGATATATAGTGATTAGTAGACGAATGTACTTGCCCTCTAAATATGTCTGAGTATGTCGTATCCGTTACATAACTGTACCGAGGCGAGCAAGTGAATAGAAATTACCAAAATATGATTTCAATCCACAACTGTCTTGACAATTCCCATTTGAATTCTTTAAACGCCTTGATCCCGATACTTCTATTCTATTACCTCTCTCTTGAACTCTTTATTATTGATCTTCGTCTTTCCTTATTTCGGAAAGACGAAACATCTTGCTTGGTATAAAATTGATATATAGATAGTACTAGATATACCCCACAGGCCAGTCGTATTGTTTGGTGACCATCTTTTATAAATGATTAAGGGAATATCATAGATGATATGTTGGTGTTAAAGACTTTGAGGATTAAATAACATGATTAAATAATTTGGGGCATAGATTTCTTAGATGTATAGCCTTAGATGATAGATGGATAAATTCTAAGTTGGGTAGAGACCGCAACGTTCACTTGAGAGGAATTCTTTAGACTGTAATCAAGTGAGATTTGATAGAGAGAACCCTACCCTATTTTAATTTCGAGGACAAAATTATTTTAAGTTGGGTAGATTGTAAACCCCCTCACCCAAAATTAGGTCTACTTTGCCTAGATAGAGAAATTAGGTCTAGTTTGAGCCAAATAGAATTAGAACACGACATTTATTTAATTATACAATAATTTATATCATGTAGCGCACCTGACCGTTGCTTGGATAATTGGAGCACCTCACTAGCCATTGCCTATCTACAAACTTCACAACCTCATCCTAGATATGCCCGCCTACTATTCTGATTCTTGTGCAACTTATAATATTACTCTCTGGTGCTATATTTTAGCCACACAATAAACGTCGCGGACGTTATTTCTGAATTCTAAATAAATCCCAACTCAGTACCCTTGTGCGTTCTAATCAAAATTGGAAACACAACCTTGACCGTTTTGTGCAACCTGAATTTTATTAATATTCTACACTGTACCCTCTACGCCCTGACACTTGTGTCCCGCCTAAATTAATCCCATGTGCTCATAATTAATTTCAGAACATCGTGCGCATTCGATTTAATCAATTAAATCCAAATTTCCATCCTTGTACAATTTTTCCAATTGTTGGGGGCTATTATGCAAAAATACGTTGAGCTATCCCCACCATTGGACAATACGTGAAGAAACCCAATTTTCCCTTCACGTGAATTTTTCCATAATTTTTTGGGATGTGCAACGCGCGCACATCGCCCAGTATATTAGATCTACCCTTGCATTTAATTAATGTAATTTATAGCCGTCCCCAACATCCCCATGGGAGCCCAAGGCCCATCCCTAGGAGAGTGTTGACCAAGTCAAACTATTCCTAGGTCAACCCAACCCCATGTGCATATAAATACATCATTTCTTTTACTTTTACTTTTCCTTTTTATTCCTAAACCTAGATTTTATTTCCAACCGACCCCCCCTTTGCCATTACTGTTCCTCCCTTCCTTCAACTGACCGGTCGCCCGACCTCAACGGGGCCCGACCCCTACCCAGCCAACCATCCTCCACCTCGACGACTACTTAACCGACGGCCGACGCTCGTGATCTTCGAATCCGCGGCCGCACGGTTCCACCTTGATCCAACGAAGCTTCAGCTATGGCGATCGACGGAACTTACTCCGCCGGTGGCCTCCCTTCCTCCGTCGAACGAATCCGCCGTCGACGAGCGAGTTATATTCCTCGGCTATCTTCTTCGCAGAGAGCCACCGGTGACCCCCTTCTCCGGTGCACCACCACCATCAGCGCCGACCTCCTCTCCTTCCTCAACGACCAGAGTAACCCCACACTACCAGCACCATCACAAACGCCTCCCTCGTCCCTGTCCCAGTCCGGCCTCCTCCTTGAGTCACCCCCTCCCCCTGCTCAGCCCTCCCCCTGACCGGACCACCCTCCTTCAATGGCCTGAACTACACCCCGTGCTCCTCCCTCGACTTCTTCCTTCTTCCTGTGCACCCTCCTTTCCCGTTCACCGTCGGCAGCACCAACACCACAACCCCACCAGCACTCCTGACTGATTGTGTACAACACTTGAAGATGTGACCCTGCGTAATCTAACTCATAATTGACCGTGTTAGATGACTAGTGTTACCCCTATTATACCTCCTGAGTCCAGTGTAAATATTGTTGTGCGTGTACTAGTGTAATGACTAATAATTTTATTGTATTATATTATATGTACATAGGATATTGGCTTTGTTCTGCGCGACTTCTGGAGCAGGTTATTGGTACATTTCAGCTTCCTTGCCAGGCAAGTATACCTTGTCATTGTACTGTTATTCATATTCCATATATTGCATGCATCTTTATTTTCTGTCTTTAGTTCATATATTTTAACTGTTATATAAAATGCGCGCGACGGTGTCGTCGCGGTATATTTTTATTTATGTATTTGCATTGACCTTGTTTATGAGACTACCCCATTATCATGTAGCATCATTAGGTTCATTGGCCGTGACACAGTTGTTATACGAGTTGTGAGTCTCATATAGATCACAGACTGGCGTGCAGGGTTTGGCCTCTTGTACGTGTGGGTCGTACGTTAGGAATAACTGTTGTTAGAAACTTTGCATGCTAGTAGACTTAGCAGTTATTAGAGGTCTATGGACATAGCCTATTGTAGTACGGTGGTCCCATCCTTGTCCTTGTTTGGTTGCAGGATTGGGCTAGGGTACTAAGAATAGGCTATGAACCAAATTGTGTCATGGATGTGACATGCTTAGAGCATTGGGTGGGGAGAACAACAAGTACCGCATTTGAGCTCCTTTACACTTTTCCTTTTGTAACCCGGAAGCTCCGCTGGAGATACGGGCGGTGATGACCCCTATACTACTTGGCGGGCCTCCGTCGTTCAAAAGACGACATGCCTTTGTGGCCCTGGTTCTCCGAGAGAGTCATGCCAATCCCACTTTTCAGCCAGATAGCTCACTTGTGGGAAAGTTGTTCTTAACTGCATTCACTTAGACGGTTAGGCGACCATTGGATATTTATTTCAGTACTTTATTGGCATGTATTTTATGTATCTTGTTATGTCCCTCTGAGGACCTGGCCCCTTCCAGGTGTATCTGTTATTAAGTATTCGCAGGAGCGCAGATTCGGATGGCTACATATGTTCGAGGATGTCTTCTCTTCGAGCCCGTAATTGTTAGCTGGTAATCTTATATGGTGTTTGTTGTGTTGTCCTTATGTTGTATTTGCTCTTATATTCGGGTTGGTAGTGGATTTGTTTCCACCCAACTATCATCCTTAGATACTTATATTGAGATCTAGTTTCATAGATACTGGTTATTTATTTATATTTGATTTTCGTGGATGCGATTTAGATTATACCCTGTTACTTGTGACATATGTTTATACCACTTGTGGATTTGATATTCATATTACAGCGTACGTATGTATCATGGTATCCATATATTGGAGTTGCCATATACATACTGCTGACATGCTTACGTGTTCCTAGTCCTACGTATTTTGGGACTGGGGCGTGACAGCGTGATACACCGTGCGGTTGTGAGGCATTACAACACCTGTACGGAGTATCGATACCTGGAAGATCCTGATAGCCATAGCGTGTGAGCATCTTCTCAATATAATGAGACTGTGACAATGCCACTCCAGTGCCCGTCCAGATGACCTTGATCCCTAGGATCACATCAGATCTCCAAGTCCTTCATACTGAACTTGGATGAGAGGAACTTCTTTGTCTCAGTAAAACGTGCTCGATCCGTGCCCAGGATTAATATGTCGTCCACGTATAGACAACCGATGACTCCTCTCCCATCAGCAAACTTTGTGTAAACTCACTTGTCCGTCTCAATGGACTTATACTCTCCGCCTCGATCACTTCTGAGTCTCTTAAGTTGTTATCCTTTTTCGATGTTTATCCTCAGCCCTGAACTCCTTGAACTTATCGAATGCTTCATATTTAGTCTTGAACAGATAGACGAATACGTACTTCAATTATTCATCGATGAAGGTAATGAAATACTTTATCATAGCCTTTGTGGAGAACTGGTTGAAGTCACAGATATCTGAGTATACCAACTCCAAAAAATATGTACTTTGATTTACCCGTTTGAAAGATTTTCTAGTAATCTTTGTCTGCGCACAGACCTCATACTTCTCCATCTACTTACCCCCACATTTAGAGATAAGCCATAGACTAGACATCTTGCAGTACAGAGTACATGTCCTAGTCTTTGTGTTCCACAACTCTTGTAATGAGACTCTACTCACAAGCAGAAGCTCGAGCATCCATATGATACTGAAGTCTTGTTCCAAAGTATGTCTCCTGCCAAGATATCACCATTTGGCAACTATGGATGTTCACCCTCAAGTCTGCAACAGACTTCCTGAGATTAGTTTCTTGATAATCACTGGTACTTTGCTACTCGTACTTCTTTGACTGTAACTTCTCGAAGTCCAGAACCATTGTCACAATCCCCAGATCCTCTGCTTGATCCTTGTTCGCTATCGAGATCTTCGACCTTCTTAAGTGATAGGCTTGACAACGGATCTTCCTAGAGCTCCCGTGGCTAGATGTACTAGTGTCCATTCACCAGTCAACAACTACGCCAGATGACTTAACCTGGCAATCATAGCAACCAAGTTAAGTAATCAAAGTAACTAAGTTAGGCTTTACCTTGCTATTTTGGTTTGAAATTGGATATGTAATCCTCATTCTCATGATCCTTTATGCTTGAAGAGACATGCGCCAAGGTACTCATAGTCTTATACGCATAACCTGGTCGCACATAGACCTTGCTTAGAGCTAGCCACATAGACGCTTCTATGTGCCAAGTTCTGGCATGCACCGAAAGAACGCCATGCGCAGTGACTACACTGCACTGAGCCCGCCATGCGCAGTGAGTGCCATGTGCCTAGACTGCTTATGTGCCAAGTTCTTCCATGTTCTAATTGTTGTCATGCATAGATGCATAGTGATAGTCTCTCTTCTGCAACCCAATAGACTTTTCTATGCGGCTACTAGCTTCAGACATCTCCATGCGCCAACTTGTATCAGATGTCGACTTCCTTTCTCTTGGAATGTGCGTCTCCAGCGACACCAGATCAAGTTTACTTTTATCCGTAGAAATGGTAGATCCTGGATCTCTCTACTAACGTCCAACATTTGATAGATGACTCATTCCTCATCCAAATGATTGAAGTGTAGCCCGTCAATCTTCTCAAATTTATAAAAACTTGTGTTGAAAAGACTTGCACGGTTGTTCTCCATCTTACTCGGATATTGCTTTGAGATTGTTAGTCCCGAGACTTAATCAAAGATGGTAGAACAAGAAGTTGAAGTCGAGATCAAAAGTTCACACAAAAGTTTTCTCTCTGATATACCTCGATCCAACGAAGAACTATATAATATAGAATATAGTTGTTGATTACAATTCCTTCTCCATCACAAAATTCAAGAACAAAAAATACGTTCTTCTTTGCAAACGCAGTAGCAATTGGGACAGAACATTTACATCTGGAAGAAGAGGAGAGAAATATAGAATAAAAATTATTCTTGCTATTATGGTGAAGACCATCGTTGCTCAAAGTAAGATTCGTTCTCTATCGACGTTTTGCTCCCAAGAGCCAGCAAGTTCACAAGAGAACTTCTGGAACGCTCGTAGTCACCTCTTTGTGTGATTCGAACGGACTTCTTTGGACTCCTCTTTCTCAATTTTTTGGTGTGTCTCAAAAGAAGGCTAGAGGGCTCTTTATATAGGAAAGGATAGAAGCCCATCCTCTTCTTTCCGATGTAGGACCAAAAAGTTAATATATAAAATTGATATCCCACAATAGCAGCCCAATGCATAGGCCGCTCAACGTCCATTCAGCATCCGCTCATGCAACACGCACATACAACCCGAGCATAAAACGAGCGCATAAAACGAGCACAACAAAAGCATACAAGCGCCTTGAGCTCCTACTCATTCGCTTAGGCTACGTACGGGTTGAGCATTTGGAAAGTTTACACCCCAACTTATACATAGAAATGGGGAAGGTTCTTTGTCTCTTCTCATCTAAGAAAGAGAAGAAAAGGCACACTCGGTAATGTGATCAATTCAAATTAGGAGCTTCTAGTGTTTTTTTTTCCCTTTTAATTTCTTCTAGAGATTCTTTTTTTTTATCCAACTTTTAGAACTATCTATTTGATAGAAAATGAGTCTCTTTTTGGGGGAACTGCAACTTTAAGGACTATTTTGATAGAAATGGATCCAGTGTATCAATTGGGAAGGAAACAATTTTAGTATTAAAAGTCGTAGAAAGTTGAGAAACTTAAAATTCTTGGTGGATAAATCAAGTTGTGAGCCCACAGTTGGCAGTGCTTTTATATTGTTATTCCAGTTTTTTCAGTTTAGTCATTATTGTTTGCTGGTTGAGATTATGTACTCTAAATCCTTCATTGAGAGGTGAGCTGCTTCTGGTGATTACATTGTCAATCTGAATTGAGATATCCAGTCCAATTGTTGCCTTGCTGTAATAGTCCTAACCATTGCCGCCATGCCCTAATGCATTTCTATCAAAAAGACCTAAAGGAATGATAGCAAAAGGAAATTCCCTTTATAGTTGATAACCAACTTATCACTGTTATTCTGGTAGTTGATTATATAACCAACAGCTAATTGGGAAATTTAGCTTGCACT
Organism: Iris macrosiphon; assembly: GCA_036927795.1. Classification (NCBI taxonomy): domain Eukaryota; kingdom Viridiplantae; phylum Streptophyta; class Magnoliopsida; order Asparagales; family Iridaceae; genus Iris; species Iris macrosiphon. The sequence continues at coordinate 80,107,515 of JAYESA010000020.1, forward strand.
TGTCATCTCCTTTACAAGTGTTGAATATTAAGTAAATTAAACATGATAATGGCTATATGAAAAAGTCATTGAAAATATAATAATACTGGTAGAAGCTAATCTCAACCTATCCATCCTGAAGTCACAAGGAAATGTTACTCGGGCACATTGAAATCTTGGCATCTTTACTCAAATTAACATTGTAATATTATGAAAGAAACAGAATCACCTGCCTCCTATATACTCAGTCAAAAACATGACAATGGCCCTCGTTAGGACTGAGTTTCTTGTAGTTCCTTTGCTGCTCCTGTGCTCCATTCCCTACTTGGAATACAAACCAAAGAACAAACTGACAACAGAGAATTCCTTCATCAACAAACCATTTCTGAAACCTATGATATATTTGTTCAGATGATGTATTAAGCTGAACTTTAACAGACAAATAAAGCAACGATGTTGTTTAACCAAGACCAACCGAATAAGAGTTTTCTGTGATACACCAAAAACTGTATATTCATAATTCATGATAATAAAAATATCAGCATCAGAATTTTGTTTCTTAATAATAGTGTTAAAGTTATAAGTCAAACAATTGATAGAACAACAAGAAAGCCTTTATCCCATTTTTTTGCAGGTTGGCTATTTGAATCCTTTTCTCCATTCAGATCTGCATGTCTGCTGTAACATAAAAATCCAGAGTTGACAAATTTAAGGGTCAAGTGAAAAAGCAGAGCAGAGCACTAGTATTTTTTTTCCTTCTTTGGTCATGTAGAAGAAAGGTGTTCATGCTCTCCTTGTAACTCTTAAACTAGAGGAAAATTCTCTACAAAGCAAAATCAGAAGCTTTTTAGAAGCAGAAAGAAGTTTTGATGAAAGCTAAGATTGCTCCATCATACACTCTCTAGCTAAGATTAATTGTACATAATTTGCGAAAGAGGAAAGATAATAATCAAAGAGACAAGATAAATAAATTAAATAAGGCATTGTACCAGTATGCTCACACTGTTAGCTTATGGCTGTAAAAAAGTATCAGGAAAGCTATCTCTAAGATCTTCAGCAGCTCCAGCCATCAAACTCTTTCAACACCGCTGTCATGTCTGCATAGGAAGCTTGCTCATTTTTGAAGATTTAAGAAAGGTGTTCATGTCTTTTCTCAAAGGATCAATATGGTGGCATCCAAAAACTTAATCTTGATCATCCAGCATATTACATCGAGTCATGGTGGCATCATAAGCGTCTGGGATCCTCAGAAACAATATTAATCAATCACAATGTTATCTATATTTCTGTTTTTGCCATTCACTCCCATCCATAAGCCTTCTAAGACCTACTTTTAGTTCCGGTACCCCTTCCTCCAGGACAGCGCGCACAGGATATATAGGAACACCTTGAACCCTCCTCTTTAACTCTTCATACACATCCTCTGCACCCTCTTCATTGATCTTGTTTGCAACAACTAATGATAGGCGCTTTGACAAGCCTCCTTGGTAATACTCAAGCTCCAAAACTAGATCCCTAAGCTGTTCCCATGGTGCAATACCCTTCTTGTGATCCAATGCTGCTGCTAAGTCAACAACATACGCCAAAACTTTAGAACGTTCTATGTGTCGCAAGAAAGCATGCCCCAGGCTACGATTCTCATGGGCTCCTTTTATCAAGCCAGGAATGTCAGCCACTGTCATTGAAAAATAGTCATCGTAGTTGAGATTGCCTATGTTTGGCCTCAACGTGGTAAAAGCATAGTGACCAACAGTTGGCTTAGCTTTGGATATAGCTCCCAGAAGAGTACTTTTACCAATATTTGGCATACCAACAAGGCCCACATCTGCAATACTTTTGAGTTCTAATATAAGCACAGCCTCAGAGCCAGGTATACCAGTGGTCGACGGGGCACTATCATCATCATCCAGCATTTCCCTGCCAGCGGGGTCACCATTATTAGGCTTATTATCTTGTGATTCTTTTCTAAGAGAAACATTGCCCAGACCACCCTCCCCTCCTCTAGCAACTATTAATCGTTGTCGTGGCCTTGTCAATTCTGCAACTGAGTACTGGATTTCCTCTTCATCACCTTCTCCTTTCCTTTCTTCCTCTCCTACTCCTTCCCCCTCCTCTTCCACTTCCATTTCAAATTTATCTTCATAACATTCAGTAGGATAGACTCTTCTGTTCTCTGCTCCATTATGTGGAATATGACCATTGAGGCATATTTCACTTACTGATTCACCAGAACCTGGGGATTTGGCAGCTTTGTAGTGCAGCCTAGCCGACTTTCCAACATAATTATTAAAGCAAGGAGCTGAATCATTATTATCCTCCACTAACAACCCCTGACGTTGTGACCCTATTATCATTATGGTGAAGAGACTCTGATGGACCAACTCCATCAGCATCTGGAATTTCCCAGGGATGCAAAGATTTGGTAGAAATGTCCTGAACAAGTGAAGGAACTTCACCACTAACCAGATGAACTACAGTGCCTACTGGCACCTGCACAACCTGGAAAATTGAAAGAAGAAAAAAGGGAAGGGAAAAAGTTTCATTATAGACACCTAGACAGGCAGACAGATACTACAAGGAAGCTCTTATAAAATGTTTGAACCCAAAACTCTGACAAATCAGACAGATACCTTGTCAGATCCACGAGTTCCTGTCTTATCCTTCGAAACCCCATTGCCCCCTTTCTTCTCATTCTGCAAATTGAAAAACTCGGCAATGCTTTATGGTGCAGTTAATGGTTCTAAAAAAGGAGTAGTACAAAAGGGTTCGTCTGCTCGACAACCCACCGAACAATATAAGCATAAGCATGTGCTTACACAATTAGTTCCTTGGACATATTTGTCAAGAGACTTATGCATACAGTAAAGTTTTATTAACAATTTAACATTGACAAGAAACGTAATCATATTTTAACTGAATTTTTTGTGCAACCTACCAAGTGATGCTGTAGGCCGCTGAAGTCCCAAACTGCTGAAGAGCATTCAAGAATAATATCACCACCTCTTCCACAATTTCCAGGTTGCCAGGAATTGGCAATTAAACATAGATGCATAGGTCAAACATGAGAAGGATCCATGAACATTTTTACAATTGGCTGTCGGTGGCCAAAGCTGCTATAGACAAGAAAGGGGGCTTACTGTAGAGTCGAGGATGCCAGTTAATTAGATAAATGGGCTACCTTATTCGCTCCAATTTTACTGCAATCAAATAGCAACCTTCAATTTTCCTATGAGTAAATGTGAGCAAAGAAGATAATTAATTACTTATAGAATTGCATTCAACTACCAACTCCAATGGTATGTTGTATTTTGCTGTTGTAGAATAACATTCAACACAAAGAGGCACAAGTAAGAAGCTTATGTTTCTATGAAGTAAAATACACCATCATTTTCCTCCTTGTATGTTGCATGGACACGGGCACACGGGAAAGTGATGTTCCTTGTATGTTTCCCTCTCTCGATGACTCTTTCTCCACTCTCTCTATTCTTTCTATACTCTTTATGTAACTATCGTGAATTTTTATAAGGTAGCATTTTGAGTTTCATAATTAATATAAATAGTAGGATAAAATTATATATTTTTTTACATTTCAGAAATTCCTGTAATTTTACATCAATATTATGTTGTTAGATATAGAGGATATCCTTAACGGGTTTATAATCCTAGTTGGACTTGGATTACAGTTTTACATATATATGTCTACGGATGGTACTTAGGATTTGTGCTACATCAGAATCTCCTATTCCTCGACGCATATCGTTTATGCAGGGTTTTATTCAAATGGGATGAGATTCATTATTGTTTTCACATGGATGAGACTGAAATCGAGAATAATCCACGTACGTCATTTCATATCAATCAAAGAGAATATAGAAGACCATGTATGCAGCATATTTAACTCGACAACAGATATCCATCAAGATGTTACAACATGTGTGCTACATCATGTCATGATCTTGTGTCGTGTCCAGAGTGTAATACATCATGTTATGGCCTTGTGTCAGGCCCAAGACCATAAAATGATTGCAACATAATGTTAATAACATGATGCTGCACAGTATGTTATGGTCTCGGGACTTGACAAGAGGCTGACACTTGCATCCTTAACATGGCTTTGTGTCAAGTCCCGTTACATGAATACATAACCTAAATAATTACCGCCTTCCCAATTCTTTCATTCCAAAGTGTGGTCCGTCTAACCTTTTGGATGTCCCCCCCCCCCCCCTCTCTCTCTCTCTCTCTCTCTCTTCACTTATCAAAAAAAAAAAACAAATTAAAACTTTATTATAGCCATGAAATATGTTTCTAAATAAGACTAAATAGAAACAACTAAGTCAAAGTCAATCGTCAAATTATCTAATTGTAATCAAAATAAGACATGAGGAAGAAAGACTTGGTGTACTGGTAACACTACTCTCATTCTCATAACATTACAGGTTCTAAAGATCCCATAAGCAATAGCATTAATTTTTTACCTTTATAAATATTGCATCCAGCAGGTATATTGATTATAATCCAACAACATGAGTAAAATATTTACTATGGGATAAAGGCTTTGTTCTTGATTTTGTTGTAATCATAATAATACGGGTGAAGTTACTATATGACAATTATCCACCCGATTGTCCCCTAGGGTGTAGCTGCATAGACTCATTGTCAGCCCTGCACAGCACACACATTGGACCTCCAGTATGGACCCCGAATCTGGCTAATCTATCCAATGTCAAGAGCCTTTCCAAAACCAGATTATAGACACATACTTGCATCTTCCTTGCCACGCCTTTCGTCCAAACTATCTCAGCATAAACCATCTTCTCATGTATATCCCTCACCTCGTTGTACAGTCTTGAAGTGGAAATCTCCCAAACTGGAACTGTCCCACACACATTTGTCCGCCTGCAAGATGTTGTCAATGACTACGCCCCTTATCACATCCCTGTGAAGTCGAGCATAAGGGTGACCCTCCACACTCCATGCACCATCAATCAAAATAGTGCTAACCCTCTCTCCCAGATAAGCCGCCTAACCCATATCACCTACCAGTTGCACCAGACTCTTGTGGTTAATCCAAAAATCCAACCATAGATCCGTGGACTCTCCATCTCGCATAACTCGGGAGATAGTCGCCCTGACATCCCGTCGGTGGAGAAGAATATGCTTAAAAGTAACAAGAGTCATTATTGTTGGAACGCAACCCCCAGAAATTATTCTCCTTCAGGTACCGAATTCTCATCCAGTCAGCCCAAATAGAATCTTCCTGCAAAAATTGTCACGTAATCTTCATTCCCGCCACTCTACGCACCGAGTGGAATGGCCTAAGCTCGACCTCACCCTCCTTACGAGGTTTACATAATATGTCCCCGGCAATGGCATGTATCTCTCCCCACCAAATGAAATCCGCACTCAACCTCTCGACTCTCCTGATAGTGGACGACGATAGCATAATGGCTTGAAGCCAAAAAGAAGCAATAGTCATGATGACAGATCTAAACAACTCAATTCTGCCGCCAAAAGACAGGCACTGAGCCTGCCAACCCTCCACTCTCCGCTGAACATACTCCACCATGCTTTGACACTCCATATCACGAGCATAATTGATAGATAATGGGATCCCCAAATACTTCACAGGAAGTTTTCCACGTGCAACCCCAAGCGCAGCTGCCCGCTCCTCCTTGTCAGAACACTGAGAGCTAAAATATACTTTACTCTTATCCCTATTAAGATACAGCCCGGTGAGCTTTCCAAACTCCTCCATAATGTTAGAAATTACTCTGAGACCCACCATCGAAGGCACCATGAACACCAACAAGTCATCAACGGAAATGAGAGAGAAACATGCGACCGCATCGATTTAAAAAGTGGAACAAACCTCTTATGGTGAACCGCAGCATCCATCAAACATGAGTAATACTCCATCATCAAAGTAAACAAATATGGAGACAACGGATCACCCTGCCTCAGACCCCGATTACTTCTAATGAACCCATGTGGCTAACCTTTCATCAACACAAAAAAAGTTGTCGTCGAGATACACTCTCGCACTTTGTCCACCCATCTCCTATCAAATCCCACAGCCAACATAACTTGGCACACAAAATCCATGTTTACCATATCATAGGCCTTCCGCAAATCAAGCTTTATACACGCCTTCTTTCCCCCAGCTTTGGTAAAGCCACGTACCATCTAATGAGCTATGAGACTATTCTCAGCAATGGATTACCCTTTTATGAAGGTCGCTTAATTCTTCGACACCAGCCCCTGCATAATCTTTTCCATGCAACGATACATCAAATGAGTGGTCAGCTTGTAATTGTAATTACATCAAGCGATAGGCCGAAAGTCTTCTAGGACAGTAGCACCCTCCTTCTTTGGCACCAGAGTAATCAACATGCGGTTGATCTCAAGCAACAACCTCCTATTGTCGAAGAAATTCCGAATCACCTCTAGAACCAACTCCTTGAGATCCCCTAATGAATTTTGTAAAACTTGCTTCCAAATCAATCTGGGCCCGGAGCCTTATTTGGATCTGCGGCCATGACACTAGCTTCCATCTCCTCCATCATCACTGCTGCGAACAGAGCTTCATTCCCAACTAATACTTTGGAAATCAGCTCCAAAAACACAAACAAATAATCATTTTGATTATAAAGATCGGAATAATACCTGAACGCTTTCGTTTGGATATCCCGTTGCGTCGTACCCTCAACACCTTAACCATCAACAAGTCTGCTAAATGCAGGGCCGGCCCTGGCCGAGGGCGACCGCCTAGGGCCCATGGATCGGGGGGCCTAAAAAATTATTTTAAAAATATATAAATTAATAATTTTGTATCTAAAATAGAACATATATATATAACTTTGAGGCAAAGAGATTGTCCTTACCTTATACAAGTGGAAGGAGTTAGCCCTTTCCACGGTTGTCAAAGTTGGTTACAGTTAAACTGGAAAAACTAAAATTTACTAAAAATGTGTAGGGAGAATACAAACAAACCCTTGTTAGTTATGTAACTTTTGTTGACTGCGACTGCTGCTCTCATGTTCACTTGGTTATGTTTTAACATATTTTGTTGGTTTTAATATGTTATTTGGTTTTATTTCTTACATTACTAATTTATTTCTGAAATATATGTCATTGATGTAACAACTTATATCAAGGATATACGAAGATGTAGCACACTAGGACATGACACAAGGGCATAACCTTATATCAAGTTATTAATTATCGAGCCATGACTTGTGGCACACGATTTTGCCAGTGTGTTTTTTTTGGCACATATAAGACATGGGGCTACGTTTATTAAGTTTATGTCCATGACATATACAAGTCATGGTCATCCCCAAAAACCATATTAGATCTACGCCAAGTCCTTGTGTTCTGCACCAGAAAGGTTACGACATGATGTGGTATGGAAAGTGGATCCTATTCACGACATGACTTAACATAGCAACTCATTATCATGTTATGATATATAACTTGGCTACGGGATGTAATAGATAAGTAAAGGGTATCGATATTTACATGGCCTATACTTGTAATAGATGATATATATGATATTAGCTCCTTCTGTCGACACCCAAAATAAATATATACCAAGGCTACATCACGAGTCTCCTTGTGTCGACACAACACAAGTAGCACACAATCTACCATGTTACTATATACTTGGGTATGGGATAAATACGTAGCAATTGTGAGGTGTATGGATTTGTGCTTGATTTTAGCATGCCCTACCCGGTATCACAATAATCTTTATTATATACGTTTTTGGACTACATCTGACAATGCATAACACCAATTTTGGAGTATGTGTGCTTCCTTGGGTGCAACTACATTCAATAGATCAATTACCATCTAAATCAAGTATTTTGAAATCATGGAACACGATTTTGCCCTTGTTTTTTTTTGGCACATATAAGACACGAGGCTACATTTACTAAGTTTATGTCCATGACATGTACAAGTCATGATCATCTGATTATCATGTTATGATATATAACTTGGCTACGGGATGTAATAGATAAGTGAAGGATATCGATATTTATATGGCATGTATATGTAATAGATGATATATATGCTATTAGCTCCTTGTGCCGACACCCAATGTAAATATATATACCAAGGCTAGATCACGAGTCTCCTTGTGTCGACACAATACAAGTAGCATACAATCTACCATGTTACTATATACTTGGCTATGGATAAATACATAGCAAACGTGAGGTTGTATGGATTTGTGCTTGATTTTAGCATGCCATACCCGGTATCACAATAATCTTTTATTATATACGTTTTTGGACTTACATCTGACACAGGCGTAACACCAATTTCATAGTATCTTTGAGCTTCCCTTGGTGCAACTACACGTAATAGATCAATTACCATATAAATTAAGTATTTCAAAATCGTGGAACAAAGGACCAATCCTCAGAAATTCTGTTAGACGGCAAACTGAATATATCAATATCAAGTCCGTTTCTACTCAAAGGATTTGGTATTTATGTCAGGTTCAAAAATTAAGTCAATATGGAAACTTTCATGAATATTCACGCTGAATACAGGTGATGCAATAAAACCAAATATTGTTGTTTGAATTTGAATGTTCTCTATATTTGGTTCCAGAACATGGAGCTAGACCTATAACTCATGTAGTTTATTTTAAGCATCTAAGGTTCTAACTCATCTGCTACTCATCAACTTAAAGCCATGTGCTATCTTATTGGGTTAGCATATCTCTTCCTCGTCTTGTTTGTAGTTCCTAATCCTAAGTTGCCTTCTTTCTAATTCGGTGTCACATTCCTGGAAACGAAAAAAGACGAATCCAAATTTGAATTTGACAATGGAAGATAGAAAAGCACGTAAAGGAATGAATATGATTTAGGCGGTTGTCCAAAATATACCATAGTTAAAGGAGCAATAATCCAAACTTACAACATGGGCTTACATTTGGTAAAAAGTGATCCAGTTGAAGTAGTGAAACTTAAAACTCGACCCGGCAACTGAAGTTACTCCAGAACTCGATCTTTCTATTTCTAAATCGCCGTTATCATGATAAACTACTAAAACTTGTTGCAATTTCACTACCTTGTACCTATTTGAAAATGTTAGTACCATGCATCCATATCATGTACTTATCCGTATTTGTTCAATAAATCTTGTAAAACATAGGCAACGATATTGATGAAATTCAGCTACATTATTGGATTTCAGCCAAAGATTAAAGGAGACCTATGTTACTGGTTCAACGGTCTATGGCAATCAAATTGCATCAAATTAGCAAACATTCTAGTACTTTCTTAAAGTAGAAAGTACTAAAAAAAGCATTTTTTTTTTATTTTCCTGCATTCGGCGAGATGATTTCTTAGACTGGGAACTTGAGTTTCATGAGGTTTAATTTCGCCAAACACATAAAGAAACCAACACTCCTTTCATAATTCCAAATAGATGGTAATTTGATCAAGTGAAACAAATCTAAAAATGTGGATTCCATACCATCCGGTTTCCCGGAGCGGTCGTTCCGGACACGCCGATAGCTCCAGCATCCATATCCTGACCCTATCTCTCATCCTCCTCTCCTGCAAGAATAATAAAATAAATAAAAAACATCACTCAAAAGCAATAAAGGTGCCATCTTTGAATCATAGAAAGGAGCCAACTTTCTGAGGCTTATACCTGCAAAGGAGCCGCCTTTCCTTTCTTGGTGGAGGGCATCTGAGTAAATAAGAAGAAGAAGAAGAAATCTTCGATGGAGGACACTTGCACCGAATTCTCCCAAGCGGATTAGCACGGGGAAGCAGCGCCCAGTGAAACCACATCGCTCCCTTCCAGTAGCAATTGCAAAACGTAACTCGTAGAATGACTGGTGAGAATTGCAAAACCCTAAACCCCCAATTTGAAACAAAAATCATATTTTGTTGAGAAGAAAAAGAGCAGGGGAAAAAAATTGGGGGGTCTGTCAGACAACCTCTCGTCCATCCCAGGACGGATCCAGGGAACGATCCTCTACTGCCGTTAATCACGCTCTAGACGAGAGGCCATGTGTCATCCACCAGACTGTGTTGCCTGTCTCCTTAGAACTCAAGGATACAGTAGTACGAGCCTATAGAACAGATCCTGTTCAAGTAAGGTTGTGCAAGCTCTCCCCAAGCAGAGTATCATAAGCATTGACTTCTTTATCAGTCTTTCCGAGGTGGGACTAAAATGATGAAAAAAGTATCTGTGGTATGACATTAAGCCGCAATTGGTCTTAACATTAAAACTAAAATGTCCAATAAGTAAATTTATGCATATTCGTCTGACATTAAATTTGCATTCCTTCTTTCTTTTTAACAAACGCATGCATAATTTTTTTTTTCAAATATTGCCTAATATGACTTGGTCCAGTTTCATAAAATTATAATTTAGTATAATAGCTAGTATATCATTATAATGATATTAAATTTTAGGATGGATTCAAAAATCATATTGTTCTTCAACGTCCCTCATTTGGACCTTGAGAGTGATGGCCATCACCGGCACACTAGTAATGATGCTGATCTATCTAAGACTTAGTTTTTATACATAATTTGTTGGTGTACTTGATGAGTACTTGTTTATTTTCTTTTTGTATAATTTTATTTTAAAATTAATTATTTGAATTTATTGTATATTTTACTATAGTTAAAATTTTAAGATGTACACTCCCATGTCAAAATGTTAGGATCAAATATTTACAAACATGATATATTATGATTATCAGCAAGTTAAGTTGTAGGTTAGTACATAAAACGTCCTTGGTTAGTAACTTTTAATCCACTAAGTGCATGTTTGGTATAAAAAAAAAGGCTGTGGAATCTGAATTAATAGTTTTAGGATTTTGCACAAAAAATTGTTTGGTAAAATTTAAAATTTGGCATTGGAAATGATCATAATCCAAATTTTTTGTTTGGATAGTATGATATATTTAAAAATAATAATATTATGGCTAACTAATAATACAAATAACTGGATATCCCGTTGCGCCGTAACCTCAACACCTTCACCATCAACAAGTCTACTAATATGCAAGGCCGACCCTGGCCCAGGACGACCGCCCAGGGCCCATGGACCAGGGGGCCTAAAAAAAATATTTTAAACATATATAAATTAATAATTTTGTATGTAAAATAGAACTAGTATGTGTCGTGGACCTTTCTTAACATAAAACAAATGTGGTGTAGTGGTTATTATGTCAGACTTGCATACTATAGGTCTTAGGTTCAATTCTTGGTGGTGCTTTTATTTTTTAACTTACTTTTATTTCAATTTTAAATTTGTTACATTATATATGAAGGGCCTATTTTGAAAGTTCGCCTAGGGCCCTCATAAACTCAGGGTCGGCCCTGCTAATATGGTTGTGATGTTGCCTCGCCTGAACCATATCATAGAGGAACCTCGTGCACCTATCACCTCCTTTCAGCTACGCACACTTTGCCCGTTGAGCCATATGGATTTCTCCAGTCATCCGAAGAGTGCTAACCTCTCGGACAAGCTTTAACTCAGCTGCCGCAAAATCTGCATCAAGTACACTAGCTTGCAACTTGGTCTGAATGTCCTAGAGTTCCCCCGCCTTCACCTGAAGGTCTAACTTCGGCTTGCTGTGTATCCAGCTGCGGCGAGCAGCCTTTACTCCCTTCAACTTTGCCACAAGTCAAAATTATGCATTACCATACACGTCCAACCTTAATCCTTCCCACCCCCACCCCCCGACCGCCTCCGCATACCCCTGAACCAAGTGCCATGCATTGCTATACCGAAATGGGAGGGGTTTTTACCTGCCAAGATCCACCATCCAAATCTGAATGGGAGAGTGGTCGCTCGTACCCGCAGGCAAGCCTTCAACCACCCAATGCTAGAACTTGTCGAACCGGGCGCTATTGCCAAGAGCCCTGTCTAGCTGATATGCCACTCTTCTCTGGGATGCCTTGTTGTTCCACGTCCAAATATGACCCGCTCGTTCAATGCATCTAAGACATGACTGCATCACACGTTGCTGGAAGTCCTGCAAAATATTATCCGAAACTATGTACCTCCAAGCTTTTTTCGTCGATACATCAACGCATTAAAATCATCCATGAGAAGCAAAGGTAAGTTAAACTGCGTTTCTGCTATAATGCTGACATAAATAATGTCCTTCCATAACACTTCGTATCGCCTTCTATCATTATGCTAATAGACCGCACCAAGAATGAATTGAAGACCTACGTTATATTAAGCGTGAGGCGAGGCGAGACGACGAAGCTGGCGCCTCGCTTAAGCGCGCTTAAGCTTAAGCGCCGCTTAAGCTTAAGCGCCGCTTAGCTAGCGCTTAGTTAGCATTTTACCCATTTTTACCTACGGAGTCTCCTACAAGTAAAATACTCTATATAAACATAAATTTTAATATTTTTTCATACAATCCTACTAGTATATTCTTGAATAACAATACCAATTATCAAGCAAGCAAAGTAATAATATAAATATGTCATGCCCCAGTCCCAAAATACCGAGGGACCGGACGTATGATAATGGCCAGCAGCACGCACCGATGGACAAACCCAATTTAATGGATCCATCGGGGCATACTTAAGCTGTATTACAACTATAATCAGGGTCTACTAATCTCATCCACAGAATGAATATATCAATATAAACAAAAGGAGAATAAACATCATCAACAAGTCACAAGTACATAAATCGGGGAACAAACCCAATATAAGTCTGATACAACTGTCAAGATACAAGAATAAAGATATCAACAACAATACTGAGTATGGAAACAGTATATACTCAGAAGATACCGTAGAACTGTTGGATCTGGTACTGCTCCAGTGCCTGCTACTGTTCCTGCTTCTGCTCCTGCTAATGCTCCTGTCATGTATATCTCTGGGTCGAACTCGTCTGCTAATCCTGGGGACATAATCCGGATCCAGGTCCTCAGGGGACATAGCAAGGTACAAGAAAGCTCATGCCAAAATAATGCAGTGCAGCAAATAAATGAAACAATAGGGTAAATATATAACCAGCTAAGTGATATGCAATATGAGAGCAGCACTAAAACTCAAGCTGAAACTACTACAAGCTCTGTGTCGGGGAGCCGGTAGCAGTAATATCATGTGGTTGTCTAGCTCAAAGGGAGACTACGACGCCGGCATAATATATAATCAACCTGTAGTTTGTGTGACTCTCCCCACCCAATGTAATCATGCATCTTATGTCCACGACGTCTTATGTCCATGCCATACAGGATCATAACTAATGCATCCAGTCATATAATATCTAAGCAAATAAATAAGTCATGAAAACTGTATCCTATACAGAATTACCATAAATATCTCAGGACGATTCTGTATCATGAATAGTGTCAGGTGTCCTGGGTAAAACGTACTTGATAAGGCAAGTACGAGAAGTATAGGGTCTCGGTATCCATCTCTAGATGACTTTACACAACACCGCGTACGGTGTTGGCACCCGACTGTAATCGGATACTAAGTAAGTCACATGGTCCTAGGTCAAGCATGTACAATAATGTATATATCAAGGAAATAAGTAGCAAAAACTACAGAGATTGGCAAGGTACACTTGCCTGAGGTTCCGGTTCCAATTGTAGCTCTGACTTCAGCGGGATTTGCAGGGAGTACTCCGGTTGCTGAAACAAACATCACCATCAGATTCAGAAAATATTAATCAGCTAGAAACGCCTGTCCTTGAGTCCAATTTGGACACAGGGCCAAAAAAGACAATTTCGGGTCAAGGCGGGGTCCACATGTGGGCCTCTTTGCACCAAAAAATGTGTCAGGGTCAAAGGTCTCCAAATCTGTCCAACTTAGTGTCAACATGTCAGGAACGATGATATGAACCCAACGGAACTTCCAGAATTGGATTCCGATGAGCCATTCTCAAAATCGCCCGTCAAGTGGAGCTTGTGGGGCTCACGACACGCGATTTTGTCAACGTTCTCAGAATCGAACCAAACTTGGCTCACAGGACCAGCGTATTGCTACGAGTCCGATGGCGCAAGTTTTGTCTCGATCCGACTTGTATACACTAAGTTACAGTAAGAACCAGAAAGGACGGATACGAGACGGTATCTGCGGATACGTGTTGATTTCGGTGTGCACGCACATCCGAATCAACTTCTGCGAAATCCTGCACGTCCGTATCAACGACGCGCACGTATCGGTGAAGACCGTACGCGACCAAGTATCCTAGCGGGTCAGATTTGAACCCGACCCGCCAATCTAACCCGACCAAAACCGATATGCTACAGTAACCGAAGGGAAATGAATTTCCCCCCGATCCCGCGGCCGTTCCCAGATCTCTGCCGTCGTTTTCTCGTCGCCCGCCAGCGGTTACGCCCCGCGAAGGTTTTGCCTCCACTCCCTGCTAGTAACGGCCGGCCACTCGATCCCCGACCTCCCTTATAAATCCCTCGACCCCGGCCCCTTCACAAACCCCATCCACCACCATCACTAGCTCCGACTACCCAGATCTCTGCCGCCATGTACCACCTCCTCCGACCCGACGACCAACAGCCACCTCGACGAACCACGACTTCCCCGGCAACTCCAGCGATGGCCAGCAGCCACCGCAGCAACCGCCGCCACCGCCGTGCGTCGCCGCGCCGTCTTGCCACAAACAGTATACATCAGTGAGGTACTTGCCTTGTCGCTCTCATAACTTCCTGTACATAGATCCATATTTTGTTCTGTCTGTTGTGACGTGTAGACTGCGTGACCCTCTCGAAACCCATATAAATAGTCCGGGGTATCGCGTCCTGTGTCGGTCGCAAACCGCGACGCAAAATCAGGAAAAACTTTCCAATTTCTGGAAATCAGAAATCGTCCCGAACTCCCCAGTTCACGACCATTTTGCGACCAACCTGTTAAATGTTTTCAAATTTTGCTTGAACAATAATTTAGACTGTATGACCAAGTTTTTAAACCCTATTTTACTATAATTTATTGAGCTATAGTTTGTAATATATTCGAGGGTAAAAATGACCAAAAGATTGGTTATTTAAATACCCTAATTTTTCTGGAACTGGGTGCGCCCCACTAAACGGGATGACTTGGTCGTGTGCGGACTTCACCAAAATGTGCGCACCATTAATATGAACGTGTGGGATTTCACGGAAGTTGATTTGGATGTGCGTGCACACCGAAATCAACGCGTATCCGTCGACAATACCCCGTATCGGCCCTATTCTGAAATTCGTTGTAACTTTGTGTATAATCGTCGTATCGAAACAAAACTTGCACCATCGGACTCGTAGAAATAAGCTGGTCCTGTGACCCATGTTTGGTTTGATTCTGAGAACGTTGACAAAATCCCGTATCGTGGGCCCCACGGCTCCACTTAACGGACGATTTTTTGATCGGCTCATCGGAATCCAGTTCTGGACATTCCGTTGGGTTCGTATTGTTGTTTTGGACTTGTAGACACTAAGTTTGACAAATTTGGAGAACATTGTTTCTGGCACATTTTCGGTGTGAAGCGGGCCACATGTGGACCTGCCTTGAGCAGAAACTGTTACTTTTGTCCCTGTGTCCAAATTGGACTTATGGACAGGCAATTCTAGATATTTGATGTCTTCTGAACTTGATGGTAATGTTTATTACAGCATTCAGAGGAGTACTTGTAGATTCTACTAATACCGGAGCAGCTGTTGGTATCCAAACCCCAGGCAAGTGTACCTTGCCAATCTTGTAGTAATTGCTATATGTTATTTCCTTGATTTATTTATATATTGTATATGTTCAACCTACGGACGTGTGACATTACTTAACTTCCAAAAAATATCCGGGTGTCAACGCCGTACACAGAGTTGTGTAACGTCACCTAGATATGGATATCGAGACACTATACATTCTCGTGCTTGCATTATCAAGTACGTCATACCACAGGACACCTGACACTATTCATGAGACATAATCTTCCTTAGATATTCATGGTGATTCTGTATAGGCTACAGGATTTGTGACATAGGCTTTATATTCATAGCTATCATATGACTTGCTGTATTAGATATGATCTTGCGTGACATGGACATGAGACGTTGTGCACAAGAGACGTGTGATTATATTAGATGGGGAGAGGCACACAGGCTACAGGCTAATTTATATATATATATTTATTATTGTGAGACCGTAGACTCTACATCAGAGCTAGGCATATTACGTGATATTACTGCTACCGGCTCCCCGATACAGAGCTTGTAGTGGTCTCAGCCTGAGTACTAGTGATGCTCTCACTCGCATATCACATAGATGGTTACATAGTTTACCCTATTATTTCATTTATTATTGCACTGCATTTATTTTGGTTTAAGTTATTTTGTACCTTGTTATGTCTCCTGAGGACCTGGATCCGAATTATGTCCCCAGGTATAGCAGAGGAGTTCTATCCCGAGGTATATGGGGCAGGAGCAGAAGCAGGAGCAGGAGCAGACACTGGAGCTGAACCGATCCCTGAGGATGAGGTGATGGCCAAGGATTTCTCCTGAGTATCTGTTATCTATACTCACTATTTGCTATTATTAGACTCTTTCGTTTATGGTTTAATGAACCATTGTATCAGACTATTTTTCGGGTTATTTTCCGATTTACTTTATTGAGACTCGATGATGGTTATATTTCATTTTGCTGATATTGATCATATTTATCTTCTATGGATGAGATTAGATTGTGACATGTTATTTTGACCTTATTATTGTATTACAGCTTAAATACACTCTGATGGGTCCATTAAATTGGGTTTGCCCATCGGTGTGTGCTGTTAGCCATTGCCACGTGTCTAGTCCCTCGATATTTTGGGACTGGGGTGTGACATGGTTTTTGTGGTGGCCCATGCAGGTCAACGACTAAATTTGTTCGGTTTCAACTTAGGGACCGAGCAAGCCTGCAATAAAGATAGGATAGGTTATAGGATCTCATCTATTGAATTGAATCATTTTTGATCTCAATATCAGATTCGAATTAATCGCTTGATTTGCATCCTGTTTTGATTCCTCTGTGCGTTCTCATTGTTTAATTTTTAATGCAGAGTAATGGATCCGAGAACCGGTGACGGGAATCCCTTAGGTACACCACACGATGCTGTGGTCACCTATGATGATGGAGTGACACCAGAAAATAGAGGACAATCAGCCAAAGCGATCAAGCTGGCCCGCATACTTCAAGGTTTCGGCGTGATGACATCCCACCTCCGCCATAGTTTACTCCACCGATACCTGTTTTTCCACCAGGGCAAGCCATGGACGGGCAGCAGATGTTTCAAATGTTTTATGCCATGATGCAAGCACAACAGTAGGTTCAACAAGAGGCTCAACGTTATGTGGCGGAGTACTTGAGGAACAGCCTAGTAACCGCACTAGAGCAGGCGAACCCACCAGCTAGACGACCATCGGCGGGATCTATCACTGATTTCCGTCAACTGAAGCCCCGTACCTTTTATGGCAAAGAGGGGCCAACTTAAGTTCACGAGTGGCTCACGAACACACAACATCAGTTGGAAGCAACTGAACTTTTGAGGGAGCGATGGATGACTGCCGTCAGGATGCAGGTGACGGACAATGCGCACCATTGGTGGCTATCTGAAGAGAGGAGGCTCGGACATGACCGAGTCACTTGGGAAGAGTTCTCCAGACTCTTCTAGGAGATGTATATCCCAACTATTGCTCGATCGGAACTTCGAGACAAGTTCAACCACCTTATTCAAGGCAATATGTCGGTGAAAGAATATAATGCGGAGTTCATTCGACTGAGTCGCTTTGCCCCTACTCTAATTCCAACGGAAGAAGAGAAGGCGGAGAAGTTCTTCGATGGACTCAGGTTTGAGCTCCAGAGACTGATCGAATCTGTTGTACCTATATCATACACAGACGTCCTTGCTGCAGCACGACGCATGGAGCGCGTCACCAGGAGGGAGTCAAGTCTAAAGCGGCCATTCACATCGGCACCATCCAGAGCATCACACGGGGAGTCTGTAAAGCGACCCCAGAGGAATCTACCCCAGGGAGCAACACCTAGAGCCTTATCCCTTCCTACTTGTCACTACTGTAGCAAGGTAGGCCATATCAAGAGGGAGTGCAAACGCAAGTTGGGACTATGCCTAATTTGCAGATCCAACCAACATCCAGCCAAGGACTGCTCTGAGCTCCGAGAGGGAGCACCAACGGTAAATCGACCAGCTTTACCAGCACCGAGGCCAGCTTATCCAGCATTGGGAGCACCACAGACGGGAGTTGGAGGAGTCAGACCACCAGCTCTAGGAGGGTATCAACAGAGACCACCATTGGCACCACAGACCGCACTATTCTAGCAGGCTCGTCAGCAGAGAGGTCCAACTCAGGGACGAGGACAGGCATTTGCATTGGCTGTTGAGGAGGAAGATACTGCAGAAGAGGTAATAGCAGGTACTATATTAGTAGCTTCATTACCTGCTGTAGCTTTATATGATTATGGAGTATTGCATTCATTCATAGCTGCTAGCTTCGTAGCCACACATAGAGTAGCTACTGCACCCCTTCCGAAGACTAAGAGAATTCTTACTGGAGGTGGAATTATCCCAGTTAGTGACATCTGTAGATCTTGTTTGGTAGTAGTCTGTGGAAGAGAGATGCGAGCCCATTTTTTGATCTTTTCTATGCCGGATTATGATGTTGTACTTGGTATGGACTGGTTAAGTCAGTACCATGCGACCTTAGATTGCCGGCTTGGACGGGTTATATTTAGACTGTTGGACATCCAGAGTTTGAGTTTCTTCGGAGAGCTATAGAGCAAGGTGTTCAGCCTACTCTTAGGGTACTATCTGTAGAAGGGGAGTCAGGTTACCCAAGAGTTATATCAGAGTTTGTGGATGTATTTTCTGATGATCTTCCAGGTTTACCACCTGATCGGGAAATAAAATTCATAATAGACTTGACACCAGGAGCAGAGCCTATCACATCATCAGTGTACCGGCTAGCACCTAAGGAGTTAGTGGAATTGAAGGAGCAAGTTGATGATCTTCTGGAGAAGGGTTTTATTCGACCCAGTATTTTACCATGGGGAGCACCCATATTATTTATGCCGAAGAAGGATGGGACAGTACGCTTGTGTATTGACTACAGGACCCTGAACGCTGTAACCATTAAGAACTGGTATCCCTTGCCACGCATTGATGACCTATTCAATCAATTGAGTGGTGCTAGGGTATTCTCAAAGATTGACCTTAGATCCTGTCACGCCCCAATCCTAAAATATCGAGGGATTAGACATGTGTCAATGGCCAGCAGCACACACCGATGGATAAACCCAATTTAATGGATCTATCGGGGCGCACTTAAGCTATAATACAATAATAAGGATCTAAACATACTAATCTCATCCACAGAAATGAATATAACAATACCAGAATCATAAAGCAAGATCAATCTCAATAAAATATAATACTCGAGAAATAACCCAAAAATGAGTCTGATACATCTGTCAAGATAAAAGAATAAAGATAACCATAGCAAATACTGAGTATGGAACAGTATATACTCAGAAGATACCCTCAGGGATTACTCGTCTACTGGATCTGGTACTGCTCCAGTGTCTGCTCCTGCTCTTGCTCCTGCTAATGCTCCTATCCCGTATACCTCGGGGTAGATCTCGTCTGCTAATCCTGGGAACATAATCCGGATCCAAGTCCTCATGGGACATAATAAGGTAAAAAATAACTCAAGCCATAAATAATGCAGTGCAGAAAATAAATGAAATAAATAGGGTCAATATGTAACCATCTATGTGAAATGCAAGTGAGAGCATCACTAGTACTCAGGCTGAGACTACTGCAAGCTCTGTGTCGGGGAGCTGGTAACAGTAATAATACGTAATGTGCCTAGCTCTGCTGGAGAGTCTATAGCCTCACAATAATAATAGATATATATAAAACAACCTGTAGCCTGTGTGTCTCTCCCCACCCAATGTAACCACATGTCTCATGTCCACAATATCTCATGTACATGTCACGCACGATCATAGCTAATGCAACCAGTCATATAATATCTATGAATATAATGTCTATGTCATAAAACCTGTATCCTATACAGAATCACCATGAATATCTCAGGAAGATTCTGTCTCATAAATAGTGTCAAGTGTCCTGGGTTATAATGTACTTGATAAGACAAGTACGAGAATATAAAGGGTCACGAATGTCCAACTCTAGGTGATGTTACACAACTCCGCGTACAATGTTGGCACCCGACTATTAATCGGATGCTAAGCAAAGTCACACGGTCCTAGGTCAAGCATGTAAAACAGATAAATAAGTCTAAGAAATATATTACAAAACTGCAATATTGGCAAGGTACACTTGCCTGGGGTTTGAATACCAACAGTTGTCTCTATATTAGTGGATCCTGCAAGTACTCCTCCAAAAGCTGAAATAAACATCACCAACAGGCTCAAAAAATATCCTGCAAGTACTCCTCCAATGGTCTTCAAATTCGTCAAACTTAGTGTCAACAAGTCCAGAATGATGATACGAACCCAACGGAACATCCAGAACTAGATTCCGATGAGCCGATCACAAAATCGCCCGTTAAGTGGAGCCACGGGGCCCACGATACGCGATTTTGTCAACGTTCTCAAAATTGTACCAAACTTGGGTCACAGGACTAGCGTATTGCTACGAGTCCGATGGCGCAAGTTTTGTTTCGATCCGACGTGTGTACACGAAGTTACGATATATTCTAGAACAGGCAGATACGGGGCGTTGTCGGCTGATACGCGTTGATTCCGGTCTGCACGTACATCCAAATCAACTTCTGCAAAATCTCGCACGTCCGTATCAACGGCGCGCACCTTTTGGTGAAGATCGCGCACGACCAAGTCATCCCGTTTGGCAAGGCGTACTCAGTTCTGGGTAAAAATGGGGTATTGTTTTTTCTATTTTTGGATCGCATTTTGCGATCGCCACAGGACGCGATGCACCGAGCGGGTTGCACGGACATCGAGAGGGTTACACAGCCTACGCGTCACAACTGACGGAACAAAAAATGGAGCAACGAGGAGATAGAACGGGCTACCTGAACAGGGCTCCGTGGAATAAGGTTTTCTCGTGTCCGGGTCACTATGCTGTGTCCGGGTTCTGTGTTGTACCATGTCCGAGTCAGGGTGCCGCTGTGTCGGAGTCAGGGTTCAGCAGAGACTCGTTGGGGCTTCGTCGTGGCGGTTCAGGGCATCGACGGAGGGGGATAGCGCCGCCGGAGTGAAGGCAGCAAGGTGGAGGCGCCGTGGGGAGAGCAGCGGCTGCTGCTGCTCGTCGAGGCGAAGGAGGAAGATGGAACGGGCGGCCAGGGTTTGAGTCGATCGGTCACTACGGGTCGGGGATGGGCGGAGGACGACGAGATTCTGGTCGGGGGTTCGAGTTCAGGCAGTGGGTGACGAAGGGTGGTGGTCGACGGAAGAGATGGTGGCTAGGGCTCAAGCGGGGTCGTCGGCTGGGGCTGCGGAGGGAGTTGGAGGGGGAGGAGGTAGTCGAGGGACAACGCAGAGGAAGGAGGAGGAAAGGCGACGGGTTAGGGTTCAGGCTAGGGCGGCCGAGGGATGATCGGAGCTGCTCTGCGCGGCGGAGAGAAGAGAGAGATGGAGTTTTTCGGCGGCGGAGCATGGAAATCGAGGACATTATATAGCCGCCGGAACAGTGATTCCGTTAGGATTAGGGTTTTTGGCCAGGTTTTGGGTCCGGGTCGGGTTCACTTCGGATCTGACCCGACCCGTTAAGAGATGGGTTTGGTTCGGTTTGGTTTAACAGCGGTTTGGTTTGGTTTATTTCAAATAAACCGGGTTAAATTCAGGGTTTATTTTGGTTTAATTATAAATTAGTTTTTAGGGCTTTAAAAATGCTTCTGGGGTCCAATAAATTTCTGGAAAATTACCCTATGTCTAGTTTTTCATTTCACATCCAAAAATATTATTTTAATAATATTTTAATATTAATTAACATTATTTAAAAATTATTTAATCATAAAATACCTTAGTTTAAATTCCAGAAAATTATGAAAAAAATTGTTTTAAAAATTTTAAAAAAATCTGGGGGTTTACAATCTGCCCAACTTATAATTTTTTTTTCTCAAAATTAAAATTAAGCCATGGTAGAAGTCAAGGATGGTATAAGATTTGTATTGTTTAAAATGCAAGGCTAGGTTTAAGGGAGTGGGCGATATTGCGCGTTGCACATTCCGAAAATTATGGAAAAAATCTACATGAGCGAAAAATAGGTTTCTTCAGGTGTCATGTCAATGGTGTGGACACCTAAATACTCTTTTTCATAAAAGCGCCCAACTATTGCAACGTTGCATAAAGATGGAAATTGGATGATGGTCACGTCTAGGATAAGGGTGTAGAATTTGTAGGAAGGCAGTGAATAGTGAAGTGCTCCAATTATCGAAGCAATGGTAAGGTGTGCTAAGTGATACAATGTTGTAAAACTAAATAAAAATACCGTGTTCTATTTCTAGGTGGATTCGAGCTAGCCTTAGTCTCACTATCTAAGCCAAGTAGGTCTAATTCTTAGGTGAGGGGGTTTCACAATCCAGCCAACTTAAAATAATGTCATCCTTAAAATTAAAATAAGGCATAATTTATTGATCCTTCATGTACATAAGGCAAGTCAATCGTAATCTCCTTGAAATAATTAAAATCCTAATCATATTCATCGCAATCACTTCAAGGTTAAGATGATCACTGCTCCAATCAGAATTTAACCTATGGTTATCTCTTCTCACTTTTCCAAATTATCCATATCCAAATTTAAATTAAATCCATATAACATCTTCAAGATTTAAATACGCATATAAATTTGCCTCACAATCTCCAACTATTATAATTTCCTCTAGAAGTAATTCGAGTCCAATATTATTCTTATTTTTACTTATAAATTTTTGTATGCTTCAACTTTTTAAATTCTATTCACATCCTCAATATTTCAAATAGGTAGTCCAACCATCAAATTTTAATTCTTAATTCCAATTATCAAATTAAAAAATAATTTAAATGTAGTCCACCAATGTTTAAGTCTGAAATTCTATATTTATCCTCTAAATTCAAATTGATGATTTTACCTTCATTATTCAAAATTTAAATCATGTACCTAAGGTATAAATATTGGGTCCTCAATATCAAGATTTTAAAATTTATTAATCCTCATCATCTTAGTCATTCTTCTAAATTTTTTAAAATTAAAATGGCTTGAACCTCTCCCAATCTAATCTTGCTCGATCACAATCTAAAAAAAATTCCTCTCGAGTTGACAATGCACTGCTACCCAACTTAGAATTTATCCATCTACCACATAAGGCTATATACTTTAAGAAAATATTCCTTAATTTATTTACTCATGTTATTCAATCCTCAAAACTTCAATGCCGATTATATCATATATGATATATCCTTAATTATGAAAAAATAATCCTCAAGTATGTGATCGGCCTATGGGGTATATCTAGTACTCTCTGTGTATCAAACTTATACCTAGCACGAGGTTTCGTCTTTCCGAAATAAGGGAAGACGAAGATCAATAATAAAGAGTTCAAGGGAGAGGTAATAGAATAGAAGTATCGGGATCAAGGCGTTTAAAGAATTCAAATGGGAATTGTCAAAGCAGTTGTGGATTGAAATCCTATTTTGGTAATCCTTTGTTCGCATGCTCGTATTAGTATAATTATGTAACCGATACGATATGTCAAACATGTCTAGGGCAAGTATATACATCTACTAATCACTACATATCTCAATCTACGTAAAGTAGTATTACGATGGACGAATCAAGCGCACTATGGTTGATCAGACCGTAATATACTGATTCTAAATTATATTATTGTGGGCCTCCCCAATAATACATATGTCATGAACAAGCTCGATAAAGAATAAGCTTGCAAAACTAGGCTATAAAATAGCAGCATAAGTCAAGGTAGTATATGAAATATAAGTACGCTAGATGATGATGAAAGGAGGTACAAATTATTCAAGTTCACAAAAACAAAAATAAGAAACAATAATAAAAGACTCTACAATCTCTACAGTTATCATACAACCTCCTTGTCTAAGTCACTAGTCGACCAAATAGGGGCAAGGACCTCTAAATTCTATTGTCTGAATAAACACTGTCATCTTTTGCTAGCATGCAATTAATGTCATTCAGTTACACTACCTCGATGGGTCAAGTGGACTATGTGGTACTAGGTTGTGAGGCATACTACCCAACTTAAAAGAATTAAACTAATACTGTGACAGTCTTAAGAGGATCCTACAAAATAACCTTGCACATGTAAATAAAATAGAAACTCTTATTAGGGTATATGAGGAAAATCTTGGTACTTATTAGGGTCTCCTATTGCATAATATAAGTAAGGGTCATCTTAAGTCTTAATCATAGTGCTCATAGAACATGTGTCAATGGCGAGAATGGAAAGGTTACTAGTCTCAAGGGAAAGGAAATATAACTCGCATCGAGGTGGGGGTACAAATTATGTGGTCTACAACTAGGGGTAATCATCACAATCTAATTGAACAACTCAACTATCAGGTTCTAACTATAAGGTACATAATTCAAAATTCAAGACTACAGCTATAATCCTAGCAAACTATGGGTCCTTAACAAGGAATAAAATTACTTGGCCTACTATCAGAAGTGTCAGGTGGCTCGAATTAAAAGACGGAGAAAAGAAGAACATATTTTAGTCGTTGCGCATTAGCGAACGTTAAGGTCGCAGATGAACAACATATGAAATTAAAATATGGGGCTCTAGATAATATCATGATTTCCTAAGGTGAAGGTAGCGAGCAATTCTCCTGTTTGAGGTATGATCTCATAGGGAATGTCATACTCGTTGCTCTGGGCTTCCTGAGGTACTGTTTGCTAATATCACGACACGAACCTATATCCTAACATTATCTCACTATGCACATTAGGTTCAGTCCTAACATTCGATCTCAGATTTCTATTGGTTCCTCAAGACCGGGGTCAAACATTAGGGTCAAATCTCTAACTAGCTCTTAGCAGTGCCTATACTACTCTTAGGTCATTCATGACTATAACAATAAATAATGGTAAATTATTCTATAGGTGAGGGACGCTAGGGTTCATTAAGCGTTCTACTTAGGGGTGTGTCAATATCCTAGCTGTACTCTTAATAGGAAGGTTACCCTACTTATTATTCTATCAACAGGGACTTCTATATTCTAGGAGAAGGCTACACTCAAGGAACTAATGAGAAGGCACATGAATCAAGCATGATGCAATTATTCAACATAATGTATTGGAAGGAGGATGAGTCATAGTCAGTTGTGGATGAGATCCTATACTTTAATCCTAGGTGCAGGCTTGCTCAGCACAGTAACGTAACCGAGACAATATACTCTTGACCTGCATAGGCCACCACAAAAATCATGTCACGTCCCAATCCCAAAATATCGAGGGACTAGACACGTGTCAATGGCCAGCAGCACACACCGATGGACAAACCCAATTTAATGGATCCATTGAGGCGCACTTAAGCTGTAATACAACAATAAGGATATAAATATACTAATCTCATCCACAGAAATGAATATAACAATATCAGAATCATAAAGCAAGATCAATCTCAATAAAATATAATACTCGAGAAATAACCCGATAATGAGTCTGATACATCTGTCAAGATACAAGAATAAAGATAACCACAACAAATACTGAGTATGGAACATTATATACTCAGAAGATAGTCTCAGAGATCACTTGTCTACTGGATCTGGTACTGCTTCAGTGTCTGCTCCTGCTCCTGTCCCGTATACCTCGGGGTAGATCTCGTCTACTAATCCTGGGGACATAATCCGGATACAGGTCCTCAGGGGACATAGCAAGGTACAAAATAACTCAAGCCATAAATAATGCAGTACAGAAAATAAATAAAATAAATAGGGTCAATATGTAACCATCTATGTGAAATGCAAGTGAGAGCATCACTAGTACTCAGGCTGAGACTACTACAAGCTCTGTGCCGGGGAGCCGGTAACAGTAATAACACGTAATGTGCCTAGCTCTGCTGGAGATTCTACGGCCTCACAATAATAATAGATATATATAAAATAGCCTGTAGCCTGTGTGTCTCTCCCCACCCAATGTAACCACATGTCTCATGTCCACAACGTCTCATGTACATGTCACGCACGATCATAGCTAATGCAACTAGTCATATAATATCTATGAATATAATGTCTATGTCATAAAACCTGTATCCTATACAAAATCACCATGAATATCTCAGGAAGATTCTGTCTCATGAATAGTGTCAAGTGTCCTGGGTTATAATGTACTTGATAAGACAAGTACGAGGAGTAAAGGGTCACGAATGTCCATCTCTAGGTGACGTTACACAACTCCGCGTACGGTGTTGGCACCCGACTACTAATCGGACGGTAAGCAAAGTCACACGGTCCTAGGTCAAGCATGTAAAACAGATAAATAAGTCTAAGAAATATATAACAAAACTGCAATGTTGGCAAGGTACACTTGCCTGGGATTTGAATACCAACAGCTGTCCCTGTATCAGTGGATCCTGCAGGTACTCCTCCAAAAGCTGAAATAAACATCACCAACAGGCTCAAAAAATATCAAATAGATAGAAATGCCTGTCCTTGAGTCTAATTTGGACACAGGGGCAAAAATTACAGTTTCTGGTCAAAGCGGGGTCCACATGTGGCCCGCTTCGCACCGAAAAATGTGTCAGAACCAATGGTCTCCGAATTCGTCAAACTTAGTGTCAACAAGTCCAGTACGATGATACATACCCAACAGAACTTCCAAAACTTGATTCCGATGAGCTGATCACAAAATCGCCTATCAAGTGGAGCCGCGGGGCCCACGATACGCAATTTTGTCAACATTCTCAGAATCGAACCAAACTTGGGTCACAGGACCAGCGTATTGCTACGAGTCCGATGGTACAAGTTTTGTTTTGATCCGACTTGTGTACACGAAGTTACAACATATTCTAGAACAGGCGGATATGGGGCGTTGTCGGCTGATACGCGTTGATTCCGGTGTGCACGCACATCCAAATCAACTTATGCGAAATCTCGTATGTCCGTATCAACGGCGTGCACCTTTTGGTGAAGACCGTGCGCGACCAAGTCGTCTCGTTTGGCGGGGCGTACTCATTTTCGGGTGAAAATGGGGTATTATTTTTCCTGTTTTTGGATCGCGGTTTGCGATCGCCACAGGACGCGATGCACCGAGCGGGTTGTACGGATATCGAGAGGGTTACACAGCCTATGCGTCACAACTGAAAGAACAGAAAATGGAGCAACGAGGAGAGAGAACGGGTTGCCTGAACAGGGCTCCGTGGAATGAGGTTTTCTCGTGTCCGGGTCACTGTGCTGTGTCCGGGTTCTGTGTTGTGCCGTGTCCGAGTCAGGGTGCCGCCGTGTCAGAGTCAGGGTTCAGCAGAGACTTGTCGGGGCTTCGCCGTGGCGGTTCAGGGCATCGAAGGAGGGGGACAGCGTCGCCGGAGTGAAGGCAGCGAGGTGGAGGCGCCTTGGGGAGAGCAGCGGCTGCTGCTGCTCGTCGAGGCAAAGGATGAAGATGGAACGGTCGGCCGGGGTTCGAGTCGATCGGGCACTGCGGGTCGGGGACGGGCGGAGGACGACGAGATTCTGGTCGGGGGTTTGAGTTCAGGCGGTGGGTGACGAAGGGTGGTGGTCGACGGGAGAGATGGTGGCGAGGGCTCGAGCGGGGTCGTCAGCTGGGGCTACGGGAAGAGATGGAGGCGGAGGAGGTAGTCGAGGGACAGGGCGGAGGAAGGAGGAGGGAAGGAAATGGGTTAGGGTTCAGGCTAGGGCGGCCGAGGGATGACCGGAGCGGCTCTGCGTGACGGAGAGAGGAGAGAGATGGAGTTTTTCGGCGGTGGAGCATGGAAATCGAGGACATTATATAGCCGCCGGAACAGTGATTCCGTTAGGATTAGGATTAAGGTTTTTGGCCGAGATTCGGGTCTGCGTCGGGTTCACTTCGGATCCGACCCGACCCGTTAAGAGATGGGTTTGGTTCGGTTCGGTTTAACAGCGGTTCGGTTTGGTTTATTTTAAATAAACCGGGTTAAATTCAGGGTTTATTTTGGTTTAATTGTAAATTAGTTTTTAGGGCTTTAAAAATGCTTCTGGGGTCCAATAAATTCTCAAAAAATTACCCTATATCTAGTTTTTTATTTCACACAAAAAAATATTATTTCCATAATATTTTAATTTTAATTAACATTATTTAAAAATTATTTAATCATAAAATACCTTAGTTTTAATTCCAAAAAATTACAGAAAATTATGAAAAAAATTGTTTTAAAAAAATTAAGGGGTTTACAGATCCAGTTATCACCAAATTAGAGTAAGGGAGGAGGATATACCGAAGACAGCCTTCGGAACCAAGTATGGACACTATGAGTTCTTAGTTATGCTATTTGGTTTAACCAACGCGCCAGTTGTGTTCATGAGTTTGATGAACAGAGTTTTTCATCAGTACTTGGAAAAGTTCGTGGTTGTGTTTATTGATGATATCTTAGTATATTCCAAGATCCACGAAGAGCACGAGGATCATCTCAGAATCGTGCTAGAGATGCTGAGGCAGGAGAAGCTGTATGCCAAACTCAGTAAATATGAGTTTTGTATGGATAAGGTGCCTTTCTTGGGATATATCATCTCAGGAGAAGGACTTTCAGTTGATCCAGAGAAGGTTGCTGTAATAGAAATTTGGCCTACACCTACATCAGTTGCGGAAGTAAGAAGTTTTCTCGGACTTGCTGGATATTATCGGAGGTTCGTAGAAACTTTCTCAAGGATTGCTGAGCCTATGACGCGGTTGACGCATAAGGACCAGGAGTTTGCATGGACGGCAGATTGTTAGAAGGCCTTTAAAGAAATGAAGAGGCGATTAACAACAACACCGGTCTTGACTCTTCCTTTAGGATCGGGAGGCTTTGTTGTTTATAGTGATGCGTCAGGCAGTGGACTAGGATGTATTTTGATGCAATATGGCAAAGTTATCGCTTATGCATCGAGATAGCTAAAGTTCCATGAGAAGAACTACCTGACGCACAATCTTGAGCTAGCTACAGTAATATTTACACTAAAGATATGGAGGCACTATCTTTATGGAGAGAAGGTAGAAATATTTACTGATCACAAGAGTCTGAAGTATGTATATACTCAGAAGGAGCTCAATATGAGACAGAGACATTGGCTTGAGTTGATGGTCGACTTTGATATAGATCTGTAGTACCATCCGGACAAGGCGAATGTCGTAGCAGATGCACTCAACAAGAAGCCCACGGCTTATTTCTTGACGATGCAGCCCCAACTATTAAAGGATCTACAGGAGCTCCAGATAGAGATTGTTTTACCAAGACAAAGTAGCTTATTGGCGAATCTTAAAGTTAAGTCGTTACTTGTGGAGAGGATTAAGGCAACATTACCCACCGATGCTAGGTTTTGAAGACTTAAAGAGAAGACGGAAGCTGGCATACAGACGGGACTTCGCATTCATGAGGACAGGACATTAAGGTGCAGAAATCCCCTATATGTTCCGAATAGGGAATTGAGACATGAGTTTATGACTGAAGCACATTGCTCCATGTACTCTATTCATCCGGGAGGAACGAAGATGTACCGAGATTTGAGACAGTATTATTGGTGGCATGGAATGAAGAGAAATATTGTACGATTTGTGGCGATATGTTTGGTCTGTCAGCAAGTTAAGACCGAGCACCAGATAATTGCTGGTATGTTACAGCCGCTTCCTATACCATAATGGAAGTGGGAACATATCACTATAGATTTCGTTACAGGATTTCCAAGAATTCCCAGTGGAAAAGATGTAGTATGGGTTATCGTGGATTGACTCACTAAATTGGCACATTTCTTGCCGTTTAGAGTTGGACAGTCCACGAAAGTACTAGCCGACATGTACATACGATAGATCATAAGATTACATGGAGTACCGGTTAGTATTGTGTTAGATCATAACTCAAGATTTATATCCTATTTTTGGCGAAGCGTGCAAGAGAGTCTTGGAACCCGACTCAAGTTCCGCACTGCTTACCATCCACAGACAGATGGTCAATCTGAGCGCACGATTCAGATCTTGGAGGATATGTTACGATCGTGTATGTTAGACTTTGGAGGGTCTTGGGAAGATCATTTGCACTTGGTGGAGTTCTCTTACAATAACAGCTACCAGGCGAGCAACCAGATGGCACCATTCAAGGCTTTGTACGGTAGGAAGTACAGATCACCAATATGTTGGAGTAACGTTGGCGAGCATCAAATATTGGGTCCAGAGTTGGTGATGCAGACCGTTGAGAAGGTGAAGCAAATTCAGAATCATCTTCGTGTAGCTCAGGATAGAGAGAAGCATTGGGCTGATACACACAGACGGCCTTTAGAGTTCAAAGAAGGAGAGCACGTATTCTTGAGGATCTCACCTACTCGAGGTACTATTTGATTTGGGAGTAGAGGCAAGCTGAGCCCAAGGTACATTGGGCCATTTGATATTCTGGAGCACATTGGTGAGGTGGCATATTGTCTTGCATTACCTCCATCTTTAGAGAGAGTGTATGATGTATTCCATATCTCACAACTGAGAAGGTACGTGACTGAGCCAAGACACATAGTCGATCATTCTGATATTGCAGTGGGCCCTAGCTTGAGATATAAAGAGCAGCCAGTTGGCATACTCGACATCAGTGAGAAGATATTGCTAGGTCAGACGATTAGACTGGTTCGAGTAGCTTGGAAACATCACTCTCCCGGCGAATCTACCTTGGAACGAGAGGATATCATACGCCAACGTTATCCTCACCTATTCGAAGATGCAGGTATAACCTAAGCATTTCTTTTTGTTACCATGTTTTAAATTTCTTTAGTAGTTAATTCTTTGATTGCGAGGACGCAATCCTCTTAAGGGGGGAGATTGTAAACACCCGTATTTTTTTTCAGAAATTAAAAATAAATTTTTGGGAATTTTTTATGATTTTTTAAATAATTAAATAAAAGTTCTTCTGAATCAAATATTTTTAAGTATTAAAATAAGTATTAAAATATTATGAAAATAATATTTTTGGGTGTAAAATAAAATATTAGATATAAGGTAATTTTCTTGAAATTTATTGGACCCCGGAACTATTTTTAAAGACCTAAAAATTAATGTTTTAATTAAACCAAAACAAACCAAAATAAACCAACCTGAACCAGGTTGAACCAACCGATTTAACCCTGAACTGGACCCATCCTGAACCAAACCGGACCGACCCTAACGGGTCGGATCCATACCCGACCCGTAACCGTGACCCGTACCCAACCCGTATCCTAGCGGGTCGAATTTGAACCCAACCCGCCAATCCAACCCGACCTGACCCAAACCGATATGCTACAGTAACCGAAGGGAAATGAATCCCCCCGATCATGCGACCGTTCCCAGATCTTCGCTGTCGTTTCCTCGCCGGCCGCCGGCGGTTACGCCCCGCGGCGGTTTCTCCTCCCCTCCCCGCCAGTAACGGCCGGCCGCTCGATCATCGGCCTCCCCTATAAATCCCTCGACCCCGGCCCCTTCACAAACCCCATCCACCACCATCACTAGCTCCGGCCACCCAGATCTCCGTCGCCCTGTGCCACCGCCTCCGACCCGACGACCAGCAGCCACCTCAACGAACCACGACATCCCCGACAACTCCAGCAACGACCAGCAGCCACCGCAGCAACCGCCGCCACCGCCGTGCGTCGCCGCGCCATCTTGTCACAAATAATATACAACAGTGAGGTACTTGCCTTGTCGCTCTCATAACTTCCTGTACGTAGATCCATATTTTGTTCTGTCTGCTGTGACGCATAGACTGCGTGACCCTCTCGAAACCCGTACAAATAGTCCGGGGTATCGCATCCTGTGTCGGTGGCAAATCATGACGCAAAATCAGGAAAAAACTTTCCAATTTCTGGAAATCAGAAATCGTCCCGAACTCCCCAGTTCACGACCATTTTGCGACCAACTTGTTAAATGTTTTCAAATTTGGCTTGAACAATAATTTAGACTGTATAACCAAGTTTTTAAACCCTATTTT
Organism: Iris macrosiphon; assembly: GCA_036927795.1. Classification (NCBI taxonomy): domain Eukaryota; kingdom Viridiplantae; phylum Streptophyta; class Magnoliopsida; order Asparagales; family Iridaceae; genus Iris; species Iris macrosiphon. Next base: position 80,139,604 of record JAYESA010000020.1, read on the forward strand.
AGTGTAATTTATTGAGCTATAGTTTGTAATATATTCGAGGGTGAAAATGACCAAAAGATTGGTTATTTAAATACCCTAATTTTACTGGAACTGGGTGCGTCCCGCTAAACGGGATGACTTGGTCGTGTGCGAACTTCACCAAAAGGTGTGTGCCGTTAATACGGACGTGTGGGATTTTGTAGAAGTTGATTTTGATGTGCATGCACACCAGAATCAACGCGTATCCGTCGATAACACCCCGTATTGGTCCTGTTCTGAAACTCATTGTAGCTTTGTGTATGTTCGTCGTATAGAAACAAAATTTGTGCCATCGGACTCGTAGTAATACGCTGGTCCTGTGACCCAAGTTTGGTTTGATTCTGAGAACGTTGACAAAATCTCGTATCGTGGGTCCCACGGCTCCACTTGACGGGCGATTTTGTGATCGGCTCATCGAAATCCAGTTCTGGACATTTCGTTGGATTCATATCGTCGTTCTAGACTTGTAGACACTAAGTTTGACAAATTTGGAGAATATTGTCTTTGGCACGTTTTCGGTACGAAGCGGGCCACATGTGGACCCCGCTTTGACCAGAAACTGTCACTTTTGCCCCTATGTCCAAATTGGACTTATGGACAGACAATTCTAGCTATTTGATGTCTTCTGAACCTGATGGTAATGTTTATTACAACATTCGGAGGAGTACCTACAGATTCTGCTGATACCGGAGCAGCTGTTGGTATCCAAATCCCAGGCAAGTGTACCTTGCCAATCTTGCAGTAATTGTTACATATTATTTCCTTGATTTATTTATATGTTGTATCTATTCAACCTAGGGCCGTGTGACATTACTTAACGTCCGAATAATATCCGGGTGTTAACGCCGTATGCGGAGTTGTGTAACGTTACCTAGATATGGATATCGAGACACTATACATTCTCATGCTCGCATTATCAAGTACGTCATACCACAAGACACCTGACACTGTTCATGAAACAAAATCTTCCTGAGATATTCATGGTGATTCTGTATAGGCTACAGGATTTATGATATAGACTTTATATTCATAGCTATCATATGACTTGCTGTATTAGATATGATCTTGCGTGACATGGACATGAGACGTTGTGCACATGAGATATATGATTACATTGGATGGGGAGAGACACACAGGCTACAGGCTGATTTATATATATATTTATTATTGTGAGGCCGTAGACTCTACATCAGAGCTAGGCACATTACGTGATATTACTGCTACCGGCTCCCCGACACAGAGCTTGTAGTGGTCTCAGCCTGAGTACTAGTGATGCTCTCACTTGCATATCACATAGATGGTTACATAGTTTACCCTATTATTTTATTTATTATTGTACTGTATTTATTTTGGCTTGAGTTATTTTGTACCTTGCTATGTCCCCTGAGGACTTGGATCCGGATTATGTCCCCTGGTATAGCAGATGAGTTCTATCCCGAGGTATACGGGGCAGGAGCAGAAGTAGGAGCAGGAGCAGACACTGGAGCTGAACCGATCCTTGAGGATGAGGTGATGGCCAAGGATTTCTCCTGAGTATTTGTTATCTATACTCAGTATTTGCTATTATTAGACTCTTTCATTTATGGTTTAATGAACCATTGTATCAGACTATTTATCGGGTTATTTCCTGATTTACTTTATTGAGACTCGATGATGGTTATATTTCATTTTACTGATATTGATCATATTTATCTTCTATGGATGAGATTAGATTGTGACATGTTATTTAGACCTTGTTGTTGTATTACAGCTTAAGTACACTCTGATGGGTCCATTAAATTGGGTTTGCCCATCGGTGTGTGCTGCTGGCCATTGCCACGTGTCTAGTCCCTCGATATTTTGGGACTGGAGTGTGACATAATTAGACTCTAAATCTGTAGTTTAGTCATTAAGAACCCTCCCATGTACTAATGCTACCCATAGGAAGTGGAATTATGTTCATAGGATGCTTATGGAGAAAGTTATGATGTATTTTATGCCAATTTTAGGAGAATTCTGAGATTGACACATCTTGTGTTTGTCAATAGGTCAATTAGACCAAATTTACATGTGCTTGATGGTGTGAGACTAGTGTTGGATACGTGTAGGCCGTATCATAGTAATTTGGTGATACGGGTTGATTTGGAGTTTTTTCCTTCGACACGGGGGTGTGCACATGTCATATTTTGCCACGATCACGTAGATGAGTAGCTAGCTCTTTGTATTACTTCTAATTTTGATTCTAGACTTGCTCATGTCCTTCCAGATATGTTTGGTGGTGTGGTGGAGCCGTATCACAAGCGTATCATAGATTGAGTGTGATACGGGTGCGGTGTACTCCACTTGTTTGATACTTTGCATTCTAGTTTAATTTGACTTGGTTATAGCTATTAGAGTATTGTATTTGAGTTGTTATATGCTATATATATTTGTATATGGATTCTCTATATATATCTATCTATGTTTCTATTGTATTTAAGTGTGTGTTAGTTGTCTTGTGGAGAGTGGGAAGTTCGTTGTGGATATGAGGCTAGTGCTCACTATTTTGAGTGGTTAGACTATATGGTTGAGGGTGCATTGAATAATCTCACTATCAAGGATAAGTACCCTTTGCCACGGATTGATGATCTGTTCGATCAGTTGAGTGGTGCCAAGGTATTTTCTAAGATAGATTTGAGATCAGGTTACACCAGGTGAAGGTGAAGCCGGAAGATATACCGAAAACTGGTTTTAGAACTTGGTATGGTCAGTACGAGTTTATGGTGATGTCGTTTGGGTTGACTAATGCACCGACGGTATTTATGTACTTGATGAATAAGGTGTTCCATCAGTACATTAACAAGTTAGTGGTGGTGTTCATCGACGACATACTCATATACTCGAAGACACCGGAGGAGCACGAGGAGCATTTGCGGATTGTGTTGAATGTGCTGAGGAAGGAGAATCTGTATGGGAAGCTGTCCAAGTGTGAGTTATTCCTAGACAAGGTAGAGTTCTTGGGGCATGTTGTGACTAGTAATGGTATTTTAGTGGATCCGAAGAAGATCGCAGCAGTGGAGTCTTGGAAGACCCCGAGTTCGGTAGCAAAGATCAGGAGTTTCTTGGGATTGACAGGCTACTACAGGAAGTTTGTGTAAGATTTTTTGAGGATTGTCGAGCCGATGACCAGACTCACCAGGAAGGATATAGAGTTTGTTTGGACGGAGGATTCCCAGGTTGCTTTTGAGGAATTGAAGAAGAGGTTGACGTCGGCTCCTATTTTGACATTGCCATCAGGGTCTGGAGGTTTCACTATTTATAGTGATGCATCGGGGAAAGGTTTGGGTTGTGTTCTTCAGCAGAATGGGAAAGTGATTGCCTATGCATCCATGAAATTGCTTCCTCATGAGAAGAACTATCCTACCCATGATTTAGAGTTGGCAGCAGTCATCTTCGTCCTGAAGTTATGGAAATACTATTTGTACGGAGAGCGTGTGGAGATCTTCACAGACAAAAAAAGCTTGAAGTATGTTTTCATGCAGAAGGAGTTGAACATGAGGCAGCTTCGGTGGTTGGAACTGATAAAAGATTTTGATATATCTTTGCAGTATCATCATGAAAAAGCTAATGTAGTTGCCGATGCTTTGAGCAGGTATCCGGTAGCTATGTTCTTGACGCAGGATAGATATTTGTTGGAGGACTTGGAGAGCTTGGGCATTGAGGTGATAGTTCCTGGTTTGGCTATGCATATGTGGGGATTGCAGATACATTCAGATTTGATGGACAAGATTAAGGCAACACAGTATGAGGATGTATCTCTGAGGAGCATCAGAGCTCAGGTGAGAGCAGGATTGGAGAATAATTTTACCATTGTCGAGGATGGTTCTTTACGACATAGAGTTAGATTGTGTATGCCTAGTGGGGAGTTACGTGAGGAGGTGTTGTAGGAAGCGCATCGCTATCAGTATTCCATACATCCAGGTGCCAACAAGATGTATCAGGATATGTGAAAGAGTGTGTGGTGGTATGGCATAAAGAAGGAAGTGGCACAGTTTGTATCCAGATGCTTAGTGTACCAGCAGGTAAAAACCGAGAGACAGAGTCCAGGAGGTTTACTTCAGCCATTACTCATTCCAGAGTGGAAGTGGGAGCACATTACTATAGATTTTGTGTCCGGACTTCCACGATCTCCAGGAGGGAAATATGCGATTTGGGTCATCGTTGATAGGTTGACCAAGTCGGCCCACTTTTTGCCTTCAAGGTGGGTTTGTCTACGGAGAAGCTGGCAGAGATGTATGTAAGGCAGATCGTCAGGATACATGGAGTTCCCGTCAGCATAATTTTGGATCGGGATAGTCGTTTCACTTCTCATTTTTGGAGGAGTTTGTAGGCGAGTTTGGGTACTCAGCTCAAGTTCAGTACTGCATATCATTCCCAGACAGATGGGCAGTCAAAGAGGACTATTCAGACTCTTGAGGATATATTGTGCACTTGTGTACTAGATTTTGGGGGTTCTTGGGAGGACCATCTTCATTTGGTAGAGTTTGCTTATAACAACAGCTACTAGGCTAGTATAGAGATGTCACCTTTTGAAGCTCTATAAGGTCGGAGATGTCGTACTCCCTTGTCATGGGACGATGTTGGAGAGAGAGTTTTGCTTGGGCCAGAGATGGTTATGGATGCAGCGGAAAATGTTCAATTGATCAGGAACAGACTTCGTGTGGCACAGGACAGACAATGGCATTGGGCCGATAGCCACCTGAGACCTTTGGAGTTCGAGGTATAGTTTTAGATTTTTATTTTGTGCTTGTTATTGGTTGTTTGATATAGATTAAGTTCTTAAGGTTGTGTTTTATTTTAAGTGGGTAGTTTGGTGTTTCTGAGGATTTCTCCGACACGAGGCACGATTCGCTTCGGTGGAGGCGGAAAGCTTAGTCCGCGATTCATTGGACCTTTTACTATTCTAGAGAGGGTCGATGCAGTTGCTTATAGACTAGATTTGCCACCTGCATTGGAGGGAGTGCACAACGTGTTTCACGTGTCGCAGTTGAGACGGTACGTGGCAGATCCTAGCCATGTATTGGATCACTCAGAGATAGAGGTGGGCCATACTCATAGCTATCCAGAGCAGCCAGTTGAGATTCTGGATCGGAGAGAGAAGGTGTTGAGAAATCAGACTATTCCTTTGGTACGCGTCGCATGGAGGCATCACTCTCCAGGGGAGTCTACCTGAGAGAGAGAGAGAGAGAGGATGAAATGCGAGAGCGTTATCCATATTTGTTTGTGTCTTGAGGTATGTTCTTTCATAGTTAGTTCTGTTCTTTAGTTCTGTTCATTGTTATGTTCTATTATTTTCTTGGGGTAGTTTTCGTCTTTGAATTTCGAGGACGAAATTATTTTAAGGAGGGTAGACTTGTCACTACCATATTTTCTGGGAAATAATATTTTAGTAATTTTATAATTAATTAAATATTATGCATGTTAAATAATTATTGTTGTATTACTTAATTGTTGTTAGATGTTAGTTATTTATTTTGGACTTGTGTTAGTGGACCTAACTAGTTTAGTTAGACTCATGGACCAACATGTATTAATTGCTAAAATTGAGCCCATTAAAAAGCCTATTGATTAGGAGGATGATTAATTTAATTAAACCATTAGACTAGAAGCTTTTCTCCTTAATTATTTTTTCATGACAGGCCCCAAGGGGTATAATTTATATTACATAGTAACTTGAGGAAGGGGAAGATGGGGCCGGCCTATATAAAAAGAGGGGGAAAGTTTCTCTCCTATTTTCATTTGAAAACTAGATCTAGAATTTTTCTCAACCAAATTCCTTCATTCCCACATCATTTTCTTACCAAATTTCATCCTAATTTCTTTCCAAATCACCATTAGAGACTAGTGGAGCAAGAATCTACAAAGAGGAGCAAGGATCTACAAGTTGGAGGCCAATTTTATCACATTTGGAGGTTTCATTGGGAATCCATCTCCCAATAGGTAAAATTTAGTTTTTCCCTTAATGTAGGTTATAAATCTGAGATTTAACCATGAGAAATCAACCCATATGCATAGGATACCCATAGGATTTAGTTTTGTGTTCATAGGAGGCCTATTGTGAAAGTTATGGTATTTTTTGTGTCAATTTTGGGAGAATTCCGAGATTGACATTTGTTGTGTGTGTCAATTGGTCAAATAGATCAATTTGGCATGGGCTTGTGTGTTTGGGTGTAAACCCCCTCGACCAAAAATTTATTTTTATTTATTTAGATAAAGAGATTAGGGTTATTTTGGTCCTAATTAGAATTTATTACTGAGTATTATTTATTTGTGCAGTGATTTTTATCACTTAGGACACCTTACCGTTGTCCCGATATTTAGGACACTACACTAGCTGTTACCCTAAAACAAATTCCATACACTTGGCCTAGACATACCAACCTACCATAATGATCTTTGTGCAACCCCCGGATACTAATTTTTGTGCCTGATTTTATTCGCAAAAAAGTCGTTACAAACGTCCGTACGTAAATTAAATAAATTGCGTATTTACGTTCGTTGTCCGTTCCAATCAAAATTAAGACCCAATATCAACCCGTTTTGACCAACCCAGATCATGACATTATTGTACTCTGAGCCTACCACACTAATGACCCTTGTGCAACCCAAATTTAGACCCCCGATATTTATTAAATTAATTTAGAGACACCCGGTGCATTAATTATGAATTAATTAATACGGTGACCTAACCTCATTTAAATTAGACCCAACTCTAACCCAAACCCACACACACACCCACAAACCTCATACAAAACACCATACACCATCCTAGCCCAATGCAAAACACCAAACATGGTGTTTTGTTACATTAAATCCCCAATTGCAGAATTAGTGCAAATTCCAAATTGTTCAGGGGCCTTTGTGTAAAATTGCAATGAGGTGCCCCCCTCTCATTGGCCCAGCCACATGGAGAAAGAGCCTACATTTCCTTGACCGGTCACCATGCATTTCCCCCCATTCTTCATGTACTTGCATCACTTTAGGAGGGCACATCATGACCCTCCATTTGAAATTGCTCAATTCCTAGCCCTCCTCTCATCATGATGGAGCCTCCCAAACTCTCCAAAAATAATTCAAAGTCGGCCATAATCCCTAGGCAGCCCCCCCACTCTCTCTCTCCTACATATATATCACATTACATCTCATTTATTGCACACAACCCAAGAAATCCCAAAGAAAAACCCTAATTCCTAAAACCCTCACAAACCACCCTCACAAACCACCCTCACTCAGCCCTCACCTACCCGACCCCTGCCCTCAGCCTCCTCAGCCTCCCCCCCACCTCCGAACCTCAGCCACCGGCTTTGCCCCTCCACGAGCTCCCTTCCGGCCGCCGCAGCGCCGCCCTGGCCGCCGCAGCCGCCGCCGGTAGCCCCCGCAGTGCCCCACCCTCCTTCCTGCACCACAATACCCCGACCACCCCCGACCTACCCCAGCACCTCCTCCGACCACCGTGGTCCCCCGCCACCACCCCCAACCGCTCCGCCCAGACGTCCTCTACCGGACCACTACCATCCCATCGCCCCACGACAACCACCCCGGCCGCCAGCTCCCCCGCAGCGCCTCCACCCTCACCCGCACCAGCACCGCCTCCCCCATCCCGACAGCCTCCAGCTCCTCCCCCGACCACCCCTGACCTCCGCCACCACCACCAAACTCCTCGCCGACGTCCTCTCGCCGACCCGACCGCCTGTACCACCACCTCCGCCGCCGCCTGCGCCGCTGCAGCCCCCGGAAGCCGCCGCTGCTGCTATTGCAGCCGTCCCTCCGGCCAGCCGCCGACCGCTCCGCCGCCGTCCTCCCGCCGGCGACGAGCCGTGGGTCCCCCCTGTCTGACAGGTATACCACCCCACCCTCTCTCTACGTATATACTTAGTTATATGTATATGTATGTATATATGTCTATATATATGTATATATATGTATATATTTATATACATTAATATATATTATTATATGTATTTATATATTAATATTAATATTATAAATACAGTATATACTATAAATATGTATGTATTTATATTTCTGTATTTTTTCCTTTTTATATATATATAAATATATATATGTAGCTATATATATATATATATATATATATATATATATATATATATATATATATATATATATATGTGTGTGTGTGTGTGTGTATTTATATAAATACATATTTATTTATATTCTATTATATATATGTAATATATATTATTATACTGAATATGTACAGTATATATATATATCCTATTGTATATACAATAAATATGTATATTTTATTTTCTGTTTATATATATATATATATATATATATATATATATATGTTTATGTATATAGTAATCTATAATATATTATATAATTATTATATATATTATATAAGTATATAATATATATTTATATAAATATATATGTATCATTATTATATTATATGTATATATTGTATATATATATATATATAATATCTATATATATGTATATATATATGTATTTTTGTTCTTTTTCATGTATATATATATATATATATATTTATTTATTTTTATGTATATTATATTATACATATATAATTATATATATATCATATATTCATATTATAATTATATGTATATATATATATATATATATATATATATATATATATATATATATATATATATATATATATATATATATATATATATATATATATATATATATATATATATATATATATATAAAATACTATGTTATGTTATTATATATATGCATTTATTTTATTTTATTTTATATATATATATATATATATAATAATAATAATAATAATAATATAGTATTTTATATATAAGCAATATATATATATATATACAATACATACATAAATATATATATATATATATATATATATATATATATATATATATATATATATATATATATATATATATATATATATATATATATATATATATATATATATATATATATATATATGTATTTATTTATATTCTTAGTATATAAATATATATATTATGTACATACTATTATTTAAAGCTATATATGTATATATATGTACATATATATACATATGCCCTTTTCTTATTTTTCATATATTATGTATATATACTCTATGTATATATATACCCTATATATATATATATATATATATATATATATATATATATATATATATATATATATATATATATATATATATATATATATATATATTTAAATGTATATATATATATATATACATATGTTTAGTTAATGTACTTATTATCATATGCTATATAAATATCTATATATATTTATGTTAAGTATATAAATGCTATATATAGTATATGTTTTAAAATATGTATTATATATACTAATTATATATTAACTATATATAATAATGTTTTTTATATATATCTGTATTTAAGTATAATATATACTATAGTATATATTATTTAATATAAATACATGCATAGGTGTTGTGTATGTATACGTACTCTATGTTAGCATAAGTAGTTATGCTAGTGCAATGTAGTGAATTATAACTTTAGGTTATCTGTTCGTAGGCATCCGAGACGGTGCTACCTTGACTGCTGGTTCCGGAGCATTGCTTGTGCATACCAGAGTTCCAGGCAAGTATACCTTGCCTTGTTGTTACTGTTTAAATTCAGACGTTTATCTAGTTGCACATCTTATTGTTTTAATATTAACTGTGCGCATCTGAGAAGACTCGGGTGCAGTCAACGAAGGCGTTGACGTTAGAACTTGTGTCTGATCTAGTGTCTAGTGTACCCACCTAAAGTTGAGGAGTTGTCAATATGACTTCCCAGGCCTTGACACGTATCTTAACACGTCACAGAGTGAGTTCATGTAGGGACGCGTGCTTCATGATCAAATGGCCATCAATATGAGCAGCACGTGTGACGGCATTAACCTTAGTTGTTTATTTCTGTAGCGACTTGCATCATAGTATGAGGTATCCACGTCGCATTCATGACTTGTACATTGACATTGGACAGAGAAGACAATTAGTAGGCGTATGGGACAGACATTTGGTTGCTGTAGTTTCAGAGTAAACTGCGGGGCCGTGAGCCTCAGTGTTACCCGATTATGGGCCATGTGTTACCCGGTTATGGGCTCAGGTTTCCGATTATGGGCATATATGCGTGTCGATACATCCGGCAGAGGTTACTACCTGCGCGCTATCATGATCGGTGATGTAGTCAGCATATATATTCCTGGCGTTCAGTTTACAGCTAATGCCAGGTACTTAGCCTCTGGCTCGACGCTATGCTTTATACCTTTCACCTACCCATACGTACCAGGGTTGTCTTCAAAGTGCATTTTACTTAGCTGGTTATATTACCCTTGAGTTTACACAGTATTTACTTTATGGCATGCATTTCTGTATACTTGTTACGTCCCTCTGAGGACCTGGTTCTCTTCCAGATCCGGACGAGCACTTGTACCCGACCATCTACGGAGCAGGAGTAGAGACAGGATTCCTGATTGAGGACTACGAGGCATTTCCAGGAGAGTTCCCGTGATTTGAGTACGCAGCTGCATTGGACTAGAGTTTTTATATCTAGCTAGTTGATACTCTAGTCTAGTTATCTTACTCTTTCTGCACTTTATTTCTATTTATGTATTTTAGTGGGTTTGTCCCCATTCAGACTATTTCAGATGTATTATGGATATTCAGACTCTTGTATTTTATTTATCAGCATTAATTTCAGTCTTTATGAAATTGTTTTCTGTGGATGAGATTAGACATTGCCTGCTATATATTAGCATATTAGACTTGTTAGTATTTTAGGACAGCGTAGCACGCTTCGATAGGATCCATTAAATTAGGATATCCTTCGGAGTCGTGTCAGCTGGCCAATGCTACGTGGCCTGGTTCCATATATTTTGGGACCGGGGCGTGACATTGGGGCTAGTGTCATGTCCAAAATTGGGTACGCGTAGGTCATATTCCAATAATTTGGTGATACGTGTTGATTTGGGGGCTTTTCCTCCGACACGGGACTTTGTGCATGTCATATTTTGACACGGACACGTAGATTTGTGTTTGACTCTTCGTATTGTTCATAAATGATATATTAGACTTGTTCATGTCCTTCGGGGTATGTTTGGATGTGTGGTGGACTCGTGTCACAAGTGTATCCAAGATCTAGTGGGCTACGGGTGTGATACACTCCATGTGTTTGTGCATTTATTTCTAGATCTATATTTTTTCCAATTGTTCTTAGTCATGGTGATATGTAATTATATGTATGTATATATATAATGTTATGTATATATATATATATATATATATATATATATATATATATATATATATATGTGTGTGTGTGTTAGTGTATCATATATTTATGTACATATGTGTTATATATATATGTAGTTATACTTGCATATGTAATAGCTAGTAATTATAATAGAGTATATAAATATAGTAGTGTATATATGTATATGTTAGTGTATATATATGTTATATATATATATATATATATATATATATATATATATATATATATATATATATATATATATATATATATATATATCATAACATAACATATACGTACACACACACACACACACACACACACATATATATATATATATATATATATATATATATATATATATATATATATATATATATATATATATATATATATATATATCATAACATATACGTACACACACACACACACACACACACACATACACACACACACACAGATATATATATATATATGTGTGTGTGTGTGTGTGTGTGTGTGTGTGTGTGTGTGTGTGTGTGTGTGTGTGTGTGTGTATTAGTGAGGATACGTATATATGTATATGGAGGAGCTTGTATATATATATAAATATATGTAGCAAGTATATATATATATTAGTAGTTATAGAGTGTATATATAATTGTATAGTTGATATATGTAAGTATATATATATATATATATATATATATATATATATATATATATATATATATATATATATATATATATATATATATATATATATATATATATATATATGTGTTAGTATTATATAAGAGTGACAGAGAAGAGGGCAGTTTTTAGCGACAACATCTACGGCTATAGCAACAGCAGCAGCAGTAATTGCAACAACAATAGCGGCTATAGCAACAACAACAATAGCAACGGCAACAACAATAGCAACAACAACAACAGCTATAGCAATAACAACAATAATAATAACATCAATTTCAACGACGACAGCTATCAGCTACAGCAACAGCGGCAACATTTCAGCGACAGCGGCAGCAGGAGTATTAGCGACAGTAGCAGAATCGTAGCCACAACAGCGATATCATTAGCCGTATCAGCAGTTTCAGCGACGACGACAGTGGTTTTAGCGGCAGTTATGCGGTAGAGTGTATATATGTATTTATTATAGTTATTTAATATATATAGTATTAGTATATATGTATGTACTTCATATTTGGTATTTATGTTTTAGTATACTATATTGTAATAATTAGTATTAGCATAATAGTAATTAATGGGTAGTTAGTATATATATGAAGTTATGGCATTTACGTTGAGATACCAAGGTAAGTACCAAGGTATTTAGGGATATCCAAGGTATTGGGTTTGGGTATCAAGATTGAGGTTTAGTTGTGCGATACCAAGTTGGTTCGAAACCAAGGTGTCTACATAACTTTTGATAATTAGCATTTATATATGTAATATTGTTTGATATATGTATATGTGATATTTTATCTCCTATTTTCGTATCCTGAGATACGGTATCCTAGTATCCTAAGATATAGTTGGTATGACCTAGATTTATAATGTTTAAACCCAATATCTTTGAGATAGACTCATACAACCTAGAAATAGGTAGTTGACATAGTTTGACCGGTTTGACTTAGAGTTGACCTAGTTTGACTTTTGACTTAGAAATGGCGTGTTGACCTAGAAGTTGACTAGTTTAACAAATTTTTTTTCAAAACTTTGTATTGATGTTATATTCCATATCTAGGTCTTCGAGGCACCGTATCAGACATCTGTGAGACTATTCATTGGACTTCAGGCGAGTACATTCTCTGATAGTTTCTCATTTATGATATCCTCTATGTTTATTGTATTTAGTATAGATATCCATGTTTCTTGACACGATGGTTACAAGGATTGGTATATCCAGATCTGGTCATAAGATATTATTCCTTGTATATGGTGTATCTTGTGCAAGTCTTGTTTCATTGATTATCTTGTGCATGTACAGACACTAATTCTCGGGGATATTTGCTACCTTCCTAGAGAATCCCGTGCCATTGCATACCATGGTTTGATCTACTATACCAGTCGGGGGTGGGGAGTATTTTAGTGTAGATATATGATCATACCTTCCTGTACAAGTATTGTTTTTTGTAAATGTTGGTCATACACCGCACGTATGACTAACCAGGCCATTATTCCTGTACAAGTTCCTAAGCCGATCACATGTTAAAGCTAGTACTCACTCACTTAGTCATTAGTATTCTTCTTCATTGACATATTATTCATTATTGTATTTATTCCAGTTGTTTCTTATTGTGTATCTCTTGTATCTATTATGCATCTTGTATATTCACATCTATTTACTGTTATATAGTTTTTATCATTGATTAGAACTGATATTAGAGATGTACTCTGCTCCTTTTCTGACTGGATATATTTTTCCCAGATGACACTGATGAGTGTACCCTACACATTATGGACCTCAAGATGTTGTGGGTTTAGAGTCAGAGACCCTAGCTCAGGAGGGACTTATCCAAACTGAGATAGATGACCCAGGATTAGTAGCTTCTTAGTATTTTTTGTATTTGATTTGTCTCCAGCTTATTTTGTTAGTATTCTTTCAGACTCATTGATGTTATTATTTTAGACTCATGAGTTATATGTGACTATTCTATTCTTATCATATTCGTGCTCGTTTCTATCTTAGATCAGTGATTGGGTATATTATTATTGTTGGTGGTTTATTATATTGCTAGATAGATTACCCAGACAACGTTCTACTGCCGATTCGGCGGCATAGGCTGGGCGTTATTCCCGACTTGCATCCCTATATCGGGTGTGGGTCGTGACACATTTTTAGTGCTAGCCCATGCAGGTCTTTCTTCGAGGTCGCAATTAGTATGATTTGTAGTGGAGCTCTGAATTGAGTGCTATTACGAGCCTGTGTCAGGATATAGGATATAGGCTGGGCATTGTTCCTGACTTGTATCCCTACATCGGGTGCGGGTTATAACCGGCAAGGGGTCAGACTGTTCTGCCACAGAATAGCAACAACAACATATTGGGGGGGTGAGCACTTGGAGTGGCTCAGGAGGAGCACAGCAGAAGCAGTGCCGCTAGGGTCAGCAGCAGCAACAAGGTTGCTAGTAGCAGCAACAATCATGGTAAGGGGGTCGGGTTTTGTATGTTGGAGTTTGTGTAGTTAGTATTTAAGTTAGTTGTTAGTTTGGTGATAAGTGTATGTTAGTTAGAGTATATGCTAGATAAGTTTATGTGTGTTAATAAGTTATAATTGTTGGTTGTTTAAATTAGTGATTGGAGTTAGATATTGGTAAGTAGTTGTATGTTGATATGTTGGTGGGTGTTAGTGTGTTATGTAAGTTGGATATATATATTCGAGAATAGTATATGTTAACTGTTAGTTGTTAGTTGATATATAGGTGTATGTTATCTATGGTTATGAGTAATATATGATATGGTACTTAGTTAGTATATATATAATTTTGGGTATGTATAGGTATGAGATAGCAAGTGGATTAGCTAAGTTAAGTGTTACCTTGTGTTACCAAGGTAAGGTAAGGTTTATGGGGTTGACTCAAGGTATTGAGTCAAGATGTGTTAGATAGTGTGATACCAAGTTGGCTCAAAGCTAAGGTATCCAATAGTATTAGTTTAGGTAGGAATACTAGTATACATTATATTTGTTTAGCTTATATAGTACTTTCTTATATATTAGTCATTATGTATCTTACGATACGGTATAATACTCGTATCCTAATATAGCTAGTATAACCTAGATACATAGCGTATGGACCCAATATCCTAGAGATGGACTCATATAACCTAAAAATAGCTAGTTTGACCAAGTTAAACTAGTTTGACAAATAATTGACCTAGTTTGACTGTTTTGACTTAGAAATGGCTTTATGACCGAGATTTTGACCAGTTTGACTTATTTTTATTCCAAAATCTTATATTGATGTAATATTTCATATTTAGGTCTCCGAGGTGTGGTGTCTCATTCCCTCTTTTCGGGGAGCACGACTAAGAAATACTTTTGGTATCGTTCGATCGGGATAGATTGAATCAAGATCTTTTCATCGTTATGGATTTGCTTCTTCAGAATCGATTCCCATATTCAGTGGACCGTGTCCCAAGGATGGACTTTGCGGCAAAGTCAAGATGGACCTCTCCGCTGTAATTTTTTTTGCCTAGTTTTCGCTGTCGCCTTGTTGATTTCGTGCTTTTGAGTTAGTTTTTAAATTTGCGTGTTCTTGAACGGTTTTGATAGATTTTATTGTTTTTGTTTGTTGAACTGCATTTTTGTTTCGAGTTTGAAAAGATGAGAAGAGGTATTGATCATCTGTTTGTGGCAATGTAGGTTATCATGCAGTAGGCGTCGCGCGAGTGGAGTCTTGAAGCACCCCTTTTTCCTTTCCTCTTCCAACCAACTTGTGAGTGGATATAATTCGATTTAGTTGACCCTTCTTCCAAGTCTTCACATCTAAAAATTGTGCCTTCTTGATTGTTCCGATCAGACGATACCTTAATAACTAAAGATGTCAAGATATAATAAAATAGATTTGGATTACTTAATGCTTGTCAATCAACTTATGAACGGTTACTTTGCAGCATGTTAGTTTGCTTAGAATATTCTTTCATTATGCATCAAGTATAGTTAGAATAATATTCTTCTATTATTGTGCTGTGTAGACTACTTATTATGAGATAAATAATTAGGAAGACTATGCCAGTCAGATCATGCCATGTTACTTATCTCGTGCTTGTGTTGACATGAATTGCCTCTATTGATAGCCTAGTATAGACTTTATTTGGTCACGGACAACTTGTGCATAAGGTTTTAGTTCCTGCGGACGATCACTGGGGCACTAGCACCGATCTGATCCGAACAAAACTCCCTAATAGTCGCTTGTTTCGGACTAAATAACCTGTAACATCCTTGTTCCTTGTGTTGCATATTATTTTATCCTTGTACTATAACTCGTCCATTATGGTATCATGCCAATAATCCCCTCGTATTTTTAAACTATGCAAGCTAACTATATCTTCGTGTCAGGGAAGTTTATGGTAAGTATTATGCAGGTGGTTCAGACGAACAGGTAAAAGTTATCGAACGGTGACATATTTAATTCAGTAAATTTCCATATTTATTGCTTACTTGTAAAATTAAACTAAGGCAAGATAGAAAGACCACATAAATAACTTGTATACTTCACATAAATAACGTGTTGATTGGTATAGTTGGGTTAGCTCGCATTTACCAGTATATTTCGATGTACTGACTCCCATTGCAATAGGTTCCCCGCACCAAGGAGATCCTGCAAGAAGCTACAGCGACTTCCTAATCTAGTCCACCTACCGACACGTCCAGTTCGTGCCCTTGAAGTATGTTTTGAAGTTCCAGGAGCTCGTGCACATAACTTATGCAGCTCCGTGGAAATGCGATAGCTTCGCCCGAAGGTGTCTATAGCTTTGAAGTTTTTGTAAAATAATGTAATATAAATGACGATTATCTCATTTTGTGTCCATTTTTTTAAGCCTATGCGGCAATTATTAGACTCGTTCAAGAGTTTATAAAATATGTTCATTATCAATAAAGAGAACTTTTCCATGTTTCAGCATTGTGTTCAATTATCTGCGTACACTGAATATGTGCTCGTTATATAAAATATTTTGGCCTTGTACGATACGCAACTTAGGCACGCACGACATCATGTTCGTGTTATCTCATTCTATGGAATTAGGGCGTGATATATTGGTATCAGAGTACTGCTTCAAGTTCCTTTAACCCTCGTGTCGGAAAAATTCCTTTAACGATCTATTTCCTATACGAACTCTTGAACTTGTTTGGCCAAAATGAGATACATTCTATACAGTGAGTCCATAATACATTATGAGCCTGATATAAGTTATCTTCTTTTAAAGGAATGACTCAAGCGAAAGCATCAGCGCTGCCACAAGGAGAGGTATAAGCCCAGGAAAGTAGTTCCGGCACCTCGAAAAGTTCCAACATTACCTCTATGGTGTACCGTGTAAAATCTTCATGGATCACAAAAGCCTTAAGTACCTCTATAATCTAAAGAATTTAAATTTATGACAACGACGTTGGCTTGAACTCCTTAGCGACTTTGACTTGATGATCAGATATACCCCAGGCAAGGGCAACATTGTAGCTAATGCACTGAGTCGAGTGATTGTTGGGAGCTTAGCTATCGATGACAGGCTGCGAAGGAATCTCAAAATTTTTGGGTATTACACTCCGAATCAGATACAAAAAGGGGGCGCATGTGGCTCAGTTGTGCCTCGAACCAGACTTATTGGAGAAAGTTAAGTCCGCTCAGAAGGACGACATGTTCCTAGAGAAGATGCGTAATCTTATCTCAGCAGGAAAGACGACGACTTTGCGGTGAGCACGTATAGAATAATGCGGGTGAAGGGAAGATTGTGTGTTCCTAACGATGCAAACCTCAGAAAAGAGATACTCACTGAAGCCCACTATGCGAGTTATATTTCACATCCAGGAAGCACGAAGATGTATCGAGACCTTTGCACGATATTTTGGTAGCACAACATGAAAATGATGTAGCACTATTCATGTCGCAATGCATGGCCTGTCGACGAGTAAAGGCCGAGCACCAGAAGCCGGCAGGGGAGATGCAGAACCTTGCTATACCAGAGTGAAAATGAGAACACATAAAGATGGATTTTATTGTTGGTTTGCCAAAGATGCAATGGAAAAATGATGCCGTCAGGATCATCGTCGATCGAATCACCAAGTTAGATCACTTTTTGCCTATCAAAGTTACTTGGAGTGCCGACCGTCTGTCGTAGATCTACCTCAATGAGATTGTTCGACTCTATGGTGTGCCCGTATCCATTGTCTCTGATTGAAATAGACGATTCTTATTACGCTTCTGGGAGAGCCTTCAGTCAGCAATGGGGACAAAGTTGAAGTTTAGCTCTGCTTACCATCCTTAGACGGACCGCCAGACAGAGCGGGTAAACCAAATTGTAGAAGACATGCTATGGCTCTATGCCTTTGACTTGAAGTCAAGTTGGGACATGCATCTACCATTAGCAATTTACATACAATAATATCTATCAATCCAGCATTCAAATGGTGCCGTATGAGGCATTGTATGGGCAAAAGTATGGATCCTCTATCTGTTGGGATGAAGTTGGTGAACGAAAAATTCTTGGCCCGGAGTTCGTAGAACAAACCGTCCAAAAGATCCGTTTCATCCGCGAACGGTTGAAGGTAGCACAAAGCTGTCAAAAGAGTTACTCAGATGCGCACCATCGACCTCTTGAGTTCCTATAAGGTAATCCTGTATTTCTTATAGTCTCGCCCATACGAGGAGTTACCAGATTTGGAGCAAAAGGGAAGCTAAGCCCAAGATTCATTGGCCCGTTCGAAATACTTAAGCGAGTCACCCCAGTCGCATATCAGATTGCCCTGCCACCGTCATTATCTAAAGCACACGATATCTTCCATATTTCATAGCTTAGAAAGTAAGTGTATGACCCGAGTCATATGGTGGATCTTGATCAACTGGACTTGAAGGCAGACTTGATATATATTGAACACCCTGTGTGGATCGTGGATCAAAAAGAGAAGCTGCTTCAAAGTCGTTCGGTTCCTCTCGTGTGCGTGCTTTGGAGAAATCATTCGGTCAAAGAATCGACCTGGGAGCTTGAGTCTGAGATAAAGAAAAAATTTTCTTTATTATTTTATAGTGGTAGGTTCTATTGCTAAGTTAAGTTGGTTAGGATGTGGTGCCCCGTTCCCCCTTTTCAGGGAGCACGACTAAGAAATACTTTTGATATCGCTCGATCAGGATAGATTGAATCAAGATCTTTTCCTCATTATGGATTTGTTTCTTTAGAATCGATTTCAATATTCAGTGGACCGTGCCCCAAGGATGGACTTAGTGACAGAGTCAAGAGGGGCATCTCCGCTACAAGTTTTATTGCCTAGTTTTTGTTGTCGCCTTGTTGCTTTTGTGCTTTTGAGTTAGTTTTCAGATTTGCATTTTCTTGAACGATTTTGATAAATTTTATTGCTTTCGTTCGTTGAGCTAAATTTTTATTTCGATCTTAAAAGAAGAAGAAGGGGGTGTTGATAATATATTTGTGGAAATGTAGGTGATCGTGTAGTAGGTGTCGCGCGAGCGGAGTCTTGAAGCACCCATTTTTCCTTTACTATCCCAACCAACTTGTGAGTGACTATAATTTGATTTAGTTGAACCTTCTTCCAAGTCTACATCTAAAAATTGTTCCTTCTTGATTGTTCCGATCAGACGATACCTTAATGTCAAGATATAATGGAATATACTTGGATTACTTAATGCTTGTCAATCAACTTATGAACGATTACCTTGCTGTATGTTAGTTTGCTTAGAATGTTCTTTCATTATGCATCAAGTATAGTTAGAACATTATTCTTCTATTATTGTGCTGTGTAAACTACTTACTATGAGATAAATGATCAGGAAGACTATGCCAGTCAGATCATGCCATGTTACTTATCTCGTACTTGTGTTGACATGAATTGCCTCCATTGATAGCCTAGTATAGACTTTGTTTGGTCACTGAAACCTTGTGCACAAGATTTTAGTTCCTGCGGATGGTCGCTGGGGCACTGGCACTGGCACCGATCCAATCCGGACAGAACTCCCTGATAGTCGCCTGTTTCAGACTGAATAACCTATAACGTCCCTGTTCCTTGCTTTGCATGTTATTTCATCCTTTTACTATAACTCGTCCATTATGGTATCATGCCAGTGATCCCCTCGTATATTTAAACTATACAAGCTAACTATGTCTTTGTGTCAGGAAAGTTTATGGTAAGTATTGTGCAGGTGGTTCAGACGGACAGGTAAAAGTCATCGAACGGTGGCATATTTAATTCAGTAAATTTTTATATTTATTGCTTGCTTGTAAAATTAAACTAAGTCAAGATAGAAAGACCACATAAATAACTTGCATGCTTCACATAAATAATGTGTTGATTGGTATAGTTGGGTTAGCTCGCCTTCACCTGTATATTTTGATGTACTAACCCTCGTTGCAACAGGTTCCTCGCACCAAGGAGATCCTGCTAGAAGCTAGAACGACTTCTCAATCCAGTCCACCAACCGGCACGTCCAATTCGTGCCCTTGAAGTGTGTTTTAAAATTTCAGGAGTTCATGTACATAACCTATGCAGCTCCATGGAAGGGCGATAGCTTCGCCCGAAGGTGTCTATAGCTTTAAAGTTTTAGTAAAAGGATGTAATGTACATGACAATTGTCTCATTTTGCGTCCACTATTGTAAGCCCGTGCAGTAATTATCCGACTCGTTCAAGATTTTGTAAAAGATGTTCATTATCAATAAGGAAAACTTTTCCATGTTTTAAAATTGAATTCAATTATCTACGTACTCTGAATATGTGCTCGTTATATAAAATACCTTGGCCTTGTGCGATGCTCAACTTTGGCACACACGAGATTATGCCCGGGGGACGATTATCGATTCTAGGGAATTGGGGCATAACATGAGGCACTATTTTGGATATCCTTGATACTGTTCACCGGATTCCAAGCGAGTACATTCTCTGATAGTTTCCCGTTTATGATATCTCTATGTTTCTTGTATTTAGTATATATATCCTTGATTTCCTAATACTTGGTTACATGGATTAATATTTTTAGGATCCCGTCATGAGATATTATTATTCCTGTGATTCCTGTACATGTCCTGTGATTCCTGTGCATGGATGAGACACTATTTCTAAGAAGGTTGCCCCCCTGCTTTGTGATTCATGTATCATAGCGTATAATGGTTGGATCCACTATACTAGTCGAGGACGGAGAGTGTTAGTGTAATTATGTAATCATACCTCCCTGTGCAGTTCATGTATTCCTGTGAGTGTTAATCATAACCTCACATATGATTAACCAGGCCATATTCCTGTGCAAGTTTCCAAACCCGATCAGATATTGTCCCTGGTACTCACCCACTTTGATAGTCGTATCTCATTATTTCATATATGATGTTCATATCTCTTGTATATATTTCTGCTTTTTCTTATTACTGTATATTCCTTCCATGCTCTATATATCTTGTATATACTCTCTATTTACTAATACATAGTTTTTATCATTTATTGGAACTACTGTTAGAGGTGTACATAGCTCCAATCCTGACTGGATATTTTTTTTTTCAAATGACACTGAGGAGTGGTATCCCACTCATTACGGGCCTCAGAACGTAGTTGGCTTAGACCTAGAGACTGTAGCTCAGGAGGGACTCATCCCAGTTGAGATAGATAATATTTTACTTGTAGCTCAGTAGATAGGTTTATTTATACTGGATTTGTCTCTAGCTTTGACTGTTAGTCTTATATTATATTTGGTGACTCATTGGATATTATTTCTGTCTTATGAGTTATATTTTGACTCTTCAGTCTTATATCATATTTGTGTGATTGTTCCATCTTATAGTTCTGTGATTAAGTATTCATACTTCATTGGTGGCATTATATGTCTTGATGATCATTTTTGTTAGATAGTATAGTTTATCCAAACATTATTTTACTGCCGATACTACAACATAGGCTGGACGTACCCAAGTACTCGTGCCCTTATATTGGGTGCGGGTCATGACACATTTTTAGTGGTAGCCCATGTAGGTCTTCAAGGTCGCAAGTAGTATGATTCCAAATGGTGCTATGATTTGAGTGCTACTACGTGCTTGTTTCAAGATATATGATATAGGCTATAGGCTGAGAAAACTCAATCACCTCTAAAAAAACTCTATTATTTATTTTAATTATTCTTCCTTGATATTTGATAATTGAGCTTTAACTGTCCTCCTTTGAATATATTATATCGTGTGCCATATTGATTCTTTCCTTTCAGTTTGGCACAGAATGCCGCTTAAGACTCGATCACAGCAGAGAGGAGCAATTTCTGAGAGCTGCGACTTCCTGAAGGCCTGCACCAGTCACTTCTCCAGTGATTAGCATATCATCTGCGTTTGGGGGTCCACCTCCAGCACAGAGGACTGTTTCAGCTGTGTCTAAGGGACTTCCAACTCTACCTTCCGTGCTGACAGATTTGGCTCAGGTGTTCGCATTGTTTCACGAGATGACGAAGGCTCAGAGGGCCTAGTCAGAGGCTCACCAGAAGCATACCGACATATTACGGTAGGGTATTGAGCGTGCTCATCAGCTTACCCTTACTGCAGTAGAGAGATGAGCTCCGGTCCCACAGCAGGTTGCTCCGCAGGTTGCCCAACTTCGGTCGAATAATATCCAGGACTTCAAAAAGCTGGAACCTCGGGTCTTTAAGGGGATCGAGGGCATCATTTATGCTAATGATTGGCTCGAGGATATCGAGTGTCTCATGAGGATTACTTGTCTTGCTGAGGATCTGAAGGTTGAGGCAGTAGGACTTCAGCCATTCAAAATCGCCCGTACGTAGTTCAGGAATGAGCCACTTCTTACTGACACGGGGCAGTCTTGGGAGGTGTTCAAGGACCTCTTTAAGAGGAAGTTCTTTGCTCGGGTGGACAGATTGGACTTGGAGAGACAGTTTGAGGGCCTTACTCAGGGGAGCATGTTCGTGGAGGAGTACTTCACAGAGTTTGGGAGGTTGAGCCTATTTGTGGAGTATTTGGTGAGGGAGCCAGAGGTTTGGGCTACCGCTTCCACGTAGGTCTGAACTGGGAAGTGAAGATCCTTATTTCGTCTTTGTATGAGACGTATTCTGAGATACTTCATAGGCACGCAAGGTTGAGCGGGAGTTGAGCTTTTAGTCCAAGAGAGACCACAATTATTTTATAGGGGCCAGTAGCAGGGCAGTACCTGCTAAGCATCCTCATCTCCAGTTTAGGCCTTTTCAGCAGCCACAATAGTACCATGCTCCAACTAAGATGCCATTTCACTAGGCACCACAACAGCAGCAGAGACAGTCACAACAAGCTCTCTGCCATTTCTGTAAGAAACTCGGCCATATCTGGAAAGTTTGCAGAAAGTGGTTAGGAGTTTGTCTGTATTATGGCGCAGAGGGGCATCAGATGAGAGATTGTCCCATTTTTCTCGTCGTGCAGCTCAGGGAGCAGCTATAGCTCAGAGAGTACAGGCGAGGCCACCTGCAGTACAGCCGAGGGGACTGCTGCTTCTGACCCAACAACAGCGTTACGCCCAATACCAGCATCAGGGAGGTGCACCTCAGGGATGAGTATTTGCTATTACGGTCGAGGAGGTCGAGCCCACCGGCGCATGTTCTGTTCTCCTCGATTATATTTTAACTTTAGCATTATTTGATAGTGGTACTTCTCATAGTTTTGTATCTGTTTCTTTTGCTTTGAAGTATTATTTGGTAGCTTAGTCTTTGCTTAGGACTTGCAAGATCATGACCGGGGGAGGCATTATCATGGTTAGTAATATTTTCAAGGATCGGAGAGTTGCTCTAGGAGGCCGGGAGTTGAGTGTGTTTCTACTTGTAACGCTACTTCCAAGTTACGATATTATACTCGGGATGGATTGGTTGAGTAGACACCATGCTAGCATAGATTGCAGAGGAGGTAGAGTTTTATATAGCCCAACAGGAGGTCAGAGTTTGAGTTTGCTAGTGGAGTTTCGGAGCAGGGAGAAGGCATTATCTGTGGAGCTATTATAGAAGACAAGGAGTTGCCGTATCCCTTGTTAGCAGAGTTCTTAGATGCATTTCCTAAGGAATTGCCAAGATTGCCGCCAGATCGAGATGTTGAGTTCTTAATAGACTATGCGATGTAGGCTGAACGTACCCACGTACGCCTTATACTGGGTCCAGGTCGTGACATATTTTTAGTAGTGTCCCATACAGGTCTTCAAGGTCGCAATTAGTGTGATTCAAAATGGTGCTCTGGTTTGAGTGTTATTACGAGCCTATTTTAGGATATATGATATAGGCTATAGGCTGAGAATACTCAATCACCTCTAGAAAAAATTCTATTATTAATTTCAACTGTTCTTCCTTGATATTTGATAATTGAGCTTTAATTGTCCCCCTTTGAATACATTATATCGTGTGCTATATTGATTTTTTCCTTTTGCTTTGCCTCAGGATGCCGTCTAAGACTCGATCACAACAGAGAGAGCAGTTTCTGAGAGATCTGCGACTTTTCGAGGGCCTGCACCAGTCACTTCTCCGGTGATTGGCGTATCAATAGCGTTCAGGGGTCTACCTCCAGTATAAAGGACTGTTCCAGCTCTGTCTGAGGACTTCCACCTCCACCTTCCGTGCCGACAGATTCGATTTTGGTGTTCGTATTATTTCGCAAGATGATGGAAGCACAAAGGGCCCAGCCATAGGCTCATTAGAGGCAGATTGACGTATTACAGTAGGATATGGAGAGTGCTCATCAGTTTGTGTCACCCCCATATTTCAGATTAGGGGTATTTTCGTCTTTTCGTAATTAATGTGTAAATAAATTGC
Organism: Iris macrosiphon; assembly: GCA_036927795.1. Lineage (NCBI taxonomy): Eukaryota > Viridiplantae > Streptophyta > Magnoliopsida > Asparagales > Iridaceae > Iris > Iris macrosiphon. The sequence goes on from JAYESA010000020.1 coordinate 80,164,338, forward strand.
ATGATAATTAATTATATTTAAATTGCTGTGATTTTTATTTGATTGCTGCACTTTACCGTTGCTTCGATAATTAGAGCACTACACTAGCCATTGTCTTCCAACTGATTTCACACCCTTGTCCTAGACGTGCCAAATTGTTACTTTGATCTTTGTAAGACTCATAACCATGTCTTGTTGTGCTTTATTTTAGTCGCACAGCATTCATCGCAGCCGACTATAATTAATTCTCTATAAATCTAACTTTGTACCCTTGTATGTTCCAATCGAATTGGAGACACGACTCGACCTATTTTGAGCAACCCAAATTAGTGTAATATTTTATTCTGAGTCTACTTCATTCAGGATGCTTGTGTCCTACTTAAATTCAGATCCTTGTACTTCTAATTAATTTTAGAACACCAATTACATCTTTTTTTAATTAAATAAACCATAAATCTTACTTCGTGTAATTTTCTAATTGTTGGGCACTTTTGTGCACAAGGCATTAAGGTGTCCATCCCGTTGGACTCGACACGTAAAAAAATCTAATTCTCCTTCATGTGTATTTTTCCATAATTTTCGGGAGTGTGTAAATTAACATCAACCTCCTTGAGCCATGACCTCAAAACTGTGAACCAATGCATCCTAGCCTTCCGTTTTAATTCCATTTAAATCCTAGCCATTGAAATATCCATGGCAAGGCCCAATCCTAAGAGGGTTTTGACCAAGCCTATTCCTAGGTCAACCAAAACCCATTGCATATAAATACTCATTTCCTTTATTTTTCTCTTCTTTTCCTTAAAACCTAAAACCCATATTCCTCTTATTCCCTTGTTCCCATCAACCCGCCGGCCATCCCCCTGCCGACGACAACCCCGACCTACACCCGCTGAACACCGTCGACCAACCCCCTCGACCGGAGCCGACCGCCTGCAGCATCACTTCATCCCCTCCTCCACACTATAATCTTGCCGACTCACCGATCTCCTCCGCCTAGACAACGCGCGACCCCGCCGGTCGCCACCACCATCCATCTCGACTGTTCCCATCCCCGACAGACTTTATCCCCTCCACGACGCCGAAATGGCACAACCGACAACCGCCTGCACCGCTGCTAAAGCCCGACGACCCGCTGCTCTCGACAACAACCCGACTTCGACGAACCCGCTGAACTGAAGACCGCCGGACTTCGACCCTCACCCGTCTCGTCCTTTGCAGGATCAATGAAACCAGCAACTCGACCGTCCAGAACTTGCCTGCACAGCCCGAACCTCGCCATCCCCGCTGTACACGTCGCCCGAACTCGCTGCACCGTCGACGACCGCTGAACCGGAGAAGCCTGGAGCCACTGACCTACTGCCAACCGACACCAGCACCCCGCGACGACCTCGACCCACACGTCATGTCCCACATACCCAGGTTGGATTTCCCCTCGCGTGCATATACACGTACATGCATACGCGTAGATCTTCATCGTAGTGCATACGTATGTAGCCATGGTGTATTTAGTATAAGATGGGTTTGGTATATGATTGGTATGTACGTATTGGTATATGTATTAGTATATGTTGAAGGTATATATATATATATATATATATATATATATATATATATATATATATATATATATATATATAGTATGAACTCAATTAGTATATATATACATATGTATATGCATTGTATATGTATTTAATTTGGTGTATATATATATATATATATATATATATATATATACCTATATCTATTATAAGTTACAATTAATTAGAGTTAATGTTATTGCTAGATAATATTATGTACTACGTATTATATGTACTAGATGACTTGAATGTGACCATGGATACCCCGTAGTTACATTGACCTGTAACCAGATAACATGTTAGCAGACTGCCATATGTATACCGATGAACTGGCAAGACCCATATCATCGACTGTCTGTTATGTACAGCAACTACAAACGTGGCCCCTAGCGTAGTCTCTGAGATCATTGTGTTGATTGTGTGTTAGAGTAATGTCTGATGCAATATTTTGTTATATGATATGTCTATAGGACTGTTGGATCATTCAGACGATACTTTGGAACCAGGAAATTGGTATTGCCAGCTAAGGACCACAGGCGAGTACATTCTCTGACATTTTCTATTATGTTGATTATCTCTATAACTTTTGTTGTAGCGTACATGACTCTGACACTATTATTTACACGAGTTGGCATTATTAAGACCTGTCACGAGGAGTCATGATTTGGAATACATCATGCTAGCTGGAGAAAATGGAGAAATATTAGTAGCTTATTTGATCATATCCAAACTTTACATGCATCATAGCTCACCCATACCTCACGTCGGTGTAGCCTGACCATTACATGCCTCATAGCCTGTTATGTGTGAATAACCTGACTATTGCTCGCATCATAGCTATTCGGATGGTTAGCATGACTTTACATGAATCATAGCTAGTCATATATAGCAAGCCTGATCAGTCCCAAGCCGATCACATGATATGCTGATGTTTCATATACTTAGTTAAATGTTCTTGACATGTATCTCTAGTATATTGATATAGCATTCCTTATGTTCAAGTCATGATTCTAGCATTCACATATATACCAGTTCATTGTTCTAGCGTGTACTTGTATTTCTATTTCATTGCTAGATGTACATTGATGATGACATATGTTCCAGTATTCCATCTATTCCATTTATTTCCAGTACTTCATTATTCCAGTATTTCTTATTGCCAGTATTCATATCTGTCTTGTATTTCTTTATACTGTGTTATTGTTTTTGTCAATATATGTGGAACTGCTGTTAGTGCTTGTACTTCGTTCCAATCCTGACTGGATATTTTTTTCAGAGGATCTTGAGGATTTCTGTACCATACACTATGGACCGGGTATAGAAGCAGATTACACACCAGAGATCTTAGAGGTGACTATTTCTTTAGATGAGACACTGCCTGCAGCTATCTAGATAGTATTTATATTATGCATCTGAGACTTATTGAGGTTTATTTCAGTTTATGGTTAGACTTATGTTAAGTTTAATTTGAGACTTGTGGAGACTTTATGTTGGACAGCCAGACTGTGATTTATCCTTATATTGAGACATAGTGTTTAACTATGTCATTCTTCTTATCTCTTATCGTGCCTTATACTCTTATAGATATTGTGATTGAGTTTACATTTATGAGATGTTGTGAGATGTATATTGTCCTCCTTATGGAGATGGATATCATTGACAGGTATTTAGTTATATTAGTACTCATTGTGACCCAGACAATGTTCTACCGTCGATACTGCGACGTAGGCTGGACGTAACCGCGCACTCGTGTCCCTATACCGGGTACGGGTCTTGACACATTTTTAGTGGTGGCCCATGTAGGTCAAGTTTTGCAAATTATACGATATCGTGGTAGTACGACAACTTAGTTGTACTGCTGCGAGCCTGCAATAGGATGTAGGAAATAGGATATAGGATGAGAGTATGCTCAATCACACTAGGAAATTCTGATCTTCACAATAATATTCTAATTGATTGCTTCCTTTAGCATTTTACTGTCCTTCCTTGATAATATCGTATCTATCACCTTAATTGATCCTTTTGATCTGTATTCAGGATGCCACCGAATACTAGATCCATGAGAGTGGGAGCAATAATTTCAGAGAGGTCTGCCACCTCTCAACCTGACGAACAGACACCTGGAGTTTCTCCTACATCTCCTATTCATGTGGGAGTATCTGCAGCTAATGGGATTCCTCCTCCACCTATTCAGAGGATTGCCCCAGCTATGACAGACAATCTTCCACCACCAACGACACTGATTCCTAGAGTAGTGCCCACTGACGGGGCATAAATGTTCGCACTGATGCAGGGCATGCTAGAGGCCCAGAGAGTAAAAACAGAAGCTCAGCATGTTCAAGCTGAGGCTCAGAGACTGCAAGCAGAAGCACACCAGGTGCAAACCGAACTGATAAGAGAGAGCATGGAGAATGCTCATCAGGTGGCTCTCCAAGCTGTGGAGAGAGTAGCACAACAACCGCAACACCATAGCCAGCAACAACAGAGGCTAGGTACCATAGTGGAATTTAAGAGGATGATGCCTCGAGAGTTCAAGGGAACAAAAGGAATACTCTATGCTGACTATTGGTTAGAGGACATAGAGAGGAACTTGCGTTTAGCACAAATTCTGGAGATTCTTCAGATCGAGGCCGCTAACAGTCAGATGTTTGATATCGTGCTGACGTGGTATCGTACAGAGCCGAGACTCGCTGTTGAAGGACTTACTTGGGAGGAATTCAAGGAGCTCTTGAAGGAGAAATTCTTTCTTGACGTAGCCTTGGGAGCATTAGAAAGTCAGTTCCATGACTTAATCCAAGGAGGCATGTCGGTCGACGAATACGCCATAGAGTTTTGTCGATTGAGTCGATTTACATCGTCTATGATTCGAGACCCAGGAGACAGAGCACGAAAATTTAGAAAGGGATTGAATAGAGAGATCAAGTCTCGTACTTTGGGACGATGTACTGCTATGTTTGAGGGTATTCTGATGGATGCCCAGATTGCTGAAGATGACTTGGACCTCAGGCCCAAGAGAGGACGCGACACTTTCGAAGCAACATGTGGTAACACAGGACCGGCCAAGTGCCTACATTTTCAACAACAACAACAACAGAGGTCGTACCAGCAGCAATACCAGCAACAGGCACCAGTTCGAGGACATATCCAGCAGCAGCAACCACAAAGACAGAATCAACCCATTGCCTAGTGTGCGTATTACGGGAAGATGGGACATACAAGAGACATCTGCAGGAAAAGGTTGGGTACTTGCTTGTCATATGGATCATCAGCACATCAGCTGAGGGACTGCCCAGCTGTTCAGACTCGCCAAGGAGAAGAAACAGCTCAGAGAGGACCAGCCAGAGCACCTACTGTACCAGGAGGCCAGCAGAGAGGACCTCCACTTCCACCAAAGCAGTAGAGGTTTGCTCAGCACCAGCAGCAGCAGAGAGGAGCACCATAGGGACGAGCTTACACCGTGACTACTGAGGAGGCCGAGCCAACTGGAGACGTGATTTCAGGTTCAGTTTTACTCGATTCTATTCCAGCTCTTGCATTATTTGATTCTGGCGCTTCCCATAGTTTCGTATCTGTATCTTATGCCCTTAAGCATCGTTTAAAAACAGAACCATTAGATAGGACTTGCAAGATTATGACAATAGGAGGCATTATCCTAGTCCGTAATTGTTGCAAGGATCCGGGAGTGTCATTAGAAGGCCGAGATTTGAGCATGAGTTTACTCGTTATACCACTCCCAGGATACAATATTGTACTCGGAATGGACTGGCTGAGTAGACACCATGCTTCTATAGATTGTCATGGAGGTAGAGTAGTATTTCGACCACTAGGAGAGCCAGAGTTTGAGATCGCCAGAGTAGCAGAGGAGCGGAGCAGAGGCACTTTTTGCGGAGCTAGGATGGAAGAAGAGGAGTTACCACATCCACTTATAGAGGAGTTCCTGGATGTATTTCCAGAGGAGTTGCCAGGTTTGCCGCCAGACAGAGATGTTGAATTCTCTATAGACTTGATACCAGGAGCGGAGCCTATTTCGTAACATGTCTATAGGGTCAACAATAACGAGTTGGTAGAACTAAAGAAGCAAATTGAGGAGCTGCAAGACAAAGGTTTTATTAGATCCAGTTCATCGCCATGGGGTGCACCGGTATTATTCGTACCGAAGAAGGATGGCACGATACACATTATATCGATTATAGAGCTCTGAATAACCTCACTATCAAGAATAAATATCCGCTGCCGAGGATAAATGATCTTTTCGATCAATTGAGCGAGCAAAGGTATTTTCAAAGATAGACTTGAGGTCAGACTATCACCAGGTGAAGGTAAAGAAGGAAGACATACCGAAGACAGCCTTTCAGACCAGATATGGCCAGATTGAATTCACAGAAATGCCATTTGGTTTAACCAATGCACCCGTAGTATTCATGAACTTGATGAACAAGGTATTCCATCAGTACCTTGACAAGTTCATAGTGGTGTTTATTGACGATAATTCTAATATATTTGAAGACCCCAGAAGAGCATGAAGAGCACCCGAGGATGGTCTTAGAGACTCTCAGGAGAGAGAAGTTGTACGGGAAGCTTTTCAAGTGTGAGTTCTTCCTTGACAAGGTTAAATTTCTTGGACACATGGTGACAGGTAACGAAATTTCAGTTAACCCAAAGAAGATCGAAGCAGTAGAGTCATGGGCTACCCCCAGTTTGGTAGCTGAGATCAGGAGTTTTCTCGGACTAACATGATACTATAGAAGATTTGTAAAAGACTTCTCCAAGATTACAGAACCAATGACTAGGATAACCAAAAAAAATATAGAATTTGTCTGGACAGAAGAATGTCAAGCCGTATTTGATGAGCTGAAGAAGAGATTGACGACATCACCAGTTTTAACGTTGCCATCAGGGACACATGGATTCACTATCTACAGTGATGCTTCAGGAAAAGGTTTGAGATGCGTTCTTCAACAACACGGGAAAGTAATTGCCTTTGCTTCAAGACAATTACGCCCTTATGAAAAGAACTATCCCACTCACGATTTGGAGTTAGCAGCAGTTATCTTCGCCCTAAAGCTGTGGAAATACTATCTGTACGAAGAGCGTGTGGAGATCTTCACGGACCATAAGAGCTTGAAGTACGTATTTACACAGAAGGAGCTGAACATGAGACAGAGAAGGTGGTTAGAGTTGATGAAAGACTTTGATATCTCATTACAGTACCATCCAGGAAAGGCTAACGTAGTCGCCGATGCCTTGAGCAGGTATTCGATGGCTATGTGCTTGACTTCAGATAGACATTTATTAGCTGATCTTGAGAGCTTGAGAATTTAAGTACTAGTGGAAGGAGTTGAGATTCAGATGTAGGAATTACAGATACAATCGGAGCTGATGGACAGAATTAGAGCTGCTCAGTATGATGATAAGACTCTAAGGAATATTAGAGCACAAGTTCGGACATGATTGACAGACGACTTCATTATTATGGATAATGGATCCTTACGACATGGCACGAGGATGTGTGTGCCAAGTGGAGAGCTGTGCAAAGAAGTTTTGCAAGAGGCACATTGCTCTAAGTACTCGATGCATCCCGGAGCTAATAAGATGTATCGAGATTTAAGGGAACATGTATGGTGGTATGGTATGAAGCACGAGATAGCACGCTTTGTATCCCGATGTTTAGTATGCCAGCAGGTAAAAGCAGATCGACATACGCCAGGAGGATTACTTCAACCTTTACCCATTCCAGAATGGAAGTGGGAGCATGTGACTAAGGATTTTGTTTCAGGACTTCCACGTTCTCCAGGAGAAAAGGACGCGATTTGGGTCATCGTGGATGGGTTGACCAAATCAGCCCACTTTCTACCATTCAAAGTGGGTACATCGACAGAGAAGCTAGCAGAGATGTATGTACAGTAGATTGTCAGATTACATGGAGTTCCTGTGAGTATTTTCTCAGATCGGGATAGTCGTTTCACTTCCTATTTCTGGAGGAGTCTGCAGGCTAGCTTGGGCATTCAGCTCAAGTTCAGTACCGCGTATCACCCCCAAATAGACGGACAGTCTAAAAGGACTATTCAGACTCTTGAAGATATGCTACACACTTGCGTTTTGGATCTTGGAGGTTCTTGGGAGGATCATCTACACCTACTAGAGTTTGCTTACAACAACAGCTACCAGGCCAATATTGAGATGTCACCATTTGAGGCATTATATGGACGAAGATGTCGTACACCGTTATCTTAGGATGATATTGGAGAGAGAGCTTTGTTAGGACCAGAAATGGTCGTGGATGCAGCAAAGAAGGTAAAACTTATCAGAGACAGACTGCGAGTAGTGCAGAACAGACAGCGGCATTGGGCCGATAGCCACCGTAGACCCCTAGATTTTCAGGTATAGGTTTTATTTTTATTTGGTTTTTGATTGTTTTGTTTAGATTGCATGTTAAGATTGTTTGTTCTAGGTTGGCGATTTGGTGTTCCTACGGATTTCTCCAACACGAGGCACGATTTGTTTTGGTAGAGGCGGAAAGCTTAGTCCCCGATACATCAGACCCTTCAGCATTCTTGCAAGGGTCGGTGCAGTGGCCTATAGACTTGACTTACCTCCTGCTCTAGATGGAGTGCATGATGTGTTCTATATGTCGCAGCTGAGAAGGTACGTGGCCGATCCTAGTCACGTACTAGATCACTTAGAGATCAAAGTTGGACCGACACTCAACTATCCTGAATAACCCGTTGAGATCTTGGATCGTAGAGAGAAGGCATTTCGGAACCAGACTATTCCTTTGGTTCGTGTTGCATGGAGACATCACTCTCCAGGGGAGTCACCTGGGAGAGAGAGGACAAAATACGCGAGCAATATCCATATCTCTTCGAGACTTGAGGTATATTCATTATTTAATTGTTTGCTCTTGTGCTAGTTTATTTTAATTTCGAGGACAAAATTCTTTTAAGGAGGGTAGACTTGTCACCCCCACATTTCAGATTAGGGGTATTTTCATTTTTTCATAATTAATGTGTAAATAAATTGCATGATAATTAATTATATTTAAATTACTGTGATTTTTATTTGATTACTGTACTTTACCGTTGCTTCGATAATTAGAGCACTACACTAGCCATTGTCTTCCAACTGATTTCACACCCTTGTCCTAGATGTGCCAAACTGTTACTTTGATCTTTGTAAGACTCATAACCATGTCTTATTGTGCTTCATTTTAGTCGCACAACATTCGTCGCGGCGACTAAAATTAATTCCCTATAAATCTAACTTTGCACCCTCATGTATTCTAATCGAATTGGAGACACGACCTCGACCTGTTTTGAGCAACCCAAATTAGGGTAATATTCTATTCTGAGTCTACTTCATTCAGGATGCTTGTGTCCTACTTAAATTCAGACCCTTGTACTTGTAATAAATTTTAGAACACCAATTATATCTTTTTTAATTAAATAAACCATAAATCTTACTTCGTGTAATTTTCTAATTGTTGGGCACTTTTGTGCACAAGGCATTAAGGTGTCCATCCCGTTGGACTCAACACGTGAATAAACCCAATTCTCCTTCATATGTATTTTTCCATAATTTTTGGGAGTGTGTAAATTAACATCAACCTCCTTGAGCCATGACCTCAAAACCGTGAAACAATGCATCATAGCCTTCCATTTTAATTCTATTTAAATCCTAGCCATTGAAATATCTATGGCAAGGCCCAATCGCAAGAGGGTTTTGACCAAGCCTATTCCTAGGTCAACCCAAACCCATTGCATATAAATACTCCTTTCCTTTATTTTTCTCTTCTTTTCCTAAAAACCTAAAACACATATTCATCTGATTCCCTTGTTCCCATCAACCCGCCGGCCATCTCCCTACCGACGATAACCCCAACCTACACCCGCTGAACACCGTCGACCAACCCCCTCGACCGGAGCCGATCGCCTGCAGTAGCACTTCATCCCCTCCTCCACACGACAACCCTACAGACTCACCGATCTCCTCCGCCCAGATGGTCGCCAACACCATCCATCTCGACTGTTCCCATCCCCGACAGACTTCATCCCCTCCACGATGCCGGAATGGCCCAACCTGACAACTGCCAGCACCGCTGCTGAAGCCCGACGACCCGCTGCTCTCGACAGCAACCCGACTTCGACGAACCCGCTGAACTGAAGACCGCCGGACTTCGACCCTCACCCGTCTCGTCCTTCGCCGAAGCACTGAAACCAGCAACTCGACCGGCCAGAATTTGCCTGCACAGCCCAGACCTCGCCATCCCCGCTGTACATGTCACCCAGACTCGCTGCACCGTCGACGACCGCTGAACCGGAGAAGCCCAGATCTACTGACCTGCTGCTAACCAACACCAGCACCCCGCGACTACCTCGACGCAGACGTCTTGTCCCACGTACCCAGGTTGGATTTCCCCTCGCGTGCATATACACGTACATGCATACACGTAGATCTTCATCGTATTGCATACGTATGTAGCCTTGGTGTATTTAGTATATGATGGGATTGGTATATGATTGGTATGTACGTATTGGCATAACGTATTAGTATATGTTGAAGGTATATTGGTATATATATATATATAGGTATATATATATATATATATATATATATATATATATAGTATAAACTCAATTAGTATGTATATATATATATATATATATATATATATATATATTAATTAATTAGAGTTAATGTTATTGCTAGATAATATTATGTACTACGTATTATATGTACTAGATGACTTGAATATGACCACGGATACCCCATAGTTACATTAACCTGTGACCAGATAACATGTTAGCAGACTGCCATATGTACACCAACGTACTGGCAAGACCCGTATCATCGACTGTCTATTATGCACAACAACTACAGACGTGACCCCCTAGCGTAGTCTCTGAGATCATTGTGTTGATTGTGTGTTAGAGTAATATCTGATGCAGAATTGTGTCATATGATATGTCTATAGGACTGTTGGATCATTCAGACGATACTTTGAAACCAGGACATTGGTATTGCCAGCTAAGGACCACATGCGAGTACATTCTCTGACAGTTTCCATTATGTTAATTATCTCTATAACTCATGTTGTATAGCGTACATGACTCTGACACTGTTATATACACGAGTTGGCATTATCGAGACCTGTCATGAGGAGTCATGATTTGGAATCCATCGTACTAGCTGGGGAAAACGGGGAAATATTAGTAGCTTAAGTGATCATATCCAAACTTTATATGCATCATAGCTCACCCACATCTCACGTCGGTGCAGCCTGACCATTACATGTCTCATAGCCTGTTATATGTGACTAGCCTGACTATTTCTCGCATCATAGCTATCCGGATGGTTAGCATGACCTTACATGAATCATAGCTAGTCATACATAGCAAGCCTGATCAGTCCCAAGCTGATCACATGATATGCTGATGTTTCACACACTTAGTTAGATGTTCTTGACATGTATCTCTAGTATATTGATATAGCATTCCTTATGTTCTAGTCATAATTCTAGCATTCACATATATACCAGTTCATTGTTCTAGCGTGTACTTGTATTTCTATTCCATTGCTAGATGTACATTGATGATGACATATGTTCCAGTATTCCATCTATTCCATTAATTTCTAGTACTTTATTATTCCAGTATTTCTTATTGCCATTATTCATATATGTCTTGTATTTCTTTACACTGTGTTATAGTTTTTGTTAATATATGTGGAACTGTTGTTAGTGCTTGTACTTTGTTCCAATCCTGACTGGATATTTTTTCCAGAGGATCTTGAGGATTTCTGTACCACACACTATGGACCGGGTATAGATACAGATTAGACACCAGAGATCTTAGAGGAGACTATTTCTTTAGATGAGACACTGCCTACAGCTATCTAAATAGTATTTATATTATGCATCAGAGACTTATTGAGGTTTATTTCAGTTTATGGTTAGACTTATGTTAAGTTTAATTTGAGACTTGTGAAGACTTTATGTTGGACAGCCAGACTGTGATTTATCCTTATATTGAGACATGGTGTTTAACTATGTCATTCTTCTTATCTCTTATCGTGCCTTATACTCTTATAGATGTTGTGATTGAGTTTACATTTATGAGATATTGTGAGATGTATATTGTCCTCCTTATGGAGATGGATATCATTGACAAGCATTTAGTTATATTAGTACTCATTGTGACCCAGACAACGTTCTACCGCCGATACTGCGGCGTAGGCTGGACGTACCCGCGCACTCGTGCCCCTATACCGGGTGCGGGTCATGATATCTTGCCCTTGCTTTAGTAGAGAGAGGAGCTCTGATTCAGCAGCAGGTTGCTCCGCAGGTTGCCCAATTTTGGCCGAATAATATCCAGGACTTCAAGAAGCTAGAACTTCGAGTCTTTAAGGGGATCGATGGCATCTTCTACGCTGATGATTGGCTCGAGGATATCGATCGTCTCATGAGGGTATCCCGTCTTGCTGAGGATATGAAGGTTGAGACAGTGGGACTTTAACTGTTCGACATCGCCCGTACATGGTTCAGGAATGAGCCACTTCTTGCTGATGCGGGAGAGTCTTGGGAGGTGTTCAAGGACCTCTTTAAGAGGAAGTACTTTGCTCGGGCGGACATATTGGACTTGGGGAGACAATTTGAGGGCCTTACTCAGGGGAGCATGTCCGTGGAGGAGTACGCCATGGAGTTTGGCTGGTTGAGTCAATTTACGGAGTATTTTGTGAGGGAGCCAGAGGTTCGGGCTATCTGCTTCCACGAGGTCTGAACTGGGAAGTAAAGATCCTTATTCCGTATTTCTGTGAGACATATTCTGAGATACTTGTGAAGGCAGAAAGGTTGAGCGGGAGTTGAGCTTGAAACCCAAGAGGGACCACAATTCTTTTGTTGGGGCCAATAGCAGCGCAGTGCCTACTATGCATCCTTATCTCCAGTCTAGGCCATTTTAGCAGCCACAACAGTACCAGGCTCCAACTAATATGCCAATTTACCAGGCACCACAGCAGCAGCAGAGACAGTCACAGCAAATTCTATGCCATTTCTGCAAGAAGCCCAGCCACATCTGAAAAGTTTGTAGGAAATGGTTGGGAGTTTGTCTGTATTAAGGCGTATAGGGGCATTAGTTGAGAGATTGTCCCATTTCTCCTCGTCGTGCAGCTCAAGGAGCAGCTCCATCTTAGGGAGTACATACGGAGATGTTATCGCAGGTTCTGTTCTCCTCGATTCTATTTCAGCTTTAGCATTGTTTGATAATAGTGCTTCCTATAGTTTTGTATCTTTTTTTTACTCTGAAGCATCATTTGGTAGCTGAGTCTTTGCTTAGGACTTGTAAGATTATGAACGGGAGAGGCATTATCCTGGTTAGTAATATTTTCAAGGATCGGAGAGTTACTCCAGGTGGCAGAAAGTTGAATGCGTGTCTATTTGTAATTCCACTTCTGAGTTATGCCATTGTACTCGGGATGGATTGGTTGAGTAGACACCATGCTAGCATAGATTGTAGAGGAGGTAGATTTTTGTTTAGCCCGCCAAGAGAGCCAAAGTTTGAGTTTGCTAGGGGAGCTTTGGAGCAGGGAGAAGGCATTATCTGTAGAGCTATGGTGGAATAGAAGGAGTTGCCGCATCCCTTGTTAGCAGAGTTCTTGGATGTGTTTCCTGAGGAATTGCCAAGATTACTGCCAGATCAAGATGTTGAGTTCTCTATAGACTTAGTGCCAGGTGCAGATCCAATTTTATAGTATGTCTATAGAGTGAACAACATCGAGCTGATCGAGCTGAAGAAGCAAGTGGATGAATTACAGGATAAGGGGTTTATCAGATTCTGTTCTTCACTGTGGGGAGCCCCGATATTGTTTGTACCGAAGAAGGATGGATCAGTGCACATGTGCATCAATTATAGGACATTGAATAATCTCACTATCAAGAATAAATATCCATTGCCACATATTGATGATCTGTTCGATCAGTTGAGTGGCGCTAATATGTTTTTCCAAGGTAGACTTGAGATCAGGCTACCACCATGTAGAAGCATGAAAAATATGCGGGATAGCTATACGCGGTGTATTGAGGCAGAGCAGCGTAAACAGAGGACCACAGAGCCATCAGCGTGCAACAGAGCTTTTCCGCTGAGCACAGCGTAAAAAAAAAAGCTCGGGGACCATTCGCGTAATGCAGTATATCCAGGCTACTTCAGCATAAACAGGGTTCTTCATCGCCTTTATGGCGTAAAGCTCATCCACCTTTCAATACAACATTGAAGTGTACGAGGGATGCTTCGTATTCTTTGAAACAAACCTGTCAGATCGTGCAATGAACCTGACGTCTGGACTTCTGACAAAAAGTACTACACGACTACCCAAGCGACGACTATAATGATGGCGCGGCACTGTTACCCAGGCTGTCATTTACTGCCATTTCCTCTGCGTAAACCACTTTTACACATATGAAGGGATACACTGCCTAGTTTTACACAGGCAGATGTGAGCTGTTTACGCTCCACAGAAGATAAACTGCCTGCCACGTCAAAAGCTGTACCTCATACGGGATTCGAGGCACGTCTCTGCATTTTATGCACAGAGCGGTGATAGGTTCTCAAGGCACGTCTCTGCAATTTGAAGCACCGAATACTGACAGATGTCCGAGGAACGTCTCTGCACCATGCGCAGGCCAAGTGACAGACCTTCAAAACATGCCTCTGCATTTAATATGCAGGATGGGGGCAGATCTCTGTATTTAATGCAAGAGATTTGATTATATCTCCAAGAGCCGTAATTCCGGCTAAAAATGTCCACATCGTCTCGGCTTCTACGCCTGCTCGGCTTCTATGCCCACTCGGCCTCTGTGCCCCCTCGGCTTCTATGCCCACCCGGCTTCTATGCCCACTCGGCTTTTATGCCCACTCGGCTTCTACGCCTGCTCGACTTCTACGTCTACTCGGCTTCTACGCCTACTCGGCTTCTATGCCTACTTGGCTGCTATGCCATAGTGACAGTCATTTGGCTTCTACGCCAACCTCTTCTATACAAGGGATAACTACCTACGTGGCTTCTACGTCGTAATCTTCGCAGCAGCTATACGCGTTTGTCCCTTAGTTGGACACGCGTCACATGCTCACTCAGAAGGTCATCTATACGCAGGCATTGGTTATTTTAAACCGTCGTGTAAAAGGGTGCTGTACTTTCCACTACTCGATTTCTACGTCGACTGTATGGTCACTGTCACTAAAAACTCTATAAATAGAGACCTCTATCAACAGAGGAACAGGTCAACAAATTGAAAGAAGAAATAGAAGGGAGAGAGAGAGAGAGAGAAGAGTCCAGAGCTCAGGCAAAGAGAAGGGATCGACCACTCCGGCATCGGGCATCCACCCTCCTTAGCAACCCTCGAAGCGGCTTTCTGTCTTCCATGACACTTCTTTAAAACATCGTGTGGTCCAAGGGCTAAAGTGATCGACCGCAGATTAGACACCTATAGCAATATTTACCCAGATTAAATAAATTATACTTAGACATCCTCGTATAGGATTAAATTTGTACAATCTTGTTTGTAAACATAAAAGAAGGGCGGGTCTTCGTACAAGACCTCATTTTCCACATCACAAAATCTTTTCTCGTTTATTATCCTAAATACACCAGGTGAAAGTAAAGCGAGAGGACATTCTGAAGACTGCTTTTCGGACTCGATATGGCCAGTACGAGTTCATGGTGATGCCGTGTGGGTTGACTAATTCCTCCGCAGTATTTATGAATTTGATGAACAAGGTATTCCACTAGTACCTTGACAAGTTCGTGGTGGTGTTCATCGATGACATTTTTATATACTCAATGATGCAGAGGAGCACGAGGAGCATCTGCGGATTGTGTTGGATGTACTGAGAAAGGAGAAGCTATATAGAGATGTCACCTTTTCGGGGGATCTTGGGATGATCATCTCTATTTGTAGAGTTTGCTTACAACAACAACTACCAGGCCATTATAGAGATATCACCTTTTGAGGCTCTGTACATTCGAAGATGTCGCACTTCCTTGTCATGGGACGATGTTGGAGAGAGAGCCTAGATAGGACCAGAGATGGTGGTGTATATAGCGGAGAATTTTAAGCTGATCAGAGATAGACTTCGGGTGGCGCAGGACAGACATCGACATTGGGCCGATAGCCATTGGAGACCTTTGGAGTTTGAGCTGTAGTTTTAGATTTTATTTGTGATTGATATTGGTTGTTTGTTATAGATTAAGTTCTTAAGGTTTATTTTTTCTTAGGTTGGTAGTCTCGTATTTCTAAGGATTTCTTCGATACGAGGTACGATTCACTTCGGTGGAGGCAGAAAGTTTAGTCCGCGATTCATCGGTCCCTTCAGTATTCTCGAGAGAGTCAGTACAGTTGCTTACAGACTAGACTTTCTACCTGCTTTGGAGGGGTGCATAACGTGTTTCACATGTCGCAGTTGAGACGGTACGTGGCGGATCCTAGTCACATATTGGATCACTCGGAGATAGAGGTGGGCCCTACTCTTAGCTATCCAGAGCAACCAGTTAAGATTCTGGATCAAAGAGCGAAGGTACTGAGGAACCAGACCATTCCCTTGGTACGCATCACATGGAGGCATCACTCTCCGGGTGAGTCTACCTGGGAGAGGGAGGATGAAATGCGAGAGTGATACCCGTATCTGTTTGTGCCTTGAGGTATGTTCTTCCTTGTTCTCTTTTGCTTTCCTAGGAGTAGTTTCGTCTTTAAATTTTGAGGACAAAATTATTTTAAGGGGGGTAGACTTATCACTACCACATTTTCTAGGAAGGGTATTTTGGTCATTTTTAAAATTTAATATATTTATTGCGCATGTTAATATTTATTTCTTGTATTATTTATTTATTTTTAGATGTTATATTTTAATTTGGACTTGTGTTAGTAGATCTAACTAGTTTAGATTGGACTCATGGACCAACATTATTTCTAGTTAAATTTAAGCCCAACAAACAAGCCCAATTCATTAAGTTGGAGATTAATTAGTCAAACCATTAGGAGAAGAATATTTCTTCCTTAATCATTTTCTTCATGACAATCCCATAGGGACATTATGATATTTGACATTACTTGAACCCCAAGGAAGGGGTCCGGCCACATCATAAGGGGGAGGAGACTCTCTCCTCTCTTTCTTCATCCAAAATTTTTGATCTAGAAATTCTTCACCAAATTCCCTCTTTCCTACACCAATACCTACCCAAAATTCTCTTCCAATTCCTTCTATACTCACCATTGGAGGCTATTGGAGTAAGGAGGAGGCAATAATCTACAAGGAGGTAAAGAGTGCACAAGTTGAAGGTCCTTTGCATCCATTTGGAGACTTACATTGGGAATCCATCTCCCAATAGGTATAATTCAGTTTTTCCTTTATAATTAGACTCTAAATATGTAGTTTAGTCATTAGGAACTCTCCTATGTACTAAGGCTACACATAGGAAGTAGAATTAGGTTCATAGGAGACCTATGGAGAAAGTTATGATATATTTTGTGCCACATTTGGAGGAATTCCGAGATTGGCACATCTTGAATTTTTTAATAGGTCAATTAGACCAAATTGATATGTGCTTGATGGTGTGAGACTAGTATCTTGTCCAAAATTGGATACGTGTAGGCCGTATAATGGTAATTTGGTGATACATGTTGATTTGGGGGTTTTTCCTTCGACACCGGGGTGTGCACATATTATATTTTGTCACGAGCACGTAGATGAGTAGCTAGCTCTTCGTATAACTTCTAATTATGATTCTAGACTTGCTCGTGTCCTTCAGGATATGTTTGGTGGTGTGTTGGAGCCGTATCGCAAGCGTATCATCGATTGAGTATGATACGGGTGTGGTGTACTCCACGTGTTTGATACTTTGCATTCTAGTTCAATTTGACTTGGTTATAGCTATCAGAGTATTGTATTTGAGTTATTATATGATATATATATATATATATATATATATATATATATATATATATATATATATATATATAAGTGTGTGTTGGTTGCCTTGTGGAGAGTGGGAAGTTCGTTGTGGATATGAGGCTGGTGCTCACTGTTTTGAGTGGTTGGACTATATGGTTGAGGGTGGCTTGCCTCGAGTTCATTCTTGAACTAAGATGAGTGATGGTCAGTGATAGAGAGAGGGGGAGTTCCTGAGTGTGCTATGTCTGCACAAACATGAGCAGTCGGGTGTGGCTACGGGCTGTACACACAAGTATGCACAGTGGACTGTTAGGCAAGGGGTCAAACTGTTCTGCCCCAGAATATCAGCAGTAGCAGGTTAGGGGGGAAACTTAGAGTGGCTCAGGAGGAGCACGACAGCAGTAGTGATGCTAGTGGCAGCAACAACAATAAGGCTGCTAGTTGTAGTGCCCCGCTCGGTGTAGACACTTTGTACAAGTGATATCACTTTGCTTGCTTGAGTAAAAGTCTTCTCGAAGAGTTTTTGATCGAACCATAAGACGATCGATCTAAGTGAGTGGACAGAACTGTATTATCTGATTCTTGCACGCCTTAATAGTAAATCTTATTATTTGAATGCTTGTTCTTAGAAGATAGTTTCATAAGAAGAAGAATAGAATCTGACTCTGCATGCTTAATAAGTAAACTCGTATAGCTTGTCATTAGAACGAACCTGCTTGCTTAACTAAGAGAACTTGTATGCTTGTCTAAAGAGATGAAACCGTTGCCATGCTGGTTAAAGATAGAAATATTGTATGCTTAGTTACACAGACACCGCTATCGAACGAACCGTTGTCATGCTAATAAGAAAGAGTAAAAGATTGCTAGCACTTATCTTGGTATCGTATGCTAAACTAGAATACTTGAATGCTTGTCTAAAAGAGATAGAATTGTATGCTAGATTTATAAAACTGTTCTTGCTTGTTACTTGTTAAAAGAGCTAGATTGCTTGAACATATTTTATTGATTTCTTGTAAAGAGATAGAACTTCATGAATAGCTTGAACTTGTGCATCTAGACTAATAGTCCTCCCTGAGACTTGAAGTCCTTATTTACGGGAGGGTGTGGCTATTAGGCAAGAGTATTGAGAGCTCAGACTCTATAGCTTGATAGATATGCTTGTTTGCTTGCTTGTTCTAGATCATGTGCATCATATGTTATTTATCTGATAGAAGTGCATTCATGTATTGGTCTGACAACTTGTGCACAAGGTTTATCTCTCGAGCGGTTCTTGGGGCACTAAAGATCGTTCAGCCTAGGAGAGATCTAGAACACCCTGAGGCTAGAAGTCCTTATTTACGGGAGGGTAAGACTTTTAGTATCGTGCTGAACCATGTGTCCTGGCAGCTATTTTGAGCGTATTTTAGTGTATAGCAACCATGCATTTCAGCAGCTATTAGCCGATATGTCATTAATGAGATGGGCTTGTATGTCCCACTTGCTAATCCCGTGAAGGGGACCATCATGTAGTTAGGGCGCATGCTAGGCTAGCCTTCTTGCATACCTAACTATTTGATGCAGAGACGGACAGGGAAAGAGAACCTCATTTATATATATATGCATATGTTGCTAACTTGTATGTCTGCTGCAGGGATAATCGTTCGACAATAGGTAAGGATCACTAAATAAGTGATAACTTGTATTTCCTTATGTCCCTTATTATTTATGCTAAATGTGATACATCTATTTTACATTGAATATGTTGCTACCCCTATTGCATCAAATTGTATAGTCCGCTTGTTGTACTTATCTTGATATGAGATAAACAGTCCGCTAGAGAACCTTTGTTCCTAAGAGATCGAATATGGCTCACAATACATGATGCACTGGACGATAGAACACTGCCTCTATAGCTTGCTTGTATGTATTGGATACACAAATTGGTTTCAAATCTATGTTTTCATATCGTGGCTTAGTTTTAATTTCGAGGACAAATTTTTTATAAGTTGGGTAGAATGTAAAACCCCCTAATTTTAAAACATTTTATAAGTATTTAATTAGTCATTTAATTTAATTGCATTATTTTCTAGTTAATTAGAAAATATAAATTTATTGAATTTAATTATTAGGTAAAGATGCATTTAGAATTTATGGGCAAAACTATTTTTTTTTATTTTTTTATTTTAGGAAGTCTTATAGAAGGCTAAGAGATTTTTAGGAGGTGCGAAATAACTTTTCTAGATTTTATTACCATACATATATATATATATAAATAAATATATATGAATATATAAGTAATTGGATAAATAAAAAGAAAAAGAAATAAATAAAATCTTAAAGCAAATAATTAACAAATAAACAAATTCCTAAGTAACTAAGCCTAGTTTTTAAAGACCTAAGCCTAAAACTCTAATACCTAGCTAAACCCGCAGTAGCAGTTCCCCACCCCACATCAACAAGCCTGCGAGCTAACCCCTCACCGCTCCCCGCCTATATATACATCATATTAAAGAAGAACCCTAACCCTAACCCTATCTACTCTACGACCTGCGCCGACCCCGACCTCCACGACACCGACCGGAGCAACCGCAGCCGCCACCGCGTCCGCCGTCCGCGACCGCACGACCTCGCAACGTCGCAGCAGAAATTGACTGCGACGTACCATACTTCACGCACTATTTCCTGTTCCATCTTGCAACCAAATTCTGATCCATCTTTTTTGGTATGTTCATGACCTATCCCTCTTCCAACTCTGTATATTAGCTTTCATCGAACAACGTTATTAACTAGGTAGAAATCGACGCCAAGTTGAGGAAAAACCACAATTTTTAAACTGCATAAACTGTTGCGTTGACCCAAGTTTAAAGACTGATAGCTTCCTCCACAGACATCCAAACTTAAATTTTGTTTTTACTATGTGAAGACCATATAACCAAGATCATTTTTTGTTAATTATATTATTTTATTTGGTGTTATATGTTAAAATAAATTGGGTTAAAAATTATTAAAAACTTATTTTCGGAACTTCAAAATTTGTGATACGGAGCGCGCCCCGCCAAACGGGACCGCTCTGTCGCATACCAATTGCATCGAAAGGCGCGTATGGTATATCCTGACATGTGGGATTTTGTGAAAACTAATTTGGACGTATATACGCGTCAAAATTAATCCGTATCCGTGAAAAGTCCCCGTATCGTGACTTTTGCAAAATATTGCCCCATTTAGTGTACGCTCGTCGGAATGTGACAAAACTTGCGCCATTGGATTTGTGGTATCATGCTGGTCCTGTGACCCAAGTTTCACATGATTCCGAGATAGTTGACCAAGCTGCCTATTTGCGTGCCCCACGGTTGACTTTTTAGGCTAATTTGTGTCCGGCTCACCAGAATCCAAAATTGGACATACAGTTGAGTTCGTATTGACATTTAGAATTTGATTGACCTATTATTTGTCCCATTTAGAGACCATTACCACTAGCACGCATTTTGGTGCAAAGTGGGCCACATGTGGACCCTGTTTTGACCCAAAATTACTATTTTGCCCCTGTGTCCAAATTGGACGAAAGGATAGTGTTTCTAGCTATCTCGCTGATTCTGAGATTATTGGTGATGTTCATTTCAGCATCTGGAGACATTTATTCGGAGGCCATAGTTCCTGATCCTGTGTACCTGACATCTGGACGTTTACACTATACAGATTTCTTGCCAGGCAAGTATACCTTGCCATTGTACTATAATTTAAATTCCATATGATGCATGCATTTTATTTCTGTCTTTTAGTTCATATATTTTAACTGTTATATAAACTGCGCGTCTAAGGATAACTTGGGTGCAACGACGGTGGCATCGTATTCTGTTTTTATTATATATATGCATGTTGACCTAGCTTATGAGACTACCCCATTATCATGAGGCATTTTATGTTTCATTGGCCATGACACAGTTATTACACAAGTGTGAGTCTCATGTAGGACATGGACTTGCGTATTCGGCTGGCCATTGGTACATATAGGTCGTACGACGGATAGGGATAACTGCTGATAGAAATTTATATGTTAGAAGACATGGAACTTATTTAGAGGTATCATTATGTCATGGATGTGACATGCTTAGAGCATGGGGTGGAGAGAACAACAAGTAAGGTGTTTGGACTCCTTTGTACTTTCTTTTTTGTAATCTGTACGCTCCACTGGAGATGCGCGGTCATGATGACCCCTATATTACCTGGCGGCCTCTGAGGTTCAAAAGACGTCATGCTTTGTAGGCCCCTGAATCTCTAAGAGAATCATGTTAATCCTATTTTGACTAGATAGCCCACTTGTTGGAAAGTTGTTCTCAAACTACATTCACATAGATGGTTAGGCGACCCATTGGATGTTTATTTTCATTACTTTATTGGCATATTTATATGTATCTTGTTATGTCCCTCTGAGAACATGGTACCTTTCCAGATATAGACGGACATGATTACCCACAGGAGTACGGACCCGGACCTGACGCTTCATACCAGACTGAGGAGGTATTATCTTCAGAGTACCTTTGATTCATCATAGATGATGGATATTCCAGTTGCTATTTTCTTTATTGACATTTATCTTATATTATAGTTTGATCTCTTCTCTCATTTATTAGTTTTTAGTATAGTCGATTTGCAGTGGATTTGTTTTCACCCGACTATCATACTTTGAGACTTCATATTTGATATTCAGTTATTCATTCCTATTTCTTTATTTATGATGTGGATGAGATATAGATTGCATGTGACTTATTGACTGTATATTGCCACTTGTGGATTTGATATTCATAATACAGCATACGTATGTGTATGGTTTCCATATATTGGAGTTCGTATACATACGACTGGCGTGTTACGTATTCTTAGTCCTACTTATTTTGGGGCTGGGGTGTGACAACTTGATACTTGCATTACTTTCTTATCATTTCTTTCATTCTTTTATTATACAGTCCCCGGTATAGGAAACCGCCTTGACGACCTTATGGTCCCGAAGCCTTTCCATATTTTTATTGCTTGTCTCGGAACGACTATTTTGATAGTCTTCATGCCTCAGGTAAGTGAATCATGATCCAAACTTATGTTCCAGATCGTGGCATGAATCTACGAGACTAGCATTAAAATGAGACAAGTGAGTACTAATTAGCACATAAAGCAGGCAAGCATCGAAATAATAGAAACATAAACTGCTATGGTAGCACAAGTCTAAAGGGTTAGTGCGAGGATTTAAAATCGTGCAGAGGCATATAGTATGACGTAATCGATAAGACTAGTAGTGTAAACATGTAAAATAATGTACTATAAAGAGTATATAATAATCTTCTCACAGCATTAGCAGAGTCTACTTGCACGAAGCTAAAGTAGCATGCGAGGGTCCAAATATAAGCCAAGTTTTATTTCCATGTTCTAACACAAGCAATACAAGAATAGGATTATTCTCATAGCTAGGTGTGTTATATTCTTATTAGCATGCATTGGTTGATTCGCCTAGTAACTAGCATATATCTTCGTATTTTTAAGTGTGCAGGCTAAGCAAAGACAGGTTCATCGTTGCTACCCACGTTAGCAATGATTCACCTTAGTCGAGCGATACTCCGAGCGCGCCTTTGAAACTCTAAGTCTGAAATCCTGAAGGACCAAGTGTTAAATCCTTTGCTTCAAGCAAGTTTTTTCACAGAGAAAAGTGGGTCGGTGTGGTGCCCCGCTCCCCCTATTCGGGGAGCACGGCTAAGAAATACAAGACGGTATCGTTCAGCTCCACGACGTGCCCGTATCCATAGTCTCCGATCGAGATGGTCGATTTATATCGCATTTTTGGGGAAGCCTGCTGTCAGCAATGGGGATGAAGTTGAAGTTCAGCTCCACCAACCATCCACAGACCGACGGCCAAACAGAATGCGTCAACCAGATCCTCGAAGACATGATGCGACTCTGTGCCTTGGATTTGAAGACTAGTTGGGACCTGTATCTACCGTTAGCCGAATTTGCTTACAACAATAGTTATCAATCAAGCATTCATATGGCGCCGTATGAGGCGTTGTATGGGCGGAAGTGCAGATCCCCGATCTGTTGGGACAAAGTAGTGAACGGCAGATCCTTGGCCCTGAGCTTGTGGAACAAACCGTTCAGAAGGTTCGCTTGATTTGGAAAAGACTAAAGGTAGCTCAAAGCCGTTAAAAGAGCTATACGGATATACATCGACGACACCTTGAGTTTCAGGAAGGCGATCGGGTATTTCTTAAGGTTTCGCCCATGCGAGGAGTCAGCAGATTCGGAGCAAAGGGGAAGCTAAGTTCGAGATTTGTCGGTCCGTTCGAAATACTAAAGCGAGTTGCCTCAGTTGCGTATCAGATTGCCCTACCACCATCCCTATCCGATGTAGACGATATTTTCTATGTTTTTCAACTTATGAAGTATGTGTATGACCCAAGCCACGTGGTAGATATTGAACAACTGAATCTTCAGGCTGACTTGTCATATGTAGAACAACCTGTGCAAATTTTAGATCAGAAAGAAAAGCTGCTCCGGAGTCGTTCGGTTCCTCTCGTGCGCGTGCTTTGGCGGAATCACTCTGTCAAAGAATCTACTTGGGAAGTTAAATCCGAGATGAGGGAAAGGTTCCCCTCATTATTTCCTAGTGGTAGGTTCTATTCCTTAAGTTTCGGGATGAAACTTCCAATTAGTTGGGTAGGATGTGGTACCCCGTTCCCCCTATTCGGGGAGCGCGGCTAAGAAATTCAAGATGGTATCGTTCGATCGGGATAGATTGAAACAAGAACTCATCCTCTTTATGGATTTGCTTCTTCGAAATCGATTCCCATATTCAGTAGACCGTGCCCCCGGGATCGACTTAGCGGCAGAGTCAGGAGGGACCTCTCCGCTGCATCTTTTGTTGCCTAGTTTTCGCTGTCGCTTGTTGCTTTCGTGCCTTGAGTTGGTTTTCAAATTTGCTTGAGTTTTCTTGAACGGTTTCGATGGATTTCATTACTTTCGTTCGTGAAATGCACTTCAATTTCGATATTGGAAAGGGTGAAAGAGGTATTGATCAGCTGTTCGTGGCAATGTAGGTGAACCAGCAGTAGGCACCGCTCGAACGGACTCCTGAAGCATCTCTTTCCTTCTTTCTTCCAACTACTAAGTGAGTGGTTACCATCTCGATTAGCTGGCCCTTCGTCCAGTCTTCACATCTAAAATCTTGTATTCGTGCTTGCCCCGATCAAACGATACCAAGTAATAATGAAAAGACTACAAGATAATAAGGGAATAAACTTGGGAAAATTATGCTTGTCAAATGAAACTTGTGAACGGTTACTTACTTACATGCTTGCTCATTTAAAATGTTCATCATATGCATAAATACAAGTTAGAATGTTTATTTCTTCTATAGATATGCTATATGTAGAACACTCCTTGGCATGCAACAAATTGATCAGGGAGACTATGCAAAATAAACCATATAATGCTACATATCTCCTGATTTTATTGCCTCAACTACATAAATGGTTAACTTACACAAACGCCATTGATCACGGACAACTTGTGCACCAGGCCTATGGTTCATGCGGACGGTTGCTGGTGCACTAGCACCGATCCGATCCGGACGAAACTTCAAAAATAGTCTTCCCCATAGGTGGGATGGCGTGCAGCGATACATGTGCCTCCGTCATTTTGGCCCTAAGACTAAACTCGTCCCTTGTGGCATACGCCAGTGATCCCCTCGTATATTTAAACCTGTTACAACTAACTTATGTCTTCTTAGCAGGGAAGGCATGGTATGTATTGTGCAGGTGGTTCAGACGGACAGGTAAATGTCACCGAGCGGTGGCAGGTTATTTCATTGATTTCTATATCTATTGCTTGCTGTAAAATAAACTAAGGCAAGATAGAAAGACCACAATAAATATGCATGCTTTATTAAAACAATGTGTTGATTGGCATAGTTGGGTTAGCTTGCCTTCACCAGTACGTTTTGATGTACTGACCCTCGTTGAAACAGGTTCCCCGCGCTAAGGAGAATCGAACGAGGAGCAGAAGTTAATCCCCCAATCCTGTAAACCCCCTCGACCAAAATTCAGGGTTAATTAACACAGATAGCATAATTAGGGTTAATTAGATACAATTAAGATTTATTATATAGGTATTATAATATTTGTGCAGTGTTTTGTTACTTAGGACACCTTACCGTTGTCCCGATATTTAGGACACTACCCTAGCTGTTACCCTGAAATAAATTACATACACTTGGCCTAGACATACTAACCTGCCATAATGACCCTTGTGTGACCCCCAGATACTGATTTTTGTGCTTGATTTTAGTCGCACAAAAATCGTTACAAACGTCCGTACGTAAATTAAATTTATTGTATATTTACGTTCGTTGTCCGTTCCAATCGAAATTGAGACCCAACCTCAACCCGTTTTGACCAACCCCGATCATGACATTATTATAATCTAAGCCTACCAAGTCAATGATGCTTATTCCACCCAATTTAGACCCCCTGCTTTTATTAAATTAATTTAGAGACACCCGGTGCATTAATTATAATTTAATTAGTGTAGTGACCTAACCTCACTCAAATTAGACCCAACTCCAACCCAAACCCACACACACACCCACAAGCCTCATACAAAATACCATACACCATTCTAGTCTAATACAAAATACCAAACATGGTGTTTTGTCACATCAAATCTCCAATTTTAGATTTTATGCAATTTCTAAATTGTTCAGGGGCCTTTGTGCAAATTAGCAATGAGGTGCCCCCCTCTCATTGGCCCAACCACATGAAGAAAGAACCCATATTCTTTGACCGGTCCATAATTTAATTCCCCCCCATTTTTCATATACTAACATCAATTTTTGGAGGGCACATCATGACCCTTCATTCAAATGCCTTTAATCCTAGCCCAATATCCAATATGTGGAGACCCTCACACAACCCTAGGCATACTAGCAGCCAACCCTAATCCTAAGACAGCCCCTCTCTCTTTCTCCTATATATACATCATGTTATATCACATTAAAATGCACACAAACCCAAAATACTCAACACAAAACCCTATTTCCTAAAAACCTCAGCCCACAGCCACCACCCCAATCCGAGCATCCTGCAGCCTCCTTCCGGCCAGCCATCGCCTCCGGCCACCCCCGCGAAGACCCTACTCCATCCGGCGACCCTTCCCCCACCTACAACCACCGCCCTCAGCCACCTTGCCGCCCACAGCCACCCCCAGCTCCACCATCCTCAACCACAGACTCACCTCCCCTGAGCTCGAGCCGACCACCCGAGCCCCGACTAGCCCGCCACCCTAGCTCGCCCAACCGCCAAAGTCAGGCGATGCCTCCGCCGGCTTGTCCCCTCCGTTCCCGTCGCGGCTCGCCCCCAGATGACGCCGCAGCCGGCCGCCATGACCCCGCAGCGCCGTCAAGTGCTAACTGCTGCTGCTGTCAACTTCTTCCCCGCGCGCTGCCGGAGCTCCGCCAGGCCACCCACGTCGTCGACGACCTGTCCGGCAGACCCCCCTCGACCCCTCCTACACTTCGGTACGTATAAATATATATATATACGGTATTTTATACGAGTATTAGGGACTGCATTTTCCTATATACTGTTTGTATATGAATATATATATATATTCTATAATTTGGGTATTATATATATATACAGTATATTATATATATACTACTGTATAATACAGTATTCTATATATATAAATACTTTATTTTGTGTGTTTTATTATATATATATATATATATATATATATATATATATATATATATATATATATATATATATATATATATATATATATATATATATGTATATGTATAGTATATACTATATACTTGTCATTAAATACCTAGTATGTATTAATATATATTGTGTGTATAAATATATATAAATACATATATGTATGTATATATATATACGTAGTGTATTTAGAATATTATATATTTGATACATATTGTGTATAAATATATAAATCTGTAAATTAGTATATTTTATGTGGTATATTAATTATTAGTACATTATATATAGTATATCAATTGTTGGTATATTATGTATGAGTATTAAATACATTATACCTATTATTAACATATATGTATATGTATATGTATATGTATATATATATATATATATATATATATATATATATATATATATATATATATATATATATATATATATATATATTTATATATTGGTATTTAGTATATTAGAGTATTATATAAATATATGAGTATATACATAAATACTTTGTGTATTAAAATAATATATGTTAGTATATATTATATATGATTACACTTTCTATTTTTGTACATATAAATATATATGTATACTATATATATACCTGTTGTATATATGTACCTATATATATAAATGGTTATATGAATATATGTAAATATATGTCTATGTATTAAATTAATATATATGGTATTATGTATTTTAAATACGTAAATATATTTTATGGAAATATGTATATGTACATATTTATTGGATTATTATTAAGGTATATCTATAAAAGCTATTTTAATGTGTAATATTAAACCTACGTATTTTTATTATGTTAAATATATATTAATGTACATATATGTATATATATGATATATATATATATATATATATATATATATATATATATATATATATATATATATAAATATATGTCCTATATGGTCCCACTAGATGTACAGACAAGATCTGCATCAGTGTATTGCTACAAGTAGTATGTCTTAGTCATACTATTGTAAGTGTCTGATGTTGATATTATTATATCATATATAGGATTGCTGGACCGTACAGCCGAGGCTTCAGGAGTAGGACATTGGCATTCGCAGCTACCGGACACAGGCAAGTATACCTTGCTGGATTACTGTTTAAATTAAATGATAAATGTTGCAATATACATGAACTGTGCGCGTACGAGATTGACTCGGGTGCAGTCGACGAATGCGTCGATGAGTAGTGTACTTGACCTAGGTGCTAGCTGACTCACCCACTACTGTGAGGATATTCTGATATCTTCCTAGACCGTGAATGTACACGTATTACGATGGTAAATTCATGTTAGGATGCCGGTCCGCATACCCGATTCGCTATCGGGGCGTACGACATGCATCATGGACTAGCACATAATCTAGAGTATATAGTTAGATGTGACTTGGCATATAGATACGGGATATTCACATCGTGTATTCGACTTGTGTATCCACATTGGGTGGGGAGGACAACTGATAAACATATGGGATACACACATCGGACTCTGTGGTATCCAGAGGAGCCACAGGTCCGATGACTTCCTATATTCAGATATCGAGCTCTTCGGAGTGTTACGGACGTATATACATTGCAGATACCTCATTCTTCAGAATAATGGACGTTACATGGACAGATACCATGCTCTTCGGAGTATGGACGTTATGCCTACACCTACTATATGTTTCGAGGTTGTCCTCACATTGAATTCACTTAGATGGTTAGCTCACCCCTTTATTTTATTCAGTACTATATCTGGCATGCATTTTGTATCTTGTTACGTCCCTCTGAGGACCTAGTTCTCTTCCAGATCTGGATGAGGCATATTACCCTACTGTGTACGTACCAGGAGTGGAGACGAGGTACGCTCTTGAGGAGGAGCTAGAGGTATTACCGTCGGAGTTTCCCTGATCATCTTGGTAGGCCTTTCGCCTAGGACTGGAGTATCTTATTTAGTTAGAAGTTGTTTCAGTCACACTATTTATTTTGTCTTCAGTACTTTATTTCATCATTTATAGTGGGTTTGTTCCCACCGGACATATTTCGGTTTGTATTATGACATTTGATTATGTTCTTACTTTCCAGTATTTTATTTCAGTATTTCTTGTTGTATTTGTGGATGAGATAGACTCTGCCTATTATATGATATTTTTAGACTTGTTAGATTTAGGACAGCGTAGCACGCTTCGCTAAGATCCATTAAATTGGGATATCCTCGGAGACGTGTCAGCTGGCCAATGCCACGTGGCCTGGTCCCGTGTATTTTGGGACTGGGGCTTGACATGGTTTTAGTGGTGGCCCATGCAGGTCCTTTCTTAAATGTTTATCGCTTGTGGTATGGTAACGTGCCCAGCGAGCCTGCAATAGGATTGAAATTACTAGGTCTCGTCCACTTGATTACGCCTTTGAACCTCTTCCGTATTTTTAAAATATCTGCATCCTGTTTGATTGATTTTGTACTCTTTTTTAATGAAGTTCTATCTCTTACAGCGAGATGAACCTATGCAGCAGACGCGAGACACTTGGTGCCATAGTACCATCAGCCCCCGCACCGAGGGAGGAGACGTCCCAGGGACCACCTGGAGAGCAGCCTCAGCCACAGGAACCGATGATCTCCCAGGCCCCGATGATACACTAGCATCAGACCTCTCCCGACAATGAGACGCAGCAGCCAGGAGGCCAGACATCCCAGACTGTCCCGATTAAGCACTTCGAGGGACAGACATCGAGAGCTACTCCGATGCCACAGTTCGAGAGGCTGACATCCGAGGAGACGCGATGAGGCAGCCGGAGGTACCACTACCACCACCTCCACCATTCCTACACCAGATGCCACCAACGGAGGGACTACCCCAGATGTTTCAATTCTTTCAGACGATGATGCAGGCACAGTGGCATCAGACTGAGACCCTGAGACAGGGCTTGATGGTTGTACTAGAGAGGGCACCTGCCCAAGCAATAACACCAGCACCTGTTCCTATCCAGCCAGTGGGCACTTTACGAGGCTTCCGCCAGATGGGTCCGAGAACCTTCTCGGGCAAGGAGACTGCAGAGGAGATCTCAGACTGGGTCTCCAACACTGAGATGTTATTGGAGGGTTCGCAGCTACATCCGAACCTCTGGATGACCGCAGTAAGGGCCCAACTCACAGGCAACGCCCATCACTGGTGGGATTCTATGGAGCGCAGCATCGGCAAGACGCAGACTTGGGAGGAGTTTCTGGAGTACTTCAATGCGAAGTATTTCCCTGCTACGGTCAGGAACACCCTGTACTCCCAGTTTCTGCACCTGGAGTAAGGAAACTTGACCGTGGACGCCTACGACGCAGAGTTCAGCCGACTCAGCTGATTCGGTGCAGCCCTGATCCCCAACGACCTGGAGAAGGCCAGAAGATTCCACCACGGCCTTTTCTTCGAACTGCAGAGGTATACCACTACTCAGGCGAGGATCTCTTATGAAGAGGTCCTATCAGAGGTGAGGATCCAGGAGGCAATAGGCGGAGGAGCGAGACGTTCTAGCACGAACGTACCAGCCAGAGTCCAGCACGGAGCAGGAGGACCGATCTGCCGTCCAGGAGCGCAGGCACAGTAGAGGACAACGCCGTACCAGCAGAAGGAGCTTCCGACTTGTCACCACTGTAGCAAGAGGGGACACATTGTTAGAGACTGCCGGAAGAAGTTCTGGCTCTGCATGATCTGTGGAGCAAGCCAGCACCTTGCCAGAGACTGCCCACAGCGCAGAGATGCAGCACCACAGACCGGGCAGAGGCCAGCAGCACCACCCTTGAGGATACTACCCCAGCAGGAGGTCAGCGTCCACCAGCTACCGGAGGACATCAGAGAGGACCACCCTTGGTCCCATAGGAGGCAGATTTCAACCAGGCCAAACAGCAGGCCGGAGGGCAGAGGTACGGACAAGCCTTTGCTTTAGCCACTATCGAGGAGGAACCAGAAGGGGAGGCTATTACAGGTACCATTTTAGTTGTATCATTACCTGCAACTGCACTATTTGATTCTGAGCTACACTATCTTTCATATCTAGTAGCTTCGTAGCTATGTATAAAGTAGCAACTTTCCCCTTACCTAAGAGTTGGAAGATTCTTACCGGAGGAGGCATCGTACCGGTTACCAGCACTATTAGAACGTGCTCGATAGTAGTTTATGGTAGAGAGATGAGAGCACAATTTTTGGTACTCCCAATGCCAACTTTCGACGTTGTTTTGGGCATGGACTGGTTAAGCCAGTACAATGCCGTACTAGATTGCCGGAAGGGTAGCATTACTTTTAGACCGCGAGGACACCCGGAGTTCGAGTACATGCGGGGCACCATCGAGCGAGGAGTAGGACAGACAGTTGGAGCTTACATGGCTATGGAGATGGCACCTCCAGAAATCGTTGCAGAGTTCGAGGATGTTTTCCCAGAGGAGTTGCCAGGCCTACCGCCTGATAGAGAGGTGGAGTTCACTATTGAGCTAGTACCTGGAGCAGCACCGGTATCTTCAAATGTGTACCGATTGGCGAAGAAGGAGCTTGACGAGCTGGAGCTACAGTTAGAGGAGTTGCAGATCAAGGGATTCATCTGTCCAAGTACATCACCCTGGGGAGCACCAGTGTTGTTTGTACCAAAGAAGGACGGGATATTCCGGATGTGCATTGATTACAGAGCCCTTAATACTTTGACTATCAAAAATAAGTACCCTCTACCACGGATCGACGATCTGTTCGACCAGCTGACAGGAGCAGTGGTGTTCACGAAGATCGACTTGAGATCGGGCTATCATCGGGTAAAGGTGCGAAGGGAATATATTCCAAAGACAGCATTTAGGACTCATTATGGTCACTACGAGTTCTTAGTGACGCCTTTTGGATTAACAAATGCGCCTGCTGTGTTTATGAACCTGATGAACAAAGTCTTTCACCAGTATCTGGACCAGTTCGTGGTAGTCTTCATCGACGACATCTTGGTGTATTCGAAGAGCCACGAGGAGCACGAGGAATACTTGAGGCTAGTGCTAGAGACACTGAGACGTGAGAGGCTTTATGCCAAGCTGAGCAAGTGCAAGTTTCTCCTAGATCGTGTCGCATTTCTTGGACACGTTATCTCGGGAGACGACATTTTGGTAGATCCCGCAAAGATTTTGTCAGTAGAGATGTGGCCGACCCCTACCAATGTCTCGGAGGTGAGGAGTTTCCTAGGACTTGTCGAATATTACCGGAGGTTCGTAGAGAACTTCGCAAGGATCGCAGAGCCGATGACCCGCTTGACCCGCAAGGAGCAGGAGTTCACCTGGACAGAGGAGTGTCAGACGATATTCGATGAGCTGAAGAAGCGTCTGACTACAGCACCCATCTTGACCATACCTTCTGGACCCGGAGGATTCGTGATCTATAGCGATGTGTCCGGGAAAGGATTAGGATGCGTCTTGATGCAGCATGGGAAGGTTGTGGCCTATGCCTCTAGACAACTGAAGACCCTTGAGAAGAACTATCCTACCCACGACTTGGAGCTTGGCGCAGTGATCTTTTCTTTGGAGCTTTGGAGGCACTACCTGTACAGAGAGCGCATAGAGATATTCACCGATCACAAGAACCTGAAGTACGTCTACACCCAGAAGGACCTGAACCAGAGGCAGAGACGTTGGCTCGAAGTGATGGCGGACTTCGAGATCGAGCTATAGTACCATCCGAGAAAAGCTAATGTGGTAGCCGATGCTTTAAGCAGGAAGCCCATAGCATTTTTCCTGACTACCCAACAACATCTGTTGAGAGATCTAGAACATTTGGGTATAGTGGTCATTATGCCCAGAGTAGACGGCCAAATGTCGAGTTTCCAGGTGCAATCGACATTGGTGGAGAGGATAAAGGCTGCGTTGCCGACAGACGCCAGATTTTAGAGGCTTCGACAGAGGACAGAGACTGGAATACAGACGGGACTGCATATACACGAGGACAGGACCTTGAGATGTGGAGATCATCTCTATGTTCCGAATGGACAGCTTCGTCAGGAGCTGATGACGGAGGCGCAAAGTTCGACCTACTCTATTCATCCAGGAGGCACGAAGATGTACCGAGACCTGAGGCAGTAATATTGGTGGCATGGGATGAAGAGGAAGATAGCCCACTTTGTGGCTAAGTGTCTGGTGTGTCAGCAAGTCAAGGCTGAGCATCAGAGGTCTCTCGGATTACTTCAACCGCTCCCGATACCGGAGTGGAAGTGGGAGCACATCACCATGGACTTCGTTACGGGTTTCCCGAGAAGTCCTAGTGGTCGCAATGCAGTATGGGTAATCGTAGATAGACTCACCAAGTCTGCCCACTTTTTACCCTTCAGGGTTGGGCAATCTACGGAAGTCTTGGCAGACATGTACATGAGGGAGATCATGCGACTGCATGGAGTGCCAGTCAGTATAGTGTCTGACAGGGATACGAGGTTCTACTTTTGGAGGAGTATGCAAGAGAGTCTTGGTATCCGCCTAAAGTTCAGTACTTCGTACCACCCGCAGACAGATGGCCAATCCGAGCGCACCATTCAGATACTGGAGGACATGTTGAGGGCATGCATACTTGACTTCAGTGGTTCATGGGAGGACCATTTGCACTTGGTCGAATTTTCCTACAATAATAGCTATCAGGCGAGCATCCAGATGGCTCCCTATGAGGCATTATATGGTAATAAGTGTCGTTCCCCAGTATGTTGGAGTGATGTAGGCGAGAGGCAGATTCTAGGGCCAGAGTTGGTCGTCCGTACAGTGGAGAAGGTGAAGAAGATCCAAGGGCATCTACGAGCAGCACAGGACAGGCAGAAGCATTGGGCTAATGTGCATCGACGACCCCTAGAGTTCCAGGTTGGAGATCATGTGTTCCTGAAGATCTCACCTACCCAAGGAACCATCAGATTTGGAGGCAGAGGAAGCTGAGTCCGAGGTACATTGGACGATTCGATGTGCTAGAGCGCGTCGGAGAAGTTGCTTACAGGTTAGCCTTGCCACAGACATTTGAAGGAGTTCACGACGTCTTCCATGTATCTCAACTGAGGAGGTACATACCAGATCCGAGTCATGTGCTTGACCACTCGGAGATCACCGTTGGTCCGAGTTTATCATACCGGGAGGAGCCATTAGAGATCCTAGACCGAAGCGAGAAGGTACTGCGAGGACAGACTATCCCTCTAGTTCGTGTCGCATGGAGGCATCATGCACCAGGTGAATCAACCTGGGAATGAGAGGACGATATTCAGCAACGCTTTCCCCATCTCTACGAAGGCCTAGGTATGTGATAGCATTTTATTTCAATCAATAGTTTTTCTATATGTCTGTTTTAATTTCGAGGACGAAATGCTCTAAGGAGGGTATGTTGTAAACCCCCTCGACTAAAATTCAGGGTTAATTAACACAGATAGCATAATTAGGGTTAATTAGATACAATTAAGATTTATTATACAAGTATTATAATATTTGTGCAGTGTTTTGTTACTTTGGATACCTTACCGTTGTCCCAATATTTAGGACACTACCCTAGCTGTTACCCTGAAACAAATTCCATACACTTGGCCTAGACATACTAACCTACCATAATGACCCTTGTGTGACCCCCAGATACTGATTTTTGTGCCTGATTTTAGTCGTACAAAAATTATTACAAACGTCCGTAAGTAAATTAAATTTATTGTATATTTACGTTCGTTGTCCGTTCCAATCGAAATTGAGACCCAACCTCAACCCGTTTTGACCAACCCCGATCATGACATTATTATACTCTAAGCCTACCACGTCAATGACGCTTGTGCCACCCAATTTAGACCCCCTGCTTTTATTAAATTAATTTAGAGACACCCGGTGCATTAATAATAATTTAATTAGTGTAGTGACCTAACCTCACTCAAATTAGACCCAACTCCAACCCAAACCAACACTCACACCTACAAGCCTCATACAAAACACCATACACCATTCTAGTCCAATACAAAATACCAAACATGGTGTTTTGTCACATCAAATCTCCAATTCCAGATTTTGTGTAATTTCTAAATTATTCAGGGGCCTTTGTGCAAATTAGCAATGAGGTGCCCCCTCTCATTGGCCCAACCACATGAAGAAAGAACCCACATTCTTTGACCGGTCCATAATTTAATTCTCCCCTATTTTTTATGTACTTACATCAATTTTTGGAGGGCACATCATGACCATTCATTCAAATGCCTTTAATCCTATCCCCATGTCCAACATGTGGAGACCCTCACACAACCCTAGGCACACTAGCAGCCGGCCCTAATCCCAAGGCAGCCCCCCTCTCTCTCTCCTACATATATATCATGTTACATCACATTAAAATGCATACAAACCCAAAATACTCAACACAAAACCCTATTTCCTAAAAACCTCAGCCCACAGCCACCACCCCAACCCGAGCATCCCGCAGCCTCCTCCCGGCCAGCCACCGCCTCCGACCACCCCCGCGATGACCCTACTCCCTCCGGCGATCCTTCCCCCACCTACAACCACCGCCCTCATCCACCTCGCCGCCCACAGCCACCCCCTGCTCCACTATCCTCAACCACAGACTCACCCCCCCCGAGCTCGAACCGACCACCCGAGCCATTACTAGCCCGCCACCCTAGCTCGCCCGGCCGCCAAACTCAGACGACGCCTCCGCCGGCCTGTCCCCTCCGTTCCCGTCGTGGCTCGCCCCCAAACGACGCCGCAGCCTGCCGCCACGACCCCGGCAGCGCCGTCGTGTGCTAACTGCTGCTGCTGTCAACTTCTTCCCCGCGCGCTGCCGGAGCTCCGCCCGGCCACCCATGCCATCGACGACCTGTCCGGCGGACCCCCCTCGACCCCTCCTACACTTCGGTACGTATAAATATATATATATATATATATATATATATATATATATATATATATATACGGTATTTTATACGAGTATTAGGGACTGCATTTTTCTATATACTGTTTGTATACGAATATATATATATATATATTCTATAATTTGGGTATTATATATATACAGTATATTATATATATAGTACTGTATAATACAGTATTCTATATATATATATACATTATTTTGTGTGTTTTATTATATACTATATATATATATATATATATATATATATATATATATATATATATATATATAGTATATACTATATACTTGTCATTAAATACCTAGTATGTATTATTATATATTGTGTGTATATATATAAATACATATATGTATGTATATATATACGTAGTGTATTTAGAATATTATATATTTGATACATATTGTGTATAAATATATAAATCTGTAAATTAGTATATTGTATGTGGTATATTAATTATTAGTATATTATATATAGTATATCTATTGTTGGTATATTATGTATGAGTATTAAATACATTATAACTATTATTAACATATATGTATATGTATATATATATATTTATATATTGGTATTTAGTATATTAGAGTATTATATAAATATATGAATATATACATAAATATATTTATACTTTGTGTATTAAAATAATATATGTTAGTATATATTATATATGATTACACTTTCTATTTTTGTACATATAAATATATATGTATACTATATATACCTGTTGTATATATGTACTTATATATAAATGGTTATATGAATATATATGTAAATATATGTCTATGTATTAAATTAATATATATGGTATTATGTATTTTAAATATGTAAATATATTTTATGGAAATATGTATATGTACATATTTATTGGATTATTTTTAAGGTATATCTATAAA
Organism: Iris macrosiphon; assembly: GCA_036927795.1. Lineage (NCBI taxonomy): Eukaryota > Viridiplantae > Streptophyta > Magnoliopsida > Asparagales > Iridaceae > Iris > Iris macrosiphon. The sequence goes on from JAYESA010000020.1 coordinate 80,201,339, forward strand.
AGCTATTTTAATGTGTAATATTAAACATACATATTTTTATTATGTTAAATATATATTAATGTACATATATGTATATATGTGATATATATATATATATATATACATATATATATATATATATATACATATATATATATATATATATATATATATATATGTCCTACATGGTCCCACTAGATGTATAGACAAGATCTGCGTTAGTGTATTGCTGCAAGTAGTATGTCTTAGTCATACTATTGTAAGTGTCTGATGTTGATATTATTATATCATATATAGGATTGCTAGACCGTACAGCCGAGGCTTCAGGAGCAGGATATTGGCATTCGCAGCTACCGGACACAGGCAAGTATACCTTGCTGGATTACTGTTTAAATTAAATGATAAATGTTGTAATATACATGAACTGTACGCGTCCGAGATTGACTCGGGTGCAGTCGACGAATGCGTCGATGAGTAGTGTACTTGACCTAGCTGCTAGCTGACTCACCCACTACTGTGAGGATATTATGATATCTTCTTAGACCGTGATACTGTACACGTATTACGATGGTAAATTCATATTGGGATGCGGGTCCGCGTACCCGATTCGCTATCGGTGCGTACAATATGCATCACGGACTAGCACATAATCTAGAGTATATAGTTAGATGTGACTTGGCATATAGATACGGGATATTCACGTCGTATATTCAACTTGTGTATCCACATTGGGAGGGGAGGACAACTGATAAACGTATGGGATACACACATCGGACTCCGTGGTATCCAGAGGAGCCACAGATCCGATGACTTCCTATATTCAGATACCGCGCTCTTCGGAGTATTACGGACGTATATATATTTCAGATACCTCATTCTTCGGAATGATGGACGTTACATGGACAGATACCATGCTCTTCGGAGTATGGACGTTATGCCTATACCTACCTATACGTTCCGAGGTTGTCCTTATATTGCATTCACTTAGATGGTTAGCTCACACCTTTATTTTATTCAGTACTATATCTGGCATGCATTTTGTATCTTGTTACGTCCCTCCGAGGACCTGGTTCTCTTCCAGATCTGGACGAGGCATATTACCCCATTGTGTATAGACCAGGAGTGGAGACGAGGTACGCTCTTGAGGAGGAGCTAGAGGTATTACCGTCGGAGTTTCCCTGATCATCTTGGTAGGCCTTCCGCCTAGGACTGGAGCTTCTTATCTAGTTAGAAGTTATTTCAGTCACACTCTTTATTTTGTCTTCAGTACTCTATTTCATCATTTGTAGTGGGTTTGTTTCCACGGAACATATTTTGGTTTGTATTATGACATTCGACTATGTTCTTACTTTCCAGTATTTTATTTCAGTATTTCTTGTTGTATTTATGGATGAGATAGACTCTGCCTGTTGTATGATATTTTTAGACTTGTTAGATTTAGGACAGCGTAGCACGCTTCGCTAATGCCACGTGGCCTGGTCCCGTGTATTTTGGGACTGGGGCGTGACAAAGACCACAATAAATATGCATGCTTCATTAAAACAATATGTTGATTGGCATAGTTGGGTTAGCTTGCCTTCACCAGTACGTTTCGATGTACTGACCCTCGTTGAAACAGGTTTCCCGCGCTAAGGAGAATCGAGCGAGGAGCATAAGTTAATCCCCTAATCCAGTCCAGCTGTAGGCACGCCTTGACCCGTGCCACCTTTTGAAGTATTTTGGAGATAGAAGCCAGCTACCCAAGCAAATATGCAGCTTCATGGAAAGGCCGTCGTTCTGACCCAAGGTCTTATATTTTTAGTTTAGTAAGGGATGTAATCTACAGGACTGCTATCTCATTTTCTGTCAACACTTTTATAAGCCCATAGAGGCAACCTTATGACTCAGTTCAAGGAGTTTGTAATAGATGTTCATATTGTCAACAAAGAGAACTTTTTCATGCTTTAATCTGTGCTTCAATTTATCTACGTACTCTGAATATGTGCTCGCTATGTGAAACAGAAATACTTAGCCTTGTGCGGTGTGCAATCTAGGCCCGCACGGTGGTCACGCCCGGGGGACGACTATCGATTCCACAGAATCGAGGTATGAAATGTTGGTATCAAAGCACAGCTTCAAAGTTCCTTTTGACTCTTCGTATGGAAAAGTTTCTTTAACGATAAATCCCTGTGCGAACTCTTGAACTTATTAGACCAAAATGAGATACGTTCATGCAATAAGTCCATAATACGTTATGATCCTGATGTAATTTACCTTTTTTCAAGGAATGACGCAAGCACAACGATCAGCGCAAGCACCGGGCGAGACACACGCCCAGGAAAGCAGTTCAGGCACTTCGGGAAGCTCACGTAGCCAATGAGCCGTATCCCGAGTTGATCCGCTTCAACAAGTGATGCAAATGTTGGAAGCACAACGACAGAGAGATGATGCCCGCCAAGCCAAGTTCGAGAGCAATCTAGAGGCCTGACTCTCAGTCCAACAAAAGCAGGTAGATACCCTGCAGCAACTTTTTCAGACTATGGCCTCCAACCAGTCTGCAGCAACAGCAGCGACTCCGGTGGAACAACCAATACTTGAAGTCGAGACACCGTCAACGCCAAGGACAAGGGAAGTGACTGCCTTCGCCTTCGGTGACTTCAAGAAAGTCTGCAATACGCCATTTAATAGGACTGAGGACCCGATCGTGGCCCTAGATTGGCTCACCGAGCTTGAAGACCATTTTTCTTTTCTAGAAGTACCTGAAGAAAAGTGCGTCGCATGTGCTCAACTGCAGCTTCGCCTCAATGCGCACGATTGGTGGGACGTGCATCGATGATCTCTTCCAGTTGAGAATGGAGGGGAGGCGATAGCATGGGCCATTTTTCATGGCGCATTTGAGGAAGAATTCATACCCCCGCCTGTGCGATGTCAGAAAGAAAATGAGTTTGTACAACTACGACAGGGCAGCATGACAGTTAAGCAATACTCTGCTGAGTTCAACAAACTTGCCAAATTTGCCAGCTCCTATCTACCCGATGCAGCGAGTCGTGCCAAACGATTCGAGGGAGGTCTACGTCCTGCCATCCATGTGCACGTAGTCATTCCACAGTATCAGACAATGCGGGAAGTTTTGATTCATGCCCTTTCCCTCGAACCGCAGTATCCTCACATTGTTGTCGGTGCTGTACAAACCTCCAATCACAAACACCATAGCAACAATAGAGGAAACAATGCTGCAAAGTATCCAAATAACGGCGGTTCGCAAAAGGAAAATTCAGGGCAACGATGTGAATTCTGTAGGAGGATAGGGCATGTTGCAAGTGAATGTCGTCAAAAGCATGGATTATGCCTCATATGTGGAGCTTCTGATCATGCCATTCCAAAATGTCCAAAATATTTAGAACGCCATCCTCCACAACCAAATCAGACTACTGCAACCCAGGTCAACCGAGCTGCACCTCAGCAAGGGCGTAATCAGGCTCAAGGCCGGGTCTATACCAGGACACGGGAAGAAGCTCTAGCTTCGGATACCGTCGTGTCAGGTACTTTGCTTTTCAATAATATACCTGCTCGTGTTCTATTTGATTCAGGTGCAATGAATAGTTTTATTTCCACAAATTTTGCCATGGAGAACAATGTAAAAATGACTCCGTTGTACCTAGATTTAAGTGTTAGCACCCCCTCCGGTACAAAAATACCTGTCCGTTCAGTATGCCAAGGTGGTCATATCTGTATTGGAGGAAGGAAGCTGTCGCTCGATATTTTAGTTCTAGATGTTAGGGACTATGATATCATTTTGGGAATTGATTGGCTTGGCGCCTGCGTGGCAACTATAGAGTGTGCAGAGAAGTGAGTCATTTTCGGTCTGCCCGGAGAAGCCGAATTCTGTTACACTAGTAGTCCAGCGACTGATACGACCAGGGCCTGCATGGCGATTTCAGCAAAATCTGCTCGGCGAATGCCCCACACAGGCTACGAGGGATTTCTAGCGTCGGTTCGGGACATACGGCAGGACTACGCAAACGTCGAGTCTACTTCCGTTGAGGAGGAGTTCCCCGATGTGTTTCCGAGCGAACTACCCGGCATGCCGCCAGACCGAGAGATTGAATTCACTATCAATACATTTTCAAACACGCAGCCGATCTCAAAGCCTCCGTACAGAATGGCCCCTGCAGAACTGAAGGAATTAAAATGCCAGGTTCAGGAATTACTAGATCGTGGGTTTATCCATCCGAGCGTGTCTCCTTGGGGTGCGCCTGTGCTCTTCGTGAAAAAGAAAGACGGAACGTTATGCCTCTGCATAGACTACCGGGAATTAAACAAGGTCACAATCAGAAATAAATATCCTCTACCATGGATAGATGACTTATTTGATCAGCTACAGGGGGCAACAGTGTTTTTAAAAATTGATCTTCGTTTGGGTTATCACCAGCTGAAGATTAAACCTGAAGACACGCCGAATACTGCCTTTCGAACCCGATACGAAAATTATGAGTTCTTAGTGATGCCATTTGGACTGATGAATGCACCTGCTGCATTCATGGATATGATGAATCGTGTATTTTGGCCCTTCATCGATAAATTCGTAGTAGTTTTTATCGATGGCATCTTGGTGTACTCGAAGACTAGGGATGAGCACGCAGGACACCTGCGGATGGTGCTGCAAACCCTTCGAGACAATAAGTTATATGCCAAATTGAGTAAATATGAATTTTAGCTAGACAGTATATCCTTTTTGGGGCATATCATCTCTTCGCAAGTCATTTTAGTTTATCCGAAGAAGGTGGAAGCCATTATGCAGTGGAAACGACCGGAGTCAGCTAGCGATATCCGAAGTTTTCTTGGACTGGCAGGCTACTACCGCAGATTTATACGAGACTTTTCTAGAATTGCTTCGCCCTTGACTCAGCTCACTCGGAAGGGAGTAAAATTCACTTGGATGGACGACTGTGAAGCTTCATTTACGGAATTAAAACAGTGCCTCGTCTCTGCCCCAATCCTCACTCTGCCGAACGGACCGGATGATTTCAAAATATACAATGATGCATCAGGTAAAGGACTGGGATGTGTCCTGATGCAAAGTGATAAAGTGATAGCCTTTGCATCTAGACAGCTAAAGCCTCACGAGCAGAACTACCCAACGTATGATCTTGAACTTGCCGCGGTAGTGTTTGCACTGAAGCTATGGCGCCATTACCTTTATGGCATACCGTATAAAATCTACACAGATCATAAGAGCTTGAAATACCTGTACATACAAAAGAATTTGAATATGTGGCAACGGCGTTGTCTTGAACTCCTTAGCGACTTCGATCGCATGATCAGATACACGCCCGATAAGGGGAACGTTGTAGCAGATGCACTGAGTCGAGTGTTCGTAGGGAGTTTGGCTATGAATGATATGCTGTGCCAGGATCTTGGATCCTTGGGCATTACTCTAAAGATCAGATACAAGAAGTCGGGGCAACTGGCACAACTGCGCCTCGAACCTGACTTGTTACAAAAGGTTAAGGCCGCTCAGAAGGATGACCCATTCTTGCAAAAGATTCATGCCCTTATCTCAGCAAGAAGGGCATCTGACTTTGCGGTAGGCATGGACGGGATGCTCCGAGTGAAGGAAAGACTATACGTTTCGAAGATGAGGCCCTCAGAAAGAGATCCTCACTGAAGCTCATTATGCTAGTTATACTTCTCATCCGGGTAGCAAAAAGATGTATCAGGATCTCCGCACGACGTTTTGGTGGCACGGCTTGAAACGGGATGTGGCACTGTTCGTGTCATATTGCATGGCTTGTCAGAGAGTGAAGGCCGAACACCAGAAACCGGGCGGAGAGCTACATAACCTTGCTATTCCATAGTGGAAATGGGAACATATAATAATGGATTTCATTGTTGGCTTGCCAAGGACGCAACGGGGACATGATGCAGTCTGGGTTATCGTCGATCGACTCACCAAGTAAGCTCACTTTCTGCCTATCAAAAACACTTGGGGTGCCGACCGCCTGGCTCAGATATATCTTAACGAAATCATTTGGCTCCACGACGTGCCCGTATCCATAGTCTCCGATCGAGATGGTCAATTTATATCGCGTTTCTGGGGAAGCCTGCAGTCAGCAATAGGGACGAAGTTGAAGTTCAGCTCTGCCTACCATCCACAGACCGACGGCCAAACAGAACGTGTCAACCAGATCCTCGAAGATATGTTGCGACTCTGCGCCTTGGATTTGAAGACTAGTTGGGACCTGCATCTACCATTAGCCGAATTTGCTTACAACAATAGTTATCAATAAAGTATTCAGATGGCACCGTATGAGGCATTGTATGGGCGGAAGTGCAGATCCCCGATCTGTTGAGACGAAGTTGGTGAACGACAGATCCTTGGCCCTGAGCTTGTGGAACAAACCGTTCAGAAGGTTCGCTTGATTCGGGAAAGACTAAAGGTAGCTCAAAGCCGTCAAAAGAGCTATGCGGATATACATCAACGACCCCTTAAGTTTCAGAAAGGCGATCGGGTATTTATCAAGGTTTCTCCCGTGCAAGGAGTCAGCAGATTCGGAGCAAAAGGGAAGCTAAGTCCGAGATTTGTCGGTCTGTTCAAAATACTAAAGCGAGTTGCCTCAGTTGCGTATCAGATTGCCCTACCACCATCCCTATCCGATGTACACGATATTTTCCATATTTCTCAACTTAGGAAGTATGTGTACGACCCGAACCACGTGGTAGATATTGAACAAATGAATCTTCAGGCTGACTTGTCGTATGTAGAACAACCTGTGCAAATTTTAGATCAGAAAGAAAAGCTGCTCCGGAGTCGTTCGGTTCCTCTCGTGCGCGTGCTTTGGCGAAATCATTCTGTCGAAGAATCTACTTTGGAAGTTGAATCCGAGATGAGGAAAAGGTTTCCCTCATTATTTCCTAGTGGTAGGATCTATTCCTTAAGTTTCAGGACAAAACTTCCAATTAGTTGGGTAGGATGTGGTACCCCGTTCCCCCTATTCGGGGAGTGCGGCTAAGAAATACAAGACAGTATCGTTCGATCGGGATAGATTGAAACAAGAACCCATCCTATTTATGGATTTGCTTCTTCGGAATCGATTCCCATATTCAGTGGACCATGCCCCCGGGATCGACTTAGCGGCAGAGTCAGGAGGGACCTCTCCGCTGCATCTTTTGTTGCCTAGTTTTCGCCGTTGCTTGTTGCTTTCGTGTCTTGAGTTGGTTTTTGGATTTGCTTGAGTTTTCTTGAACGGTTTATATGGATTTTATTGCTTTCGTTCGTGAACTGCCCTTCAATTCCGATATTGGAAAGGGTGGAAGAGGTATTGATCAGTTGTTCGTGGCAATACAGGTGAACCAGTAGTAGGCGCCGCTTGAACGGACTTCTGAAGCATCTATTTCCTTCTTCCTTCCAACTACTAAGTGAGTGGCTACCATCCCGATTAGCTGGCCCTTCGTCCAGTATTCACATCTAAAATCTTGTATTCGTGCTTGCCCCGATCAAACGATACCAAGTAATAACGAAAAGACTACAAGATAATAAGGGAATAGACTTGGGAAAATTATGCTTGTCAAATGAAACTTGTGAACGGTTACTTACTTACATGCTTGCTCATTTGAAATGTTCATCATATGCATAAATAAAAGTTAGAATGTTTACTTCTTCTATAGATATGCTATATGTAGAACACTCCTTGGCATGCAATAAATTGATCTGGGAGACTATGCAAAATAAATCATACAATGCTATATATCTCCTGATTTCATTGCCTCAACTAGATAAATAGTTAACTTACACAAATGTCGTTGATCACGGACAACTTGTGCACAAGGCCTATGGTTCCTGTGGACGGTTGCTGGGGCACTAGCACCGATCTGATCCGGACGGAACTTCAAAAATAGTCTTCCCTATAGGTGGGATGGCGTGCAGCGATATATGTGCCTCCGTCATCTTGACCCTAAGACTAAACTCGTCCCGTGTGGCATATGCCAGTGATCCCCTAGTATATTTAAACCTGTTGTAACTAACTTGTGTCTTCTTGGCAGGGAAGGCATGGTAATTATTATGCAGGGGTTCAGACGGACAGGTAAATATCACCAAGCGGTGGCAGATTATTTCATTGATTTCTATATCTATTGGTTGCTATAAAATAAACTAAGGCAAGATAAAATGACCACAATAAATATGCATGCTTCATTAAAACAACGTGTTGATTGGCATAGTTGGGTTAGCTTGCCTTCACCAATACGTTTCGATGTACTGACCCTCGTTGAAACAGGTTCCCCACGCTAAGGAGAATCGAGCGAGGAGCAGAAGTCAATCCCCTAGTCCAGTCCAGCTGTAGGCACGCCTTGACCCATGCCACCTTTTGAAGTATTTTGGAGATAGAAGCCAGCTACCCAAGCAAATATGCAGCTTCATGGAAAGGCCATCGTTCTGACCCAAGGTCTTATATTTTGAGTTTAGTAAGGGATGTAATGTACAAGACTGCTATCTCATTTTGTGTCAACACTTTTGTAAGCCCATAGAGGCAACCTTATGACTCAGTTCAAGGAGTTTGTAATAGATGTTCATATTATCAATAAAGAGAACTTTTTCATGCTTTAATTTGTGCTTCAATTTATCTGCATACTCTGAATATGTGCTCGCTATGTGAAACAGAAATACTTAGCCTTGTGCGGTGCACAATCTAGGCCCGCATGGCGGTCATGCCTGGGGGACGACTATCGATTCCACGAAATCGGGGTGTGACAGTCGGGTCATCGCACTTGCACCATTTAAATCGGCTCTCCGCTTGAACGTAATGGGTTATTATATTATACACCACTTAGAAGAAGTCTCGTCCACGAGACTTCCTGAGTGAAAATCGTTCTATCGTATACTATCGAATCTAACTCAAGTGTATTACTCCATATCCTTAGACCCCTTCGAACACAAAGTTCCTACTCATTTTTTCTCTTTCCCTGTCGCATGTGTGTTGGGTTTGTTTCATTGAATGACTTTATCACTCAATTCAAGTTTGCTATATTACTTGAATATCGTATCACTCGATCTCTAGTGCCCCTTAGTGCAAAACTTATATCGTTTAACGCAGGGAAGGATCTATCATGTACGATGATCTTAGAAAGCAACTGAGCTTCTGAGGGAGCGTTGGATGACTGCTGTCAGGATGCAGTTGATGGGCAATGCACATCACTGGTGGCTATCTGAGGAGAAATGGCTCAGACCAGATCGAGTTACTTAGGAGTTCTCTAGACTCTTCCAGGAGATGTACATTCCATCTATTGCTATAGCAGAACTTTAGGATAAGTTCAACCGCCTCACTCAGGGCAATATGACAGTGGAAGATTATAATATGGAGTTCATCCATTTGAGTCGCTTTGTCCATACTCTGATCCCGACAGAAGAAGAGAAGGCGAAGAAATTCTTTGATGGATTTAGATTTGAGTTGCATAGGTTGATCGACTCAGTCGTACCTACTTCTTACACGGACATCCTTGTCGCAGCTCGACGCATGGAGCGCGTCATCAGGAGAGAGTCCATCAAGAAATGGCCGTTCACATCATCACCAGCCAGAGCATCACAGGGAGGAGTTACAAAGAGACCTCACATGCACCAGCCACCCAGAGCTCCACAGATACTGTATTTATGTCAATATTGTGGCAAGCGAGGTTATTATGCGAGCGATTGTAAACGTAAGTTGGGACTATGCTTGGTTTATGGATCTGAATAGCACTCAGCACGTGACTGTATGGGGTTATAGAGAGAAGCACCGATGATTCCTCCACTAGCCTTAACAGAACCAACACCCACCCAGCAGCCATTTAGGCCAGCTTATCCAGTATTGGGAGCACCACAGATGGGAGTTGGAGGAGTCAGACTACTAACTCCAGGAGGGTATCAGCCGAGGCCACCTTTGGCACCACAGGTAGCACTATTCCAGCAGGCTCGACAGCAGCAGAGAGGATCAGCTCAGGGGCGAGAGCAGGCATTTGCCATGACTATTGAAGAGGAATCTACTGCAGGAGAGGTCATCGTAGGTACTATATTAGTAGCTTCATTACCTACTTTGGCATTATTTAATTTTGGAGCATCACATTCATTCATAGCTACTAACTTTATAGCCACACATAGAGTAGCTACCGTACCCCTTCTGAAGACTATGAGAATTCTTACGAGAGGTAGAATTATCCCAGTTAGTGATATTTGTAGATCTTGTTTTATAGTAGTTTATGGGCAAGAGATTCGAGCTCAATTTTTGATCTTTTCCATGCCGAATTACGATATTGTACTTGGTATGGACTGGATGAGTCAGTACCATGCGACTCTAGATTGTCGGCGTGGACATGTTATATTTAGACCGCTTCTTGAGGCACTCTCTGTAGAAGGGGAGTCCGAGTACCCAAAGGTTGTATCAGAATTTATGGATGTATTTTCTGATGATCTTTCAGGATTACCACCTGATCGGGAAATAGAATTCACCATAGACTTGACTCCAGGAGTAGAGCCTATCACTTCATCCGTGTACCGGCTAGCACCTAAGGAGTTAGTGGAATTGAAGAAGCAAGTTGATGATCTTCTAAAGAAGGATTTTATTCGGCCCAGTGTTTCACCATGGGGAGCACCCATACTATTTGTGCCGAAGAAGGATGGGACGGTACGCTTGTGTATTGATTACAGGGCACTAAATGCCTTAACCATCAAGAACCGGTATCCCTTGCTGAGCAATGATGATCTATTCGATCAGTTGAGTGGTGCTCGTATATTCTCAAAGATCGATCTCAGATTCAGTTATTATTATATTATAGTGCGGAAAGAGGATATACCGAAGACGGCCTTCAGGACCAAGTATGGACACTATGAGTTCTTAGTCATGTCATTTGGTTTAACCAACGCACCAGCTGTGTTTATGAGTTTAATGAAGAGATTCTTCCATCAGTACTTGGACAAGTTCATGGTTGTGTTTATTGATGACATCTTGGTATACTCCAAGATCCACGAAGAGCATGAGGAGCATCTCAGAATTGTGCTGGAGACGCTAAGGCAGGAGAGGTTGTACGCCAAGCTCAACAAATATGACTTTTTTTCTGGATAGGTTGCCTTTCCTGGGACATATCATCTTAGGAGAAGGACTTTCAGTTGATCTGGAGAAGGTTGCTACAATAAAAACTTGTCCCACACCTATATCAGTTGCGGAGGTGAGAAGTTTTCTCGGACTTGCTGGATATTATCGGAGGTTCGTGGAGAACTTCTCAAGGATTCCAAAGCCTATGACGCGGTTGACGCGTAAGGACCAGGAGTTTGCATGGATGAAGGATTTCCAAAAGTCCTTTGAGGAGTTGAAGAGACGATTAACGATAGCACCGGTCTTGACTCTTCCTTCAGGATCGGAAGGATACGTAGTTTATAGTAATCTGTCAGGCAGTAGACTGGGATATGTTTTGATATAGCATGGCAAAGTTATTGCTTATGCATCGAGGCAGGTGAAGGTTCATGAGAAGAACTACCCGACGCACAATCTCGAGCTAGCTGCAATAATATTTGCATTAAAGATATGGAGGCACTATCTTTACGGAGAGAGGCTAAATTTTTTTATTGATCACAAGAGTCTGAAGTATGTCTATACTCAGAAAGAGCTCAACATAAAGCAGAAGCATTGGTTAGAGTTGATGGTCGATTTGATATAGATTTGCAGTACTATCCGGGCAAGGCGAATGTCGTAGCAGACGCACTCAGCAGGAAGCCCACAGCTTATTTCTTGATGATGCAGTCCAAGTTATTAGAGGACCTACATGAGCTCAGGATAGAGGTTATTTTACCAGGGCAGAGTGGGCAGTTGGCTAATCTTAAGGTTAAGTCATCACTAGTGGAGAGGATTAAGGCGACATTTTCTACAGATGCTAGGTTCTGGAGACTTAAAGAGAGGACGGATGCCGACATGCAAATAGGACTTCAGATCCATGAGGACGGGACATCAAGGTACAAAAATTGCCTATATGTTCTGAATAGGAAGTTGAGACATGAGTTGATGTCTGAAGCACATAGATCTATGTACTGTATTCATCTGGGAGGTACGAAGATATATCGAGATTTAAGGCAGTACTATTGGTGGCATGGGATGAAGAGAGAGATTGCGCGGTTTATGGCAAAATATTTGGTCTGTCACCAGGTTAAGGTCGAGCATAAGAGGACCGCTAGTATGTTACATCCACTTACCATCCCCGAATAGAAGTGGGAACATATCACTATAGATTTCATTACAGGATTTTCAAGAAGCCCAAGTGGGAAGGATGCAATTTGGGTTATTGTGGATCGACTCACCAAATTGGCACATTTCTTACCGTTCAAAGTTGGATAGTCTACAGAGCTTCTAGCCGACATGTATATACGACAGATCATAAGGTTACATGGAGTACCGATTAGTATTGTGTCGGATCGTGACTCAGGATTTACATCCTATTTTTGGCAGAGCATGCAGGAGAGTCTTGGCACCCGACTCAAGTTCAGCAATGCTTACCATCCACAAACAGATAGTTAGTCGGAGCGCACAATCCAGATCCTAGAGGATATGTTAAGGTTATGCATGTCAGACTTTGGAGGGTCTTACAACAATAGCTACCAGGCGAGCATCTAGATGACACCTTTTGAGGCATTATATGACAGAAAGTGCAGGTCTCCTATATGTTAGAGTGATATGGGTGAGCGTTAGATACTCGATCTAGAGTTGGTAATGCAGACAGTAGAGAAGGTAAAACAAATTTAAAGCCATCTGTATAGAACTCAGGACAGATAGAAGCACTGGGCTGACACACACCGCCGACCTTTGGAGTTCAAGGAAGGTGAACATGAGTTTCTAAAGATCTCTCATAATCGTAGCACTATTCGATTCGGGAGCAGAGGCAAGTTGAGTCCAAGGTATATTGGACCTTTTGATATTTTGGAGCATGTTGGTGAGGTAGCGTACCATCTAGCATTACCCCCATCTCTAGAGGGAGTACATGATATATTCTATGTCTCACAACTGAGGAGGTACGTGACTGACCCAAGTCATGTAGTTGATCATTCCGAGATTTTAGTAGGTCCGAGTTTGACTTATGAGGAGCAAACAGTTGAGATACTGGATAATAGTGAAAAGACATTGGGGTGTCAGACGATCAGACTGGTTCAGATAGCTTGGAAGAATCACTCTCCAGGTGAATCGACTTGGGAACGGGAGGATGTCATACGACAGCATTATCCTCATTTATTCGAGGATGCAGGTATGACCTAAGAACTACCCATAGATTACCTTGTCTTTATAAATTCCTAGAGTAGTTTAATTCTTAATTGCGATAACGCAATTCTTTCAAGGAGGGTAGATTGTAAACCCCCTGAAATTTAGATAAGGATATTTTAGTAATTTTATTATTTATTTAAATAAATTATAAATCATTAAAGCAATTTCTAGAATTTAGAAGCCCTTTAGTGTAGTTCTAATGTCAGGAGTACAATACTAGTTTTTTTGTCAAACCAACTTTGCATAATAGGCTTAGCTGAGCCAAATTAGGCTTATGGAATGGACGTCTCTCATAATTGTGAAATCCTACACTTCGTTTTGGTCGCACAACAACCACGACGCTTTTTGACTCAAAATATGACACTTGGACACTTTTCCGTTGTAGTCAATTTAGACGAGCAACATGAACCCAAAATTTGACACTGACTTTTATAACCCCTATCCTAACACAACCAACTATTCACATGAAATTGGTGTCACATTTATTTGAGTCCCCGTAGGCTCCAAAAATAATATAGAAATACCATACATTTTAATTAGTCAAAAATGACCCTTTTTGATTAATTGCACCTAACCGAGGCCGAACCCCCAACTTGAACCCTCAAACTAACTTGACTAACTCATACATAATACCAAACACCCATTCCCTACCTTTTTGCACACCATACACCATTTTCCCATACCAAATTATATATTTTTTAATTATTTAAATTCAAATTCAGCTTTTACCTAAAATAGCATGAATCTTGGACTAGTTTAACTTAAAATGAACCTTGTACATACATGAATAGAGAAGGGGGGACCAACTCTCAGCCAACACCCTTAGCATTGGGTTTTAATGCAATATTACTATTAACCTTTGGTTTTTAACTTGAAACCCCCAAAATTTTTACCTTTCCTTCCATTATTACTACATGTAGTTACAACTCCTAGGGAGTAACCCCCAACGCATACATTCGACCAACCCATTCATTCCCTAACCAAAACATCTACCTCTCCTATCCCTCTTCTCTTTCTCTCCCTCAAGGTCATCTCCTCATCCACCTCCTTGGAGCTTCGGTCGGCTCCAACCCGAGAGCAACTCCTCCCTCCATTCGCAACCCCGGAACAACCTGACCGGCCACAACCCGAGGGGTGGCAGGAGCCATCCCCCTCATACAGACATTGGGGAGCCCCTCCATCAACCCTTGGATCACCTCCCTCAAGCCTAGGCCGGCCATAGTGGTGGTGCAACCACCCGGAGGTCGAAAACCTCGTCGGAGCTCAACCAACCATCGTATACATCAAGTTGTGGTAAACCTCTTCATCATCTCCTTCCCTCATGATGTTATGGTTGTAGGGAGACATAAAAATATCTATAATTAATCTATGAATAACCCTCCCCATGTGTTTAACCTATGCACTAAAGCCTATATTGAATGTATATGTAACATAGATGTTGTAAATAAAAATATTGAGTTGTTGTCTATAGTTAATTATTTTTAGATTATTATAATTATTATTCAGAATTATATGAACCAAATTTTAGATTATATACATATTAAAATATATATTTTAGTGATTTGTTTAATGAATAATTGATAGATAGGTTGTATGGTTACTATAGGTGAACTCGTACGTACTTATTGCATGCATAACTATAAAAAAATATGTTGTTCACTATAGTTAATTTAATTTCATAATAATAATAATAATAATAATAATAATAATAATAATAATAATAATAATAATAATAACCATAATCATAATCATAATTATATATGTATTAACACGTATATTTAGTAGCTTAGTTGATGAACAAAGGAAGGGTTGAGTGCATGCATGGTAGTGGTAACTATGTAGAGTTTATTGCATGCACATAAGCTTGAATATAAAAAGTGTGCATGAATTTTTATTAATAATTAAAATAAATTTTAGAATATTAAACTTATTTATCTTTGTAATATAAGATATTAATTAGTGAAATAAAATGGTTACATGCATGCTCAATTAATCGGTTAGCATTGTATAGTGTTTTGCGACATTGAACCCTACCTACACATGTGTAGGAATATGTTAATTAACCACACGTAAAGGCTAACATGTACGCATAGTATATTAATGTACGAGACCCTTATGATGTTATAAACAAAAGTATGGTACGTAGTTGTTGGCACGTTAACTAAAGCTATGCAACTGTTAGAATTATTGGCACGAATGTTGATACTATGTTGATGTGCGTGTAGCGACTCTATATTTTTACATAAAGTAGATAATGGTAGAATTAGAATTAATTTAAGTAATGTTGGCAGGGCACATGGGTGTCGCAGAACCATCGAACGTAGACTTTAGATCTGCTATAGCGCAGCAGCAGGAAGCAGGCAAGTGTACCTTGCCTTGGTCTCAGTATATTGTGCTTAATTTTTTGTTTTAGATTATAGTCTCTATTTTATTTCATGTACTTTATTGTGACCCTAGGACCGTGATGATACTTTGCGTCTGAATCGTATTTGGGTGCCGACTTTCGTATGCGGAATCGGGTATCGTTAAATTGCATTGTCATCGTATACCTTATACGTGCAACACTTGCACTAATTACCTTAAGACACTATATACGACTCTCATGTACAGAAGCCTCACTTGAGATGTTCGAGGATTCCGACTTCTGTTTTAGGACAAGACTTGAGACATGTTCTAGTTGACATGATATTATTTACACCTGGACTTGAGACATAGATAGTGATTATCTTGTATATTGTAGACATGAGACGTGAGATACATGAGTTTGGAAAGAATTTACCGTACCGCTGGCCTACCACACACTACTAGCTATCGATGCTTGCGCTTCGGGCCCTATAGTGCTGCAGGTATCTTGACGGGGCCTTTACGTACCTACTACTACTATTACTACTAGCTAATGTTGTCTATGCAGACCTACAGGACCCGATGGTTTAGCGGACGAGTACGTTCTTATCGCATTCACTTAGATGGTTTATGTTAATACCCTGAGAACACCTGTTATTTATTTACTGTACTTTGGCTTGAGTTATTCTTGTACCTTACTATGTCCCCTGAGGACCTGAATCTAAATTATGTCCCCAGGTATAGAAGAGGAGGATTATCCCGAGGTTTATGGGGACATGAGCTAATGTTGGAGCGGTACTTGCACCAGAGGACGAGGTTGTGCCAGAGGACTTCTCCTGAGTACTCAATTATCTATTTAGTTATTTATGCTTAGTATTATTTTATATTGGACTTGGACTTCTGGACATATGTATTTGGTGTCATTTCTCTTTTCTTTATTGTGACGGGTTATTCCCCGAGACACTACTTATTTGGAATTGCTGATGGACAGTAATCTATTATTTATTATCTTGACTGGACTATCATAATGTATTATGACTGTGGTCTGTGGATGAGATTAGATTTATATACTATGGCAGATGTTATAGACTTTTACTTATACTTAATACAACTTAGGTGCACTCTAACGGGTCTATTAAATTGGGTTTGCCCATTGAAGTTGTATTGCTGGCCATTGCCACGTGGCTAGTCCCTTGGTATTTTGGGATTAGGGTGTGACATCCGCAGCAGAGGCCGGGCACTATTATGGATAGAGGTAACTGGCAGCAGATGTTCGATATAGCACTGACATAGTTTTGTACGGATTCGAGGATTGCGCCACCTGGATTGACTTCGGAAGCTTTCAAAGAGCTTTTCAAAGAGAAGTTGTTTCCGGATGTGGCTCAGAGTGCATTAGAGAGCCAGTTTCAGGATCTCGTCCAAGGGAGTATGACGGTGGATGAGTACGCCGAAAGTTTTATAGATTGGGTAGATTTATGGAGGGACATTATCCCCTAGAGAGAGCGAGGAGGTTTCAGAAGGGTTTGATCAGGGAGATCAAATCCCATACTAGGGTTCACCATACTTCTACCTTCGAGGAGATATTGATGGATGCATAGAGAGCGGAGGATGACTTGGAGCTCACATCTAAGACGATGAGGGATGTATCAGGAGGAGTTAGCAGCAGTACGGGTCCAGCTAAGGAACCCCATTTTTAGCAGCCGAGAACATACAACATCATCAGTTTTCTTTGGCAGTCAGGGCACCTGCTCAGCAGACACATCAGTTTCAGAGGCCAGTTCATCAGGCATTGCAGCAGCCTCAGAAGCAGACTGAGTAGACTTTTCCTTGTGCCTATTGTGGGAGGCATGGGGATGATTGGGAGAACTGTCGGAAGAGGCTCAGACTATGCTTGTATTGTGGTTCCCCTGATCATCAGGTGAAAAAGTGTTCCAAAAATCTGTATGGTCCAGATCATCGTGCAGTTCCAATTAGAGTGTAAACAACCAAAATTTTGAGAAATTAAAATATAATTTTTTGGGATTTTTTATTATTTTTAACTAATTAAAATAAATGTTCTTCTTGATTAAATATTTTTAAGTATTAAAATATTATGAAAATAATATTTTTGAGTGTAAAATAAATAATTAGTTATAGTGTAATTTTTCTGAAATTTATTGGACCCAAAAACTATTTTTAAATAGCTAAAAACAACATTTTAAAATAAACCAGACTGAACCGGTTTAAACCATCCTGATCCGAACCGGACCAACCTAAATAAACCGGTTTAAACCCAATTGAACCAACCCCTAGCGGGTCAAATTTGGACCCAAAACCCGACCCGCTAACCCGACCCGACCCATTATTGCTACAGTAAATGAAATTAAAACCCCGACTCTCCGCCTCCGTCGATTCCTCCCCGCCGCTACCGTTCATCCGCCGCCGCCGTCGCCTATCTGCCTCCCTGACCGCCCGGTTCGCCTCCCCACCTGCCGACGGTTCCCCTTCCCCAACCGTCGGTCGAGCTCCCTATAAAACCCCATCGAACCACCACTTCACTCCGAGCTACCGACCGCTTCTCTCATCCGCACCACCCCACTCCGGCATCCAGCGATGACCCAAGTCGACCCTGACTCCCCATAACAGCCACCGCCACTGTCACAACCCGCACTTGGTGTAAGGGTACAAGTCGGAAACAACGCCCAGCCTACACCGCAGAATCGGCGGTAGAACGCTGTCTTGATAATCTATCTAACAATATAATAAACCACCAACAATGATAATATACTCAATCATATTTCTAAGATGGAAATGACATGAATCAGATAAAGAATAGAAGTAGTTACATACAACTCATGAATCTAAAATAATACATCAATGAGTCTGAAAGAATGCTAACAAATAAGCTGGAGACAAATCTAGTACAAAATACTAAGAAGGTACTAATCCCTGGCTATCTGTCTCAGTCGGGATAAGTCCCTCCTGAGTTAGGGTGTCACGCCCCAGTTCCAAAATACGTAGGACTAGGAACACGTAAGCATGCCAGACGTATGTATATGGCAACTCCAATATATGGATACCATAATACACACGTACGCTGTAATATGAATATAAACTCACATATGGGATATATATATCACAAGTCACCGATATGCTAATCTCATCCATACCATAAGCCATATAAAATAAGTACTAAACTAGAATAAGGAGTCTAAAATATCCAAATAATAGTCGGGTGGAGACAAATCCACTACCAAAGACTATATCTAAAACTAAAATGAGAGAGGAGTATAAAATCTCCAATATAAAATAATGTGAAGGCAGAAGTGTATCAGCTAAAAAGATCCATCGCTAGATAATCAACGATGCTCAGAAGGTAAGACCTCCTCGGCAGAAAATAATGCGTCAGGTCCAGGCCCGTACTCCTGCGGATACTCTTGGTCGTCTATACCTGGCAAGGGACCAGGTCCTCAGAGGGACATAACAAGATACATAGAAGCAAGCCAATTGTATACAGTGAACATGCATAATGTTTAAAAATATATAAGTACGCTGTACAAGACAATCTATATGAATGCACATGAGGATAACTTTTCGACGTATGGGCAAGGGTAGGCTACTCGATCTAATCTCACAACTCACACACACGTCAGGAACATCATTAGCCGACATACCGCGGGGGTAGCGACCCTCGTGACTCCATCAATCGACATACTACGGGGGTAGCGACCATCGAACATGACCACCATAGTGCTGTTTGTGGTATTAAACGAAAGAATGAAAGTGTATTTCAATGACAGGGTTTATGCGAAACCCGCGCCCTTTGGTTTACAAATAAACTTGTACAATGTAATCCTATACGAGGATATGGGAGTACAATTTATTTAATCTGGGTAAATATTGCTATAGGTGTCTGATCTACAGTCGATCACTTTAGCCCTTGGACCACACGATGTTGAAGAAGTACCGTAGAAGACGAGTAGCAGCTTCGAAGGTTACGAAGGAGGGTGGATGCGCGATGCCAAAGCCGTCGACCCCTACTCTTTGCCTGAGCTCCGGACTCTTCTCTCCTTCTCTCTCTATCTCTTTTTACCAATTCTCCGACCTTGTTCGATCTTCCAAATTGTCGACCTTGTTCCCCATTGATAGGGGTCTCTATTTATAGAGTTTTGGTGACAGTGACCACTCCGTCGGTGTAACAACCGAGGAGTGGACAGTACAGCACCCTTTTACACAACGGTTAAAATAACCAATGCCTGCGTATAAATAACCTTTTGAGTGAGCATGTGACACGTGTCCAACTAAGGGGACAAAACGTGTATATCTGCTGCGAAGATCATGGCGTAGAAGCCACGTAGGTAGGTATCCCTCGTGTAGAAGAGGTTGGCATAGAAGCCAAATGACTGTCACCCCTGGCGTAGAAGCCAAAATAGGCATAGAAGCCGAATAGGCATAGAAGCCGAACAGACATAGAAGCCGAACAGGCATAGAAGCCGAATGGTCGTAGAGACTGAGTGGGCGTTTGAAGCCGAATGAGCACAGATCCTGAATGGGCGTAGAAGCCGCTGCGTACCGTGCCAGAGTGTTGATGTGGACGTCTTCACCGGAATTACGGCTTTCGAAGGTGTAATCAAATCTCTTACAGAGATTTGCCACCATCATGTGCATTAAATGTGGAGACATGTTTTGAAGGTCTGTAGCCCTTCTTTGCATCCGTCACAGAGACGTGTCTTGAGGGAAACTGTCACCACTCTGTGCAATTTGACGTAGAGACGTGCCTCGGGCCCAGTACGAAGTACAGCTTTTGACGTGGCAGGCGGTTTGTCTACTGCGGAGCGTAAAACAGCTCATGTTTGCCTGTGTAAAACAAGGTGGCATATTTCCTTGTACGCGAAAGAGCGGTTTAGACTTTGGTAACCGACGGTTTATTGATATTTTAACCAAATCCTCTACATTAAATGCCGAGATCCGCCATCATACTGTGGGGCACGTCCCGAGGGGTCTGCCATTGTTTCCAGCCGTCGTCTGGGTAGTCGTGCAGCACTTTTTTTCAGGAGTCAGAGGCCAGGTTCACTGCGTGACTTGACAGGTTCATTTCGGGGAAGACAAAGCGTTCCTCGTACGCATTAACGCTGCTTTGAGAGCGGCTGGGTTTTATGCCATGGAGGCGATGAAGAACTCTGTCTTGCGCTGGAGCGGCCTGGATATACTGCACTTACGCGGATAGTCCTTTGAGCATACACTTCATGCTGTGTTTTAGCGAAAAAAGCTCTGTTGTACGCTTGATGGCTCTGAAGGCCTCTATTTACGCTGCTCTGTATGAAGAGGCTGCGTAGATCCTCCCAGCGTATTTTTCATGCTTCTACAAGACCCCCTTTAAAGTTTTTAAATTCCTCGGAATTTGAAATGCTTTGAATGAAGCATGAACGACCCCTCGTAACTCGAAACGTTTCTGAATGGAGCATTGAAACGGTCGATGCGGACTTTATCGCGAATTTATTGGGGACCGCTGTGATCTCTTTTGCCTATAAAAAGGCTGGGGGGATGAACCTGTTCTCACCACATTCCCATCACCATGCAGAGATGATCGCCGGAGTTCGTCGGGTCGACCTGAGGAAGAAGGAGATCATGTTCTTCCAGCATGTAGAGAGCCGAAAAAGATGACTTCTTCGAGCAAATATCCACTACAATGATGGATCATGGAAGGATACCTTAGCCTCCCTTGCTCGGGATAATCAGCAACTTTGTATGACGTTGCCTCCAGGAGAAGGGAAGGGTCGTATTAGACCACACTGCTTGCAAGCGGTGTCTTCTCCTGTTGCCTTCGGGGGGGTCGGACGTAAGAAAGCAGATTTTGCTCTGCTTTTCTTCTGTTGATAGTATGGGCCTAGGCCCAGTTCTGTATCCGCCCGCCGTTGATCATTGCCATGTCAGTCAGTTTGCGGCAACCGACTGACTACTGGAGAAGATGGATGAAGAATCAAAGCCCAGCGAGAACCTACCAGGACGGCTTCTGGGCGATCTTCAGACGATGGCGGGGGAACTCCTTTTGTTGACGGACTTTCCCTCAGATGTAATCATGAAAAATAGAGAAAAAACCCCTTGTAGATTGGATTTCCCTCATATGTAATCATGATTTTGATCTTTTAATAAAATCGTCTTCTTCTCCATATGATCGTCTTGCCATATGTTGCTGTAAAGTCTGAATATGTGTAGCTTCGACACGTCTGAATCTTTACGCCGACTCTGATAGAAAGAGTATTAGGCCCTGTCCTTTACATATAACGAATAGTCCATAGAACGCCGTTTAGCATCTTGAAAATTTAGAACTGTCCTGTTGCTAGGACTGAGGGACCGCGTAGAATTTCTGAACTGTTGCTTCTCTGATGAACAGAATTTTTGTTCAGACTTCATCTTCAAGAATGATCTCTCGAAATTCCCTAGGAACAGGGTCGAGGTTTTTGGCTGTCAAATTGATTTGCCACCTTGATAGACGAGATGTTCAGACTGGAGTCTGGATGAACCTCCAATTTTGGACCCGAGAAGAGTAATTTCTCAATGTTTGAACTCTGTATGCTCCGGGTAATTGGGATGCTTTGGGTCAAGAACGAGTATCTTCTGTGTGAACTCTTTGCAATTGACCGCTTTGGGGACTGTTTCGAATATGCGAAAAGTCGTGGAGCGTGAAATCATCAGTCTGTAACCTCTGGGCGTAAAATACCATCGAGCGCAGAATCGTAGACTTGTGGTTCCTGAGCGTGAAGTCGTAGGTTTGTTGCCTCTCAAGCATAAAAGCTACCGAGCACAAAGGCATCCGGGCATAAAACCATAGACTTATAGCTGTCGAACGTAAAGCTGTAGATTCGTAGCCTTCGAGCGTAAAAAGCTCCTTTAGCGTAGAACTGTTTGATTTATAGCTCTTGAAAAGAAAATTTCTTCGAGCGTGAAGTTGTGCGGATCTGTTGCCTCTGAGCGTAAACTGAGCGCCACCGAGCGTGAGATCGTCGATTTGGTATCTGCTGAGCGTAAAGTCGTAGATTTGTGGCCTCTCGAGCATAAAAGCTACCGAGCACAAAAGGCATCCGGGCGTAAAACCATAGACTTGTAGCTTGCGAGCGTAAAACCGTAGATCCGTTGCTGTCGAGCGTAGAAAGCTCCTTTAGCGTAGAACCCGCTGAACCATTTTGCACAAAAAAACCTTTTGAATTTGCTGACTGTCCGTCTTCCAAGGGTAGTGGGCTGACGTAGCATCCAATCATAACCAATCTGCGAGATTTGGTTAGGGTCTCGAGGAGTTCGTCCGAGGATTCGAGGAGTCGACCCAGACTATATATACCCCAAGTTTTTGAGAGAAAAACTTTTTATCTGTCTTCTGCGAAAGAGAGCTTTCGACTGTTCAAGTTTTTCTTCATTCCTTCTCCGAGCACTTCGAGTCTTCAGAAATGGCGCCGAAACAAACCCCCTCCTCTAAGGGAAAGAGCATAGGTTCTTCATCTCATTCTTCTGCCCCAGCGAGGGAGTCTCTGGTCGGGCAAGGCAAACTTTCTTCGGAGCAAAGTATCCCGCCGACGAGCAGCGCACCCGGCCTTAGAGGTAGAGCCTTTGGGGTGACAAAAACGACGAAAAATCCTTCGCACACGTTGAACGTGACCGAGCTAGGTCGTCATCTGTGCTGATAGCCTCTTTGGAGGAAGATGATGCACAGAGGCATTTTCATCTTTTATGCCCATATTTCTAATGTGCCAGCGTAAAGACTCCATATTTTCGTAGCCCTGAGCGTAAAAGCTCTGGCTATCAAAAATGGGCGTATATCGTAAAATTTTGAGTTTTACGCTTATGGAGGGGACTTCCAGCGTAAAATAACCAAATTGTTACGATCCTGCGTAGAGCACAGACTGTCATTTTTTTGGTCTGTACATTTGTGCAAGATTTGTAACGACATATCTCCCTTGCACTTTTGCAGTTGATCTGGGCGAGTCTCCACTGGCCGAGGTGATGGAATCTGCTGCCGGGATGCTGCACTCGAATTATCTGGAGGATCTATCCCACGTGGCATTTCCCATCTCCGGACCCCAGTATCGTGAGGGAAGGGGGTTTCTGATATCGGCTCAGGGCGAGCGGACGATGTTGAGCATGATTAATGGCGAGCCCCTGACCTACGTAGACGGGGAGCAGTACATAAAGCCGACTTTCCTCTTTGGGGACATGATTGACAAACAGTCCCAGACGAGGCCAAGAGGGAGCCCTGGGTTTTCCCTGCTGGGAATTTGGTTTTGTATTTGCCAACGATGCAGATGGATTATCCCATCTCGGCCTTCTTCCATGTGACGCATCCCAGGAAGATGTCGTGGATGCTGACTCCTGATCTTCACGGTAAGCCGGGGAAGATCTTTCACCTCAAAGGAGCTGACCGGGGGTCGTTTGTCAGTCGCCCTTCCGGCTTTGTGACGTTATTCCGGGGACTGTGCCCGGGTAGTGTCCCTAGTGAAGACAGCTCGGTGATCCAGCCGGTCCAATTGTCGACCTTCTGCAACGACTTCATGGGACGAGGCAGGATATATCCCAAGGAGAATCCTCAGTGTAATGGGTGGATCGCCCCAACAAACTCCCGATGGACATGCCTAGTTGGCTGGGCCTTGAAGCACTTCCGGAGAGAGCTGGAGGTCATTGGGCTATATGCCGCTGTGAGTGCGATGAGCGTTGGGTTGCCTCTGAACCCTAACTTGTTCCTGGCGCTGATGGAGCGGTACATTCCGCTCACTGGGACCTTTGCTACTCTACTGGGGGAGTTGGGATTGGCGCTCCACGAGATGGCAGTTGTCTCGAGACTGCCGATGGGGGATACCCCATACGAAGAATATGTTCCCACCAACCGGGAGTTGGGGGATTTGGACCCTCGGGTGGCGGAAGTATATCAGGAGCTGATGTGTCAATACTTCGCGTGCACTGCTTTTTATAATGAGCCTTCTGATTTGGCTCATACCACCAAGTGGATGTCCTACCTCTTCTTCCACCGAGCTAGGGCTGCCAAGTCGGAGAAAGCCTCGGGGGGCAAAAATGAGCCCGTGAACTGTTTGGGCGTGCTTAGCGCCCAGGTCGTCGAGGATCTTATGGAGGAGGCCACAGCTCCGGATCAGATTCTCGTCGAGGGGGTAGGAAAGTACCCCGAAGGCACTAAGGCCTGTAGTTATTTGAGACGCTGTCGCCGGCCTCTGTCTAAGGAAGCCCAGTTGGCTGGTTTCCTCTCCATATGGCTGCGTCGAGTAGTAGTGCCTGGCACAGCGTCCACGGACCGTATTTAACGGAACATCCTATGGCCGGCAGTGCGCCTGGTGTTCGGGGCAAGACTGGGCTTGCTTCCCGCCATGGTGTGCCGTATACAGGCTGGCCTGAGAGCTATAACTGATGGGTTGCTCGTCGACGAAGCTAGGCATGAGAGTTTTCCCAGGGTGGAATTACCATACCTATACTTGATGGGATGGTTAATTCTCCACAATCCCGGATGATATCTCCTGGCTCCGGTAGCAGCTCGGGGGGTATATTCTTGCTGAATTACAAGGATTCTTCCTGGAATGTAAACACAGTCTTAGACTGTCGGCTGGTGTTGAACCTCAGCCACGGCTGGAAGATCCTCTGTATTGTCCCCTCCGTACATCGTAATCAATCAGGAGTGCGGCTTGAGGATTCAGGTGGAGAGAAGACCGACCTTTTCCCGAAAGCTTTTAACTGGTTGGTCTGTATTAGACCCTCCCATCTGCTGTACAGGAGCGAAGATCACTGCTTCTTCGAGCCCTACTTGCCTAGTCGGTTCGCCAGGCAGTTTGGGTACGATCAGTTGCATGTAGGCAATGCCGTTACCAGCTTCAGGTCCAGGGGCGGACTCATTGATGGAGCTAGAGGGTGGCAATATTTCATCATTGGTTGTACGGGGGCAATTTTTATCGTGTCGGTCATTACAACTTCCACGGAGCTGCGCATCCTTCATTCCTACGCCCAGTTCTATGTGGCGATTAACACCTTCTATCGCAATTTTGACACGCATGGAAGCTTCAGGGTGCCTTCTCCCAAGCCTGGGGGAAGAGTTGAAGTCCCCTCGGTTTTTTCTGACGAGGATGAGGAGTCTGGTACTCCGGATGAGCCTCTGGTGCCGGTGCCGAGGTACGAAGTGCCTCCGCCTGCGGGGGCTCTGGTAGTCTCTTTTGGGAAGCGGCGGGCTTCTGTTCCGAAGGAAGCTTCCTTTCGTAAGAGGAGGAAGGAGACAGTTGCTCGTCCTCTTCGTATTTTTGGTGTTGAGGCTCCCGGGGCTGAGCCTTCATCTCCCCATATCAGGGATGATTCTTTGGTTGGAGGTTCCTCGCCTTTTAGAGAGGGACCTTCTTCAGCTCTGGCGGATGGCACCGGAGAATCTTCGCTAGAGGTTGCTTTCGCTGCTACTGCTCTAGGTAGCGGAACGAGATTGCCTGTATGGCCGCGACAGATGGAAGAATCTTTCCCGAGGTCAGCAGCGGGTGAAGTTCCTGCTGTGTCAGCAAGCATGCCTGGCAAGGTTCCTGCTGACGAACCTCGATCGCGTCTTGGTGAAGGCTTGACAGAACTCTTGGCGATGTCGGTCGGCCCACCTCCTTCTCCAGGTATGACGGTTCGCATTGCGTCATTAAGGCGTGGTTTAGCTACCTCGGGTGCAGATGCGTCGTATATGCCGTTGGCTCCGGGTAAATGTCGTCTTTAGGTCTCCCCTTAGAAAGATTACTATTATATTGATATAGGCTTTCTTGTCCTCTTTTCAGGGGATGACGTCCACGGGGAGCACAGCGTTGAAGCGCCTTCTGGCTCTGCTCCGGGCCCTGGTGATGACACGGAGGTACCCGACTTCGAGGAGGAAGTGTCCTCGGGGGCTAGTTCGCCTGGAGTGGTTTCGTCGTCTCCAGAAGAGGACGAACCTGTCATTGTGACCTCACCTCAAGTGAATATGCCGACGACTTTGATCGTTGTTGTCGCCACCTCGTCTGCAATCATTCCTGGAGAGGGACCCGCTAGTATCGCGGCCACTCCTGGCGTTCAGCCGGGTCTAGCTGCGTTGACCGAGCAGCATACCAGCTTCTTCTACACCGGTTTGAAAACGATGATATCGATGGTGTTGGCGAAGAATCTGGACTTCGAGCGCCTGAAGAAAACTTCTCAGTTCTCGATCGGGGCTGTCAGGGAGCTTGGTGATCCTGGGGTAGCTGACGCCCTGGAGGCGGTGGTTAATGGGTTAGAGCAACCCATTACCGAATACTTGCAGCTGACTCAGGGCAGCCTCGATGCTGATGTCCAGGCTCGATTCGACCTCATGACTGCGCGGCTTGCTACAAAGTTGGAAAGCCTAGACAACTCCATCCAGACGCATAAGCTGGAGATGGATAGGAGAAAAGCTGTCGTGGAAGAGGCTCTTGCTGTTGAGACGCAGTGTCGCTCCGAGCATGAAGGGAACGCAGCGAGGGTCTCCAAGCTGAGGAAAAAACTCGCTCGGGCAGAGGAGTGGGCTTCTCAGTCGTTGGTGGGTCTAGAGGTAGCGGCTGATCGTCTGAGCGCAGCACGACAGGATTTGGACCGTACAGAAGCTGCTCGTGCGGGCTGTCTTCGGGCAAAGGCTGATCTGACCCTTACGAACACTCCCGAGGCACGGCTGGAGCAGGCTCGCGCCGACGCCTCGGCTCTTAGGAATGAGAGGATAGCTGCACTGGAGTGGCTGATTCGCAATCTGACTACTCCGCCATCATGATGTATCCTTTTTCCCTTTTTGCTTGCCCAGATGTAATTCTGCCTCCATTTTGGGAATAAATAAAGGAGACTCTTTTCTGACTTTGTGGACCCATCATTTCGGAATGTAAATGACAGTTTTTAGGCGAAAGTACTATCAGAGGTAGTATGGACATGATAGACTCTCGATAAACTTCTTAGCAGGATATATCTATTCAGAGGTCGTACAGACATGATAGGATATGACCCAACTAGTTTTATTTTGGGAGTAGTTTTGTCAGAATATGAGATCCTTGCTATATTCCACCCGAGCAGGGGAGATTAAGCATCGTACCTTTTTAGGAATTTGTCGTTGATAGGAGCCATTAACAGGTCTCCATTAGGCTGGGCTATCCTGTAGGCGCCGTTCGAGAACGTTGTCTCGATCACATAAGGGCCTTCCCACTTGGGCTGGAATTTGCCTTTACTTCTGTGAGTAAGGATTATCGGCCTTCTCACGGCTAGAACTAGCTCGCCAACTTTGAACACCCTTTCCTTTACTTTATGATTGAAAGCTCTGGAAATGCGTGCTTGGCAGAGCGCGATGCGCTGTTGAGCTTGGAGGCATTTCTCGTCTAATCCTTCCATCTCTTGGAGCCTTAACAGGTCATTCTTTTCTCGAATCAGCTCATTAGTCACGGCTATCCTGAGCGACGGGATCTGGATTTTAATGGGGAGAACCGCTTCGCTGCCGTAGACCAGCGAGAACGGGGTGCAGCCTGTTGGCGTCCGTACCGTTGTGCGGTATGCCCAGAGACATTCGCCCAGCTTCTTATTCCAATCTCTCAAATTTCTTTAAGAGTTTGATAATGGTTTTGTTGAAAGCTTCCGCCAAACCATTAACAGCTGGATAGTATGCCATAGAGGCAATATTGTGTATCCGATTTTTATCGTAAAACCGATGAAACACTTGGCTGATGAACTGAGGCCCATTGTCGTAGATTATCCTCTGGGGTACCCCGAAGCGATAAATGACGTGATGCTTGATGAAGCTGATCACATTAGATGCCTTTAGCTCAGCGAGAGGGATTGTCTCTGCCCATTTGGAGAAGTAATCCGTGATGGCCAGTATGAACTGGTGACCCCTGGAAGAAGAAGGGTGAATAGGACCGATGATATCCATACCCCATGCTTCGAAAGGCCAGGATGCGACTGTAGGATGTAGATGTTCAGACGGTTGATGTATGAAGTTTGCATGAACCTGACAGTCTCTGTAATGTCTTGCATACCGTATTGCATCTGCGATCATAGTAGGCCAGTAATAGCCCATTCTCCTGATGCGATCCTGTAGCTTAGGACCGGGTTGATGGGCTCCGCATACGCCATCGTAAGCTTCACGGATAATCTGCTGTGCTTCGTCGTTAAAGAGATATCTCAATAGTATTCTGTCATAGGTCCGACAATATAGGCTTTGTGAAGATGCATCGAAGTGGAAGCGTAATGATCGTCTCTTGACGGATACTGCTTCTTTGGGGTCCTCCGGCAAGATTCCGTATGCCACAAAATCTATGAAGGGACTTGTCCAATCTCTCGTAGGAGGATCGGTGTTGACAGCGTAGCTGTGTTCTATGTGACAGCTGTTCTTCACACAGAATAAATCTCTGTTAAGAAGGATTACCGAATCTTGCCTTCTTACGGGAGTAGCTAAATCCGCAGCTAGACTGGCTAGGGCATCAGCTTCCAGATTCTGAGATCGAGGTATATGCTCTAGGAAGAACTCCTTGAATGTCATGGCTATCTCGACCGTCGCTTGGTGATAGGGGATGAGGTCTGGATTTCGGACTTCATATATTCCCCTGACTTGATTGACGATAAGCAGAGAATCACCGAAAGCTTCCAGGGACTCTACCCCCAGCTCTTTAGCAACTTGGAGCCCTATTAGTAGAGCGTTGTACTCCGCCACATTGTTGGAGCAGGGCTCGCTAAGAGAATATGCTCGGTAGATGACGAGCTGATCAGGGGCAACCAGGATGACTCCCACTCCTGAAATGATGTTTTCCTTAGGACCGGTTCTGGAGGCACCATCGAAGAACAATTGCCATACGTTAATTTCCTTTGCAGAATTATATTCTGCAACCTCATCAGGGATGTCTTCGTATAGTTTGGAGGTCTCCGGGATCGGATGAGCGGCTAGGAAGTCGGCCAGTGCTTAGCCTTTGATGGACTTCTGCGGTACGTATACCATGTCATATGGTGTTAACAGCATCGCCCAAGTTGCGAGTCGGGAATTAAGAACGCTCGGCTTGCTCATCAGTACTCGAAGAGGGTTGATCCTGGAGATGATGTGGATAGTCTGGCCGGTGACGTAGTGCCGCATCTTTTGGATAGCGAACATCAGAGCCAAGCATTCTTTCTCCACTGGGTTGTACCGGTGTTTGGCTCCGACCATCATCCTGCTGAGATAGTAGATAGCCTGTTCATGCCCTACATCGTTCTTCTGTGCGAGAAGAGCTCCTAGCGAATGATCCATTGCTCGGACATACAACAAGAACGGTTTTCCCATAACCGGAGGCACCAGAACTGGTGGACTGGTGAGGTAGCGCTTGATATCTTTGAACGCTTGCTGACAGGTTTCGTCCCACACGAAGGATACACCTTTCTTCATAAGATGAGAGAAGGGCTAACATCTCCCCGAGAGGTTGGATATGAATCGTTGGATGTAAGCCAGATGTCCTTGAAATCTCCTGAGTTCCCTCAGATTACGGGGCGGTCGCATTTCCACGATTGCCTGGACTTTATCAGGGTCCACTTGGATGTCTTTGGCGGTAATGACAAATCCCAGGAATTTGCCACTAGATACACCCAGAAAGGACTTCGTAGGGTTCATCTTGAGTTGATGTTGGCGCATTAACTCGAATACCGTCCTCAGGTCTTGAATGTGATCACCTTTGAGGCGGCTCTTGACGGCTATGTCGTCCATGTAACATTCCACTCTTTTGCGTAAATGCTCGTGGAATATGTTACTCATAGCTCGTTGGTATGTAGCCCCGGCGTTCTTCAATCCGAAGGGCATGACCGTGTAGCAATATACTCCCAATGGTGTCCGGAAGGCGGTGTGCTTCTCGTCTTCGGGATGCATCTTGATCTGATTGTATCCTGAGAACCCGTACATGAAAGACATGCGTTCAAAGTCGCAGATGTTGTCGATCATGATGTCCGTGATGGGAAAAGGGAATTCATCCTTGGGGCAGGCCGCATTCAGATCTCGGTAATCGATGCAGATACGTACCTTTCCATTTTTCTTCATGACTGGGACAACATTGGCGACCCAGTCGGGATGTTGTTCTTCCCGGATGAAACCACAGGCTATCAGCTTCTTGACTTCGCTTCAATGGCGTCCATCATGTCCGGGCGGAACCGGCGTTGGTGCTGCTTTACTGGCTTCGAATCGGTCAATATATTGAGCTTGTGAGTAGCTATCTTCGGGTCCAGGCCTGGCATGTCCTCATAATTCCATGCAAAGAAGTCGATGTATTCCTTTATCAGCTGTATAACTTCTTCCCTTTCAGCTGGGGGAAGGTTGTTACTGATAAATATTGGCTTTGGCGAAAGTTCACCCCCAACATCGATTTGGATAACTTCGTCTTTGGTGGGAGGTTCTCTTTGCTCGAAGCAGAATTTCCACTGCGTATCTATTTGCTGAGCCCAAGAGTCATTCTCAAACGGCTCCGAATCCTGCTCATCTGCTCCTGAGGGATCTGTCACCACCATATTTACTGATAGTGTTTGTTCAAGAGCATCAGGTGAGTCGGAGGGCGACGAGCTGTTCTGGGAAAAGATGTCCTCATCTGACTTAGAAGTCGCAAGGGCGGTGGCATATCCTAACCCGAAACGGGTCTACTGATAGCGGGGGTCGCCGTGCGGTGGTATTCGTCTGCCTCTTCTGTAGTTGAGGCCTGGCTTCTGCTTCAAGTCGTAGCCCATGTTTTGCATGATCCTTAGCGCTTGTGGGCTGTATCGGTGAACCTGTATTTTCCCAGTATCGTTGTCGAAAGGATCCTTCCTGGGCAGTCAGTTGATTGCGCATGCGGCCGAAGACTATCGAACGCTGGCTGCTACAGGTAGGCGGGACAATGAAGATAGAATCCTCGTGTGGCCCATATATCGTGACGACGTTGGACGATGATGCCACTTCCCAGACATACGGACGATAGGAGTTTATAGCTTCCAAAAATTTTCGTGCTATTGGTTCTACTTCGTCATGGGGAGTGGATTCCTGTTTCGGAATTTGAGCACCGATGTACCAGAAAAGAGGATATTTATTATCATCTGGAACTCCGTTCCTGATTGCGTTTACATCAGTCGGCTGCCTGTTGTGCCGAAGGTTGATGGCTAAGGGTGGAGGCTTCCGGTTCAAAGTGATTACTAGAGGATCACTCCCTTCTCCTGACTTGGTCTTGTTAAGGTGGATAGCCATAGGCTCTATGGCTCTTGGATGAGTGGTTCGTCCTTTCACTTTGATTGACAGCGGCAGTGTGGCAGAGGGCTCTTCTGGCTCTTGGACGAGTGGTTCGTCCTTTGCCTCGCCTGGGGCTTCTTCCGTGTGGTCTTGGGAGTACAACACGGCATCGGAATAGTAGGATTCTATTCCTTTAAATGGGTTTAGGTCAGCCACCTCCGTTTATACGGTCCCTCGTGCATCTACATATTTAAGGCATTGATGTAGGGTTGAAGGAATGATGTTGTGGTCGTGGATCCACGGTCTTCCTAGCAAAATGTTGTAGGATACCTCTGAATCGATGACGTAACATGTGGCCACCGATCTAAGGTTGTCGATCTGGATTCTCAAGCGTATCTTCCCCAATGGCTTACTTCTTCCAGCGTTGAAATCCACGATTGTAGTGGTAGTGTAAGCTAGTTTGTTGGTAGGAATTCTTAGCGGCCTGAGCAGACTGTGAGGGATGATGCTGATCGACGACCCCGGATCTATGTGAATTCGGTTGACCTCCATGGAACCAACATACCCTGTGTAATAGAGGGGCCTGTCATGTCTGTTATGTTTTAACAGCATGTCGTCTTGTGTGAAGGTGATATTTGGGACCACCTCCATTATACTGTGGCATTGAGGACACGCCACTGGTTCTTCGTTGGAGGACTTGAGCTGGGTCAAGCCTCCCTCTGCCTGCATCAGCGCTTCACTCAAGGCTAGACGAGTGTCTTGGGAGAGCCTGAGTAGCTCGAAGATGGAGAGCCTGGCTGGTGTATTAGCCAGTTGGGCCAGGATATCGAAGTTGTATGGCTTCTCAAAACCTTTGTTTGGAATGTTTTTCACAGGTTTATCAAAGCGCACTTCTCTTTGCTTCCCTTTATCTGCCGGCGTCGATTTTGAAGGGCTGGCCTCTGGTACGATGGGGCATGGTCCCGAAGGTTTGGCAGTTGAAGCGTCCGTCGGTGCATCCTCCTGACTTGCTCCTCAGTCGTTGAGGTAGGCTTTCCCTGAACGGGTTGCAGCAAGTACCTCGTCCTCGTCTGATGGCGAAGAAGTTGCGACCATGTGGCATGGTTTGTACTTGGAGCTTCTTCTAGACGTAGCTTTAGTAGCTTTAGTCTTTTCCTCGAGCTCTGACACCAAATCCGGATGAACCCACATAATCTCGCCCTGCCGGGTGGTCAGGGGTACCAGGTCTTGATTTTGATCTCTAGATGGAGGGAGATTGACGATGTCCATCGTAGCTCGGGAAATGGGCGTGACACCGTTCATGACCTCTTGGGAAGGCAGATCGCCGAACCGTAGAGAGATCATGTTGGCCGTGACCGTCTTCTCGGTGTTGTGCAGAGTGATGGCCTTAGCATCGATCAACCCCTGGATCCTCCTCTTCAGTATGTAACACGCCTTTGTTGGGTGGTGTATGTATCTGTAAAAGATGCAGTATTTTGGGTCGTCAGTACTGCCGGCTTCTTGGGGCCGCCTTAGCTCCGGAAGGGTGATCTTGCCGCTTTTGACGAGACACTCGAATATACTAGGGATATCGTCGTCGTCGAAAGAGTAGACTTCGACGGGCCTAAAAGTCCCGGGTTTCGTCTGCGTGGTCGCCGCCGTCTTTTGTCTGGACGTATTGACCGTCAGAGCTTCTTTCCCCTTGGAGCTACGAGGATGGTCGCTGCTGGGAGATGACCTTTTGCCTCTGTCGGAGGCGAAGATCATGATACCATTGTCGCGCGTCTTGCGACTGTTGTCTTCGGCGGCCACTGCCGAGACGATGAACGAAGGCCACTCATGGAACTGATATGGTCCTGTAAATACCGAGACTACGGGAAGGAGGTTCTTCCTGCAAATGTCTACTAACGCCGAGTCTGGAACTCCTGGAGGCATTTGTAAGGTGGCCTGACGAAAACGTTCGACGAAGGTGCGAACGTCCTCCTTTTCCCTTTGTTTGACTTCGATGAGAGAGGACATAGACATGTCCATCCCACCCTCGTAGAATCGCGTGAAGAATAAAGCTTGGAAGTCTTCGAAGGAAGTAATGCAGTTGTCCGCCAAGCTACGGTACCACTGATAGGCTACTCCTGAGAGGCAGCCTTTGAACACCCGAGTGAGGAGGGCATCGTTCCCTTGTAGCAACACCGTCATCATACTGAAATAGTTCATGTATTGACTTGGCGATGTTTTTCCTTCGAATAGAGTCATAGTCTGAGGCTTGTACTTCGGAGGAAATGGGACTTCTTTCCAGATAGCTGGGTAAGGCTGGTTGATTCCCAGTTTTTTGAGCTGATCCTTGTGCTTCAAGGCGTCAAACTGGGCTTTCAACTCCGTACTGCCTGCATCGGATTTTCAGTTGGAAGCGAGGCTACGATGTAGTGTGGAGTTGGTTGCATCGT
Source organism: Iris macrosiphon (assembly GCA_036927795.1). Taxonomy (NCBI): domain Eukaryota; kingdom Viridiplantae; phylum Streptophyta; class Magnoliopsida; order Asparagales; family Iridaceae; genus Iris; species Iris macrosiphon. The sequence continues at coordinate 80,235,493 of JAYESA010000020.1, forward strand.
GACTCCAATGGGAGGTAATATATTCACCGAGTGAGGAAGCGGAGGAACTGCTGACTCTTGATCTAGAGCAGGCTCTTGGCTTGGGTTGGATGGTGGCAAGTCCACCCCTGCACTTATCTGAGTTGGCGGGACCGACGCTTGAGCCATGGCAGTTGCGTGTTGAGTTAGCATCATCTGGTGTATGTTCTCCATTACGGATTGCATTTATTTCAGAGACGTTTCCAGCAAAGTGATGCGTTGTTCCGCGTTTCCTGACGGTGAAGCTTCCTCGCATTCGTCTTCAATGGCGTAGACTCCCATTTCCCTGGGCGTCCTCAAAGGATAAGTATAGGTCGCTGCAAAAGTCGACTCTATACTCTCAGCATCTGATCTGGGAGATTGGCGACCCCCAGCGTCAGAATCAGATGAGTACGAAGCCGGTTGCTGTGACCTTGCACGGGTGTTTTAGAATACCCCAGCTTCAGTGTTCCTGAGGAGGTCTTTGAATCTTCTTCAGCTCGGAGGCCCTGAGGGATGACGTCTTGAGCTCGGCCCTCCTCTAGGTATGTGAGAAGCCATGTTCACGGACGCATACGCGGGCTCTTCTTCCGGGAAAGATTGAGAGTAGCTCAATCGGTCGAAAACCGGCCGTTTTACTTTAGAACAGCAACAGTCAATCACAATTTTATGACTATTACAACATTGCTCGCTAGGGGGCGTAATAGACATGTTGGAAGGTCCCCTCTCCTTACGCTTCTGGATTAAGTATTTGCGCAGGTCAGGGGGAGTAGCAACTCGAGCTTGCTTTACGTCGTTGGACATTGCCTGGCGTAAATTGGAGATTTGCTCAGAGTGGCGTAAGGCTGAAGAGGTCCTCAGTTGGCCGTCGGCTTCCCGCGTAATCCTAAGGGTAGTCAGATTTCTCCTTCGCTGGCGTAACGGCCGAGGAGTCGAGTATTCCGCTGCCTGCTTTCCTTCGCAGAAATCATGGCGCTCATCTAGTTCCTCGTAGAGGTCAGATGTTGTCTTATGCCTGGAGCGTGATTTGTACTTCTGTCCTGGCGCTGAGGCATCACCAGAAGTTTGGTCTGTACCGCGCGTAGCGGGAGACTAGTTCCTACGCGTAGAGCACAGTGGATACTTCTGGGTTAGCGCTGAGGCTTTGCCCGAAGTTTTGTCTGTACCGCGCGTAGCGGGAGACTAATTTCTGCGCGTAAAGTGCAGTGGATACTCCTGGGTTACCGCTGAGGCTTTGCCCAAAGTTTTGTCTGTACCGCGCGTAGCAGGAGACTGATTTCTGCGCGTAAAGCGCAGTGGATACTCCTGGGTTAGCGCTGAGGCTTTGCCCGAAGTTTTGTCTGTACCGCACGTAGCGGGAGACTGAATTTTACGTGCGGGGCACAGAGGGAGCGATGCTACCACCTCATTGGTCGGAGAGATCGGAGAGATCGGAGAGTCCACAGGAACGGCGGAGGATGTCTTGGGCATCCACACTTTGCACAGCTTCCTGTTGTCTTGGACGGAGAGAGAGTGAGAGCTACCCCCAGTCCGAAGTATGTCTTCGTAGGCAGACTGGTCGAATTGGACGACCAGTGTCTTCTTCACGGATCCTACGGATACCGCATTGTGTTGAGCAATTGCTTTCTCGTCAGAAGAGAAAGATGTCCCCAGCAGAGTCGCCATCTTGTTTGTGGTATTAAACGAAAGAATGAAAGTGTATTTCAATGACAGGGTTTATGCGAAACCCGCGCCCTTTGGTTTACAAACAAACTTGTATAATGTAATCCTATACGAGGATATGGGAGTATAATTTATTTAATCTAGGTAAATATTGCTATAGGTGTCTGATCTGCAGTCGATCACTTTAGCCCTTGGACCACACGATGTTGAAGAAGTGTCGTAGAAGACGGGTAGCAGCTTCGAAGGTTACGAAGGAGGGTGGATGCGCGATGCCAAAGTCGTCGACCCCTACTCTTTGCCTGAGCTCCGGACTCTTCTCTCCTTCTCTCTCTCTCTCTCTTTTTACCAATTCTCCGACCTTGTTCGATCTTCCAAATTGTTGACCTTGTTCCCCATTGATAGGGGTCTCTATTTATAGAGTTTTGGTGACAGTGACCACTCTGTCGGTGTAACAACCGAAGAGTGGACAGTACAGCACCCTTTTACACAACGGTTAAAATAACCAATGCCTGCGTATAAATGACCTTTTGAGTGAGCATGTGACGCGTGTCCAACTAAGGGGACAAAACGTGTATATCTGCTGCGAAGATCACGGCGTAGAAGCCACGTAGGTAGGTATCCCTCGTGTAGAAGAGGTTGGCGTAGAAGCCAAACGACTGTCACCCCTGGCGTAGAAGCCAAAATAGGCATAGAAGCCGAATAGGCATAGAAGCCGAACAGGCATAGAAGCCGAACAGGCATCGAAGCCGAATGGTCGTAGAGACTGAGTGGGCGTTTGAAGTCGAATGAGCACAGATCCTGAATGGGCGTAGAAGCCGCTGCGTACTGTGCCAGAGTGTTGATGTGGACGTCTTCGTCGGAATTACGGCTTTCGAAGGTGTAATCAAATCTCTTACAGAGATTTGCCACCATCCTGTGCATTAAATACGGAGATATGTTTTGAAGGTCTGCAGCCCTTCTGTGCATCCGTCGCAGAGACGTGTCTTGAGGGAAACTGTCACCGCTCTGTGCAATTTGACGTAGAGACGTGCCTCGGGCCCTGTACGAAGTACAGCTTTTGACGTGGCAGGCGGTTTGTCTACTGCGGAGCGTAAAACAGCTCATGTTTGCCTGTGTAAAACAAGGCGGCGTATTCCCTTGTACGCGAAAGAGCGGTTTAGACTTTGGTAACCGACGGTTTGGTAATATTTTAACCAAATCCTCTGCATTAAATGCCGAGATCCGCCATCATACTGTGGGGCACGTCCCGAGGGGTCTGCCATCATTTTCAGCCGTCGTCTGGGTAGTCGTGCAGCACTTTTTGTCAGGAGTCAGAGGCCAGGTTCACTGCGTGACTTGACAGGTTCATTTCGGGGAAGACGAAGCGTTCCTCGTACGCATTAACGTTGCTTTGAGAGCGGCTGAGTTTTACGTCATAGAGGCGATGAAGAACTCTGTCTTGCGCTGGAGCGGCCTGGACGTACTGCACTTACGCGGATGGTCCTTTGAGCATACACATCATGCTGTGTTTTAGCGGAAAAAGCTCTGTTGTACGCTTGATGGCTCTGAAGGCCTCTGTTTACGCTGCTCTGTATCAAGAGGCTGCGTAGATCCTCCCAGCGTATTTTTCATGCTTCTACAAGTGCGTGCTAGTTACTACGGTTTACCAGAGTGGTTAAATCCCATACGCCTACTGATTATCCTCTCATGATACTAGGTGTCAAGTGTGTGTGTCAACATATCTAATATATAGTAATGACTGAAAGAAACTACACATGTAATGAATAAACAGAATTGCAATAAATATACAGAAATATACTAAGCATGCAAAATACTGTAGGCAATTTGGCAAGGTATCTTGCCTGGCAAGAAAACCGCAAAATATAGTGTCCCGTTGTCAACACCAAGAGTCAGAAGCTACGGTCTCAGAATGAACGTCTCCGGATGCTAAAATAAATATCACCAACGTTCCTAGAATAAGCAAAATAGCTAAAAAGCACTTCCCTTTCGTCCAATTTGGACACTGGGGCAAAACGATAATTTCGGGTAAAAGTGGGGTCCACGTTTGGCCCACTTTGCACCAAAAAATGTGCCAAGGGTAACAGTCTCTAAATGGGATAAATTATAGGTCAACCAAACTCTAAATGTCAATACGAACCCAACAGTATGTCCAAATATGGATTCCGATGAGCCGAACACAATTTCGTCCAAAAAGTCAACCGTGGGGCCCGCCAATTGGTGACTTGGTCAACTATTTCAGAATTACGTGAAAATTGGGTCACAGGACCAGCGTGTTACCACAAGTCCAATGGCGCAAGTTTCGTCGCAATCTGACGAGCGTGCACAAAATGCGAGCGAATTTTGCAAAAGTTATGTCACGGGATTTGTTCGCGGATACGGGCTGATTTCGGCGCGCACACGCTTCCGAATTAGTTTTTGCATACTCTCATGTGTCCGGTTACGCTGCATGCACCATTTGGTACACTTGGTACACGGCAGAGCGGTCCCGTTTGGCGGGGCACGCTCCGTTTCACAACTTTTAGAAATCTGGAAAAGTGTGTTCGCGGGGTTTTCCAACAAATTTAATTATGTCTATAGCAGTTAATAATCTGGGGTTATTTAACAAAAATTAAACTAGGTCAAGTGGTCTACGTATACCAAAAAGAATCATCGAATTCGAATCTCTGTGGTGGGAGATACGAACTCGGAAACATGGGTGGTCATCGCAGTTTTTTGCGATCCCAGAATTTTGTCTATTTCCGCCAACTTTGGTGCTATTTTCGTCTATGGTTACGCGTTGTTCGAGATCTACTATCACACAGATATGGAAGAGGGTTAAGGTTTGAGCATACTGGTAAAGATGGGGTGGCGTTTGGTTGAGTGAGGCGACGGAAAACAACTCTGGAACACAGGTACCTCGCTGCGGAATCTGCAGTGCGCGGGGTCGCGGTGAACGGGATCGGTTTGGACGGCCTAGCGTGGTTCTCCGACTGCGGTGGCGGCGCTCTTTAGGTCTAGATGGGAAGAGGAAGGGTTTGGATAATTTAGGTTTAGTATTTTATTGAAATAGAATAATATATATATATATAAGGGAGAGAGAGGAGGCGGGTTCGGTTTGCTCGCGGGGGGGGGGGGAGCGGGGGCGTCTGTTGCTGTGGGATTTGCTACTTGCAAATTTGCTAAGTGGTTCACAAGTGCAATTAAAGGCGGCTGCACTTTGCTGCTAGGTGCGGCTGTAGCATAGGATGGGTAGTTTAGTTGGTTTGTGGGAATGGGGTTATTAATGGTTTGGTAGTATTAGTTATTTAATAGTATTTAATAGTTTTTCTTTTCCTTTATTTTCTTTTCTCTTCTCTTTTATACTTCTCTTTAAATATATTTGTGTGTGTGTATATATATATATATATATATATATATATATATATATATATATATATATAGAAAATTCTAGAATTATACTAATGAACACCATTAAGCTAGCAACTGCTCAAGGGGTCTCCTACATGAAATAAATTCAGAAAAATTCCTAATGGTCCCATAAATCTTCCAAGTGCACCAACACCTGAAATAAAAATTAATAAAAATCTATTTCTCCTAATTAGCCACTAAATACTACAATTAAATTAATAATTAATAAATAAATACGGTTTCTAGGAATGTGGTTTTACATTCTACCCAACTTATAAAAATTTTGTCCTCGAAATTGACACTAACCCATATTCATAATGATCACTATAGCTATTATACTACATTGGTATCTAGCAGGATTCCTAAAACTTATGGTTTGCCATTCTAACACTTTCTCATCTATTGTCCATACACTATTATATCATCCTCTAACTCGTCTACACTACCCAACTTACAAGAATTCTACTAGTAGTCACATTCTTTGAAGCTATTGTCTAGGTTTGTAAGGCAAATACATTTTATTGGGTCGAGAATCTTGGGATACCTGTCTAGAATCTCATAACTATGACTTTTTCCGTAACCGTCAAGTATGGTAGTCTAATACTACCACGCCACCTGGCCAGTATGGCTGCAAGTAATTTGACTACTCTACCAAAATCGTTTGGCTGTAACTGTCGCTACCTCGCCAGCGATTTGTCATAGTCATCAGTTCGTAATAAGTGCCTTCAACTATTTTCTAAGCATAGTCTAAGTTTTAGGGAAACACTTAAGGTCTTGACTAACTATTAGGGGTATGATCTATTTCCAATGATCTAACAAATTTTTATTAGGCTACATGGTGCTACTTAAGGGTTAAACTAATAAAGAATACAGATATTGCTATGGTGCATATACATATTAAGAACTTATCCTTAGTTATCAAGCATTACTAACACATTTATGTTTTACTAACAAAATATGGGTGAGGTTGATATAAATCAACAATTCATAATGGCACGAAAAGATACAACTATGATAAGAAGAGTTAAGCACGAGATAAGGAATGAATATAAAAGGAGGAGACGAGTCACCCAAGAGGGCGAGATAAGGATAGGGGAAGAATACTACTACTGCTACTCACGTCATCCATTGGCATCGCGTGTATGCCATCTGGGTAGAATAGAAATATATCCTCATAACTGCAAAACTACCATACATATAATTCTATATCTATTTATACATCTAAGATCTTGTGTCACAATGGTGTTATGAGTATGCAAAGACAATTATAACTAAAAGGTCGTACCTGTATCTACGGTTTCTTGTGTCTGCTCTCCCATATTTGTCATAATGAGTGCTTGGCCTTGTCCTTAGTTGTCCAACTGGGGTCTAGTCCCCTCCATTTGTGCAGACTGTAGAAGCAGTGGTGGGTCCCTTTGGTCTCCTATACTTAAGGGTGTATGCAGTGTTCTTGATTCTAATGCCATAGGCCTCCGATTCTGGTGAGGACATTCTCGGACTTGATGGTGACTTGATCCACATATCATGCACAGCCCCAATCGACGATGACAATCTCTTGGAATATGACCTGTCTTACCACAATAGTGACAAGTACGGAGCTCCTAGGTTGGATATGGTGCGACATTATCTGGTTGTTGGCGTGTCAAATGGTGTCTAATGGGTCCTCCTGGCTGTGTCCTTACTGGTCCTTGATGAATTCTTTGTTGAATTCTGTCTCCCCTGCTGATGGCCTCCTAGATCCTTGCCTCTGTCAATAGCTTGGCATAAGAGATCCGGGACTAGGAGCTAGTGTAGTACTGGAGCTCCTGAGTCAGCCCGCGGTGAAACCTCTTAGCCTTCTCCAAGTCATTAGGTATGAGGACTGTGCCATACTTACTGAGGCGGCTAAACTCTGCGTTATACTCATCAACTGTCATGTTTTCCTGCTCTAGATGGAGGAACTGATCGTACAACGCGTCCCTTATAGTGTCCGGAAAGTACTTTCTCTCAAAGCACTCCAAGAATTATTTCCAAGTCTAACGCGTACCCAACTGGCGCTCCATTGATTCCCACCAGTGATGCGCGTTGCCTTCTAACTGAGTCCTCACGCCTATCATCCATAGGTCAGTAGGTAGTTGTGATGCCTCTAACAACTTCTTGGTATTGGAAATCTAGTTCATGGTCTCCTCTGGACTCTCATTTCCCTTATATGGCTTAGGGCCCATCTGCACAAAGTTCTTGACTGAACCAATCCGAGCTTGTGGTACTGAAACTAGTGCCTGGGTTGGTGCAGGGGCTAGTACAGCCATTCTCTCAAGTGCTGTCAGAAATTCTAGCCTCTGCTCTGCTGTTTGCTGCCTTTGTTCCTGTATTATCATCTGGAAGAATTGGAACAGCTGTGTCTGGCCATCCTGCGGTGCTAGTGGAGCTGGAAAAGTCCCATTAGGTATCGTGGAAGGGGTTGATAGAATTGGATTGCTAGTCAGTCCATCTGGTCCGGGAAGAAGAGGTATCATTGAGGTCTCTCCTGGTGATTGGTCGTCGTCCCCTGGAGACGTGTTGTCCCCGGTGGCGGCATGCCCATTATATAAATTCATCTCTCTACAAGAGATGGATGAAGGATTAAGAAGAGTACATGAATCAAGCAGGATGCAAGCACTTAAGTAGGACATGTTGGAAGGAAGGTAAGTTATAGTCAAGTGTGGATGAGATCTAAAATTCTAATCTTAGGTGCATGCCCGCTTGGTACAGTTACGTAACCGAAACAGCTAACTCGACCTGCATGGGCCACCACCAAAATATGTTACGCCCCAGTCCCAAAATACATAGGACTAGGAACGCGTAAGCATGCCAGCCGTATGTATATGGCAACTCCAATATATGGATACCATAATACACACGTACGCTGTAATATGAATATAAACTCACATGTGGGATATATATATCACAAGTCACCGATATGCTAATCTCATCCACACCACAAGCCATAGAAAATAAGTACTAAACTAGAATAAGGAGTCTGAAATATCCAAATAATAGTCGGGTGGAGACAAATCCACTACCAAAGAATATATCCAAAACTAAAATGAGAGGGGAGTATAAAATCTCCAATATAAAATAATATGAAGGCAGAAGTATATCAGCTAAAAAGATCCATCGCTAGATAATCAATGATGCTCAGAAGGTAAGACCTCCTTGGCAGAAAATAATGCGTCAGGTCCAGGCCCGTACTCCTGCGGATACTCTTGGTCGTCTATACCTGGCAAGGGATCAGGACCTCAGAGGGACATAACAAGATACATAGAAGCAAGCCAATTGTATACAGTGAACATGCATAATGTTTGAAAATATATAAGTACGCTGTACAAGACAATCTATATAAATGCACATGAGAACAACTTTTCAACGTATGGGCAAGGGTAGGCTACTTGATCTAATCTCACAACTCACACACACGTCAGGAACATCATCAGCCGACATACCGCGGGGGTAGCGACCCTCGTGACTCCATCAATCGACATACCGCGGGGGTAGCGACCATCGGACAAGACCACCATAGTGCGTGCTAGTTACTACGGTTTACCAGAGTGGTTAAAGCCCATACGCCTACTGATTGTCCTCTCATGATACTAGGTGTCAAGTGTGTGTGTCAACATATCTAATATATAGTAATGACTGAAAGAAACTACACATGTAATGAATAAATAGAATTGCAATAAATATATAGAAATATACTAAGTATGCAAAATACTGTAAGCAATTTGGCAAGGTATCTTGCCTGGCAAGAAAGCTACAAAATATAGTGTCCGGATGTCAACACCAAGAGTTAGAAGCTACGGCCTCAGAATGAACGTCTCTGAATGCTGAAATAAACATCACCAACGTTACTAGAATAAGCAAAATAGCTAAAAAGTACTTCTCTTTCGTCCAATTTGGACACAGGGGCAAAACGATAATTTCGGGTAAAAGTGGGGTCCACGTGTGGCCCACTTTGCACCGAAAAACGTGTCAAGGGTAACAGTCTCTAAATAGGACAAATTATAGGTCAAACAAATTCTAAATGTCAATACGAACCCAACGGTATGTCCAAATGTGGATTCCGATGAGCCGAACACAATTTCGTCTAAAAAGTTAACCGTGGGACCCGCCAATTGGTGACTTGGTCAACTGTCTCAGAATTGCGTGAAAATTGGATCACAGGACCAGCACGTTAACCTGAGTCTAGTGGCGCAAGTTTCGTTACAATATAACGAGCGAGCACAAAATGCACGCGACTTTCGCAAAAGTTGCGATACGGGGTTTATCCGCGGATACGGGCTGATTCTGGCGTGCACACGCGTCCGAATCAGTTTTTGCGAACTCTCACGTGTCCGGTTACGCTGCGCGCACCGTTTGGTACACTTGGTATACGGCGGGGCGGTCCCGTTTGGTACAATTTTAGGAAATATAAAAAAGTGTGTTCGCGGGATTTTCCAACGAATTTAATTCTGTCTACAGCAGTTAATAATCGGGGTTATTTAACAAAAATTAAACTAGGTCAAGTGGTCTACGCATACCAAAAAGAATCATCGAATTCGGATCTCTGTGGTGGGAGATACGAACTCGGAAACATGGATGGTCACCGTAGTTTTCTGCGATCCCAGAATTCGGTCTATTTCCACCAACTTTGGCACTATTTTCGCCTATGCTTACGCGTTGTTCGAGGTTTACTATCACACAGATATGGAAGAGGGTTAAGGGGTGAGCATACTGGTGAAGACGGGGTGACGTTTGGTTGAGCGAGGCGACGGAAAACAACTCTGGAACACAGGTACCTCGCTGCGAAATCTGCAGTATGCGGGGTCGCGGTCGTCTGGATCGGTTTGGACGGCCTGGTGGGGTTCTCCGGCTGCGGTGGAGGCACTCTCTAGGTCTAGATAGGAAGAGGAAGGGTTTGGATGATTTAGGTTTAGGGTTTTATTGAAATAGAATAATATATATATATATATATATATATGAAAGGGAGAGAGAGGAGGCGGGTTCGGTTTGCTTGCGGGGGGGGGGGGGTCTGTTGCTGTGGGATTTGCTACTTACAAATTTGCTAAGTGGCTCACAAGTGCAATTAAAGGCGGCTGCACTTTGCTGCTAGGTGCGGCTGTAGCACAGGATGGGTAGTTTAGTTGGTTTGTTGGAATGGGGTTATTAATGGTTTGGTAGTATTAGTTATTTAATAGTTTTTTTTTTCCTTTCTTTTATTTTCTCTTCTCTTTTATACTTCTCTTTAAATATATTTGTATATATATATATATATATATATATATATATATATATATATATATATATATATACACACGTATATACTTATAGAAAATTCTAGAATTACACTAATGCACACCATTAAGCTAGCAACTGCTCAAGGGGTCTCCTACATGAAATAAATTCGGAAAAATTCCTAATGGTCCCATAAATCTTTCAAGTGCACCAACACCTAAAATAAAAATTAGTAAAAATCTATTTCTCCTAATTAGCCACTAAATACTACAATTAAATTAATAATTAATAAAAAAATAAATACGGTTTCTAGGAATGGGGTTTTACACAGGGTCTCTGACTCTAAGCCCACAATATCCTGGGGTCCATAATTTGTAGGGTACCACTCCTCAGTGTTATCTGGAAAAAATATATCCAGTCAGAAAAGGAGCAGAGTACATCTCTAACAGCAGTTCTAATCAATGATAAAAACTATGTAACAGTAAATAGATGTGAATATACAAGATGCACAAAAGATACGAGAGATATATACAATAAGAAAATACTGGAATAAATACAATAATGAATAATATGCCAATGAACAAGAATATTAATGACTAAGTGTGTGAGTACTAGCTTTAACATGTGATCGACTTGGGAACATGATATAATATATATGGCCTGGCTAATCATATGTGCGGTGTATGATCAACACTATTCAATAACAGTACTTGATACAATAGGGGTAATGATCACATATCTATACTAAGGTACTCCCCACCCTCGACTGGTATAATAGATCAAACCACGGTATGCTATAACACGAGATTCCCCAAGAAAATAACGACTCTTTTCGAGAATCAGTATCTGTACATGTACAAGATAACCAATAAAATAATACTTGCACCATATACACCATATACCAAGGAATAATATCTCATGACGAGATCCGGATATACCAATCCGTGTAATCATAGTGTCAAGAAAATATGGATATCTATACTAGATATAATAAACATAGAGGATATTATAAATAAGAAACTATCAGAGAATGTACTCGCCTGAAGTCCAAAGAATAGTCTCACCGATGTCTGATACGGTGTCTCGAAGACCTAGATATGGAATACAACGTCAATACAAGATTCCGGAAAGAAAATAAGTTAAACTAGTCAATTTCTAGGTCAATAAGTCAATTCTAAGTCAAAAGTCAAACTAGGTCAACTATGGTCAACTATGGTCAACTACCTATTTCTAGGTTGCTCAAGTCTAACACAAAAATATTGGTTTCAAGATACTAAGTCTAAACTATAAAAACCATATCTTAATTATTAGGATAGCGTATCTCCGGATACGTAATTCCATAGGTAAAACATATCATAGATAAGCCAAACAATTATTATAGAAATCAAATTATAAACATTAAATAGGTACCATGGTTTTGAACCAACTTGGTATCTCAACAATAATTCAAAAACTTGATACCCAAACCCAATATATTGGTATCCCCAATTACCTTGGTTCTTCAAGATAATACCCAATACCTTGTTATATTAACTACCCGTTATATATATATATATATATATATATATATATATATATATATACTACCTTATTTATAATACATATACTATAATGTAATTAGCAATTTAGAAGATATATTACTTATATATTAATACTAATATATATATATATATATATATATATATATATATATATATATATATATATATATATATATATATATATGAAACTGCCAAACTGTTGCTAAAACTATTCCTGTTGTCACTGAAAGCTGCTGTTAATATTGATATACTGCTATTTTAGTGACAGTTTCCTACACTGTCGCTAAAAACTGTCACTAAAGCCCCTGATACGCTGCTGTTTCAGCGACAGTTTTTCTGAAACTGTCGCTGGCTGTTGTCACTGCTTCCTGCTGCTGTTTTTTCACGACAGATTGCTGTCGTTGTTGCCTCCGTTGCTGCTGCTGCTGTGCTGTTTTACTACTGTCGTTGTTTTGTTGCTGTAGTTGTTTCCAAAAGCTGATGTCGATATATATATATATATATATATATATATATATATATATATATATATATATATATATAATTACTACTAATAACTATACATACACCCTCACCTAGTATTGTGTACATAATAACTATATAGTAACCTACACACACATACATAGTAATATATATAGATAATTATATATGTATGTATATGTATATATAATCATATAACATACATATAAAAATATAAATATAATAACATATAAATATCCATTTTAAACATATGTATATATCTATACATGCTCCAATATATATATATATATATATATATATATATACTTACACAATAATATATATAACAATATAGTATCATATATCTACATAGTTACAACTATATAGAATATATGTACATAAAAAATATATATAATAATAATATCATACATATATATAGTAACATATATATAAAACAATATATATACATATTTACACATACTATATATATATATATATATATATATATATATATATATATATATATATATATATATATACATGTAGAAGAATAGCTACATACAATATATACACATATAGTACATATATAATACATAGATCTAAAACACAATAATACATAAATATTGCCACAACAATATACAATATAATTACATCACAATGACAAGAGAAATAGATATAAGATTTAAATTATACCAACACATAGATCGTATCACTCTATATCCCACTAGATCTAGGATACGCTTGCGACACGATTCCACCACACATCCAAACGTACCCTGAAGGACACGAACAAGTCATATATATTATTTATGAGCAATACGAAGAGTCAAATATAAATCTATGTGTCCGTGTCAAAATATGACATGTACAAAGTCCCGTGTCGGAGGGAAAACTCCCAAATCAATACGTATCACCAAATTGTTGGGATAGCCCCAAACACACAAACATATGCCAAATTGATCTATAGGACCAATTGAAACACACAATAAATGTCAATCTCGAAATTCCTCCAAAATTGACACAAAAATACCATAACTTTCTCAATAGGCCTCCTATGAACACAAAACCAAATCATATGGGTAGCCTATGCATATGGGTTAATTTTCCATGGTTAAATCTCAGACTTAGAACCTAATTTAAAGGGAAAAACTGAATTGTACCTATTAGGAGATGAATTCCCAATGTAACCTCCAATTGTGATGAAATTGCCTCCAACTTGTAGATTCTTGCTCCTCTTTGTAGATCCTTGCTTTCTCCTTCTAGATCATTGCTCCACTAGCCTCAAATGGTGATTTTGGAAGGAATTGGAATGAAATTTGGTAGGGAAATGAAGTGAGAATGAAGGAATTTGGTTGAGGGAAATTCTAGATCTAGTTTTGAAATGAAAAGAGGAGAGAAAATTTTTCCCTCTCTTTTAATATAGGCCGGCCCCTTTTCCCCTCCCTCAAGATTTTAGGAAATGTCCAATATACCCCTTGGGGCCTCTCATTAAGAAATAATTAAGGAGGGAAGCTTCCAATCTAATGGTTTAAATAATTTAATCTATCTCCTTAACAATGGGCTTTCTAAATGGGCTAAATTCTAACCAATTAATTCATGTTGGTCCATGAGTCTAAACTAAACTAGTTAGGTCCACTAACACAAGTCCAAAATAAATAACTAACATCTAACAACAATTAAATAATACCACAAATAATTATTTATCCTGCATAATATTTAATTAAATAAGAAATTACTAAAATATACTTTCCTAGAAAATGTGGTAGTGACAGCCACTCCGGCCACCGCCATCACAATGACTCCGGCGAAGACCCTCCGAAGGCGATCTCTCCGGCGATCTCCGCCGCCGCCAACAACGACCAGCAGCCACAGCAGCCGCAGCAGCGCCGCCACCCGCCGCCGACGTGCGCCGTGCCGCCCCGTGCACGTGTAGTCATTTCCGACTCCTCGTTCAGGTGAGTCGTTCTCTCTCCTCGTCACATCATTTTTTGAACGGTCTATTATGACACGTTCGCTGTGTAACCCACTCGAACCCCGTACAATTCGTTCGGTGTATCGCGTCTTGTGTCGGTCGCAAACTGCATCGCAAAAACAGGAAAATCAACCCAATTTTCTGTAAATCAGAATCTGTCCCGAACTCACAAGTTCACGACCATTTTATGTTCAACTTGTTTAATAATTTTAAAATTCATTTGAACAGTAAATTAGATAATATAACCAAGTTTCAAACCCTGTAATTAGTTTAATTTAATGTGTTGTAGATTGTATTTTATTCACGGGTGAAATCGACCAAAAGTTTAGTCTTTAAAATCTATTTTTTTCCTGAACTGGGTACGTCCCGCTAAATGAGGCAACTTCGTCGTATGTGAATAGCACTGAAAGGAGTGCATCGTCAATGCGGACATGTGAGATTTTACGAAAGTTAATTTGGATGTGCGTGCACACCGGAATCAATGCGTATTCGTCGAAATCGTCCCGTATCGGCCCTGTTCTGAAACTTGTTGTAACTTTGTGTGTGCTCGTCGTTTTATAGCGAAACTTATGCCATCAGATTCGTAGCATTTTGCTAGTCCTGTGACCCAAGTTTGGTTCGATTCTGAGAATATTGACAAATTCCCGTATCGTAGGCCCCTCGGCTCTACTTGACGGACGATTTTGTGATCGGCTCATCAAAATTTAGTTCTGGATATTTTGTTGGGTTCGTATCATCGTTCTAGACTTGTAGACACTAAGTTTGACAAATTTGGAGAAATTTGTCTCTAGCACGTTTTTCGGTACGAAATGAGCCACATATGGACCCCACTTTGAACAAAAATTGTCAATTTTGCCCCTGTGTCCAAATTGGACTTATGGGTAGGCAATCCTAGCTATTTTATATCTTCTAAGCATGATAGTAATATTTATTTCAGCATCCGGAGGAGTACCTGAAGATCTCACTATTACGGAAGCAATTGGAGGAATTCAAACCCCAGGCAAGTATACCTTGCCAATCTTGCAGTACTTGCTTTATATTATTCTCTTGATTTATTTATATGATGTATCTGTTCAACCTAGGATCGTGTGATATTGCTTAGCGTCCAAACAAGATTCGGATGTCGACGCCATACGCCGAGTCGTGTAAACGTCACTTAGAGAGTTGATATTACGATCATATATTTTGTGCTTGCATTATCAAGTATGTCATACCATAGGACACTTGACACTATTCATGTGACAAAATCTTTCCTGATATATTCATGGTGATTCTGTATAGATTACAGGATTCATGACATAGATATTACATATGCATATCTATCATTATGACAGCTCTACAATAGTTAGAGGTCATGATCTTGCGTGTTATGGACATGAGACGTCGTGGACATGAGACGTGTGATTACATTGGGTAGGGAGTGACACACAGGCTACAGGCTGATTATATATATATTATGGTGTCGTAGCCACTACAGAGCTAGGCCCACTATATGATATCACCGCTACCGTCTCCCTGACATAGAGCTGGTAGTAGTCTCAGCATGAGTTCTAGTGATGCTCTCATTTTGTATATCATTTAGCTGGTTACTTAGTTTGCCCTATTGATACATTTTTATATACTGTATTTATTTGGCTTGAGTTATTCTTGTACCTTGCTATGTCCCCTGAGAACCTGGAATCTAAATTATATTCCCAGGTATTGCAGAAGAGATCTATCCCGAGGTATACGGGACAGGAGCAGACATTGGAGCAGTACCAGTACCAGAGGACGAGGTGATGCCAGAAGATATATCCTGAGTATTTGCTTTATATACTCAGTCATTTCTGTTCTTGATACTCTATTCATGTCTCAAGGATTTCTGTATTAAACTCATTATCGGGTTATTTCCCAACACATTTTATTGATACTTGTTGATGAATTATATATCTCTTTAATTAGTTGATATTTGAGATATGTTTATCTTCTGTGGATGAGATTAGAATTAGAAATGTGGCATGAATCATAGACCCTTATTATTATTTTACAACTTAAGTACACTCTAATGGTTCCATTAAATTGGATTTGCCCATTGATGTGTGCTGCTAGCCATTGCCACGTGTCTAGTCCCTCGGTATTTTGGGACTGGAACATGACATGGTTTTTTTGGTGGCCCATGTAGGTCAACGACTAAATTATTTTGGTTTCAACTAAGGAACTGAGCAAGCCTACGATAAGGATAGGATATTTTATAAGATCCCATCCACTTGATTGAATCAATCTTGATCTCTATATCGGATTTGAATTAATTTTTTGACTTGCATCCTGTCTTGATTCCCCTGTGCGCCTTTTATAGTTTATTTTGGATGCAGAGTAATGGATCCACAAGCAAGCAACGAGACTCTGCAGGAACACCACAAGTTGCAGTTTTCACCTACGACTATGAAGTGACACCAGTGGGTAGAAGGCAATCAACTCAACAAAGCAATCAAGCAGATCAGCTCGCCTCAAGGTTTCAGCAAGACGATATTCTACCATCACCGCAGTTTAATCCATCGATGCCTGTTTTCCACCAAGACAGCTTATGGATGGTCAGCAGATGTTCCAAATGTTCTACGTAATAATACAAGCCCAACAGCAAGTTTATCAAGAAGCCCAGCAGCAGCAGAGTACACAACCATAAGTACGTGGAGAGGCTTTTGCGATGACAGTAGAGGACGCACAGACTAGTGGACTAGCGAATACGCTTAAGATTTAAGTTATTCATAGCTATCTATTCCTAGTAATGCTTTAGCACGTGCCTGTTAATTCCATTTCCTAGCCTAAGCCTAGTATTATGAACATGTTAGTAATTGATACCCAAGTATTCCTAAGATGTAGATTTTCTTGCTCTAATCAGATTCCTTTACTCTTGAATTACTTATCTCTCATTGCCTAGAGAAATATTTTTATTCCTTCCCTATGTATTCTGCTTAACCCTCACACTTTCTCTCGATTCTGCTTATTCATGATTCTTATTCCCTTGTGTCGTACAACAAACAACAGTGGTAGAAGCGGCGGTAGCAGCGATGGTAGCGGCGGCTTACGGCGGCAGCGGCAGCCTGCGACGGTGGCAGCTGCAGCAGCCGCAGTAAAAGCAGCAGTAACAGTAATAGTAGCAGCAGAAGCAATGATGAGAAGAGGGAAAGGGTTTCTTTGAGGAATAAGTAAGGAAAGTTTGGTATATTAGAAATGTAAGGGAGAAGGAGAGCTTGCCATCTCCTCCCTTGGAAATGAAGGTGAAGGGAGGAGAAGCCAGGTGGTTCATGACTCATGATCTGCTGCTGGTTTCTTCCTTCTTCCCATGGGTTTGGGTTTTATGCACAAGACCCCTCCCAAAAACAGAAAATTTATATAACTAGTTCCTTTTGCAATTGGAAATTTGCACAAACCTAAATTATTAAATACATATATATATATATATATATATATATATATATATATATATATATATATTGCAGACAAAATAAAAAATAAAAAAAATTAAATTAAATAAATAGGTAGTAGCTATGACATCTGTTCAAGGAAACACCAGTACTTATCATCACATGACTACCGAGACCACCAATGGCAGGTCCAGAAATCAATTCAGCATTCTCAATGTTCGAGGAAACAATTAGAATGTCACAGGTTTTTTATGTATTCGCGTCAAGACATAATAGTACCTGTATAAGTCATCAAATTCTTGTGACAACTAGAGACATTATGGAGATCATCAAGTGGACCCAACATTCACAGAAACACCAATGATCTATCAACCTACCCACCCACCAACTGGCCATCTTTGTGGCAAGGCACTTTCTTGCTTTAGCTGGTTTACCTATGAATTTGACACCAATGTAGAGGGTTGACAAGCTAGCAGTACGTAGGTCATAACAAACACTGTCATTTAATCACGACCGTCAAAGCTACATACTCTCATGATACTATATATATATCAACACTTGGAAAATAGCTTAGCCACCATTAAAGCAGTCCGGCAAGAATTTTGTTGAAAACTAAATGGCTGTCAAGGAAAGATGGATCAATGTTAATTTGTACGGATGGAGCAATTGCCCTTTAGTTCTTGCAGTTGATTGCAGTTCTTTCATTCGGACGAATATCTAGGGGACGGAGTTCCTAAATTTTTTTGAGATAACATTAATTTAATGTGGAGAAGAAGATATGATGTGTTTTAGGTTTGTCAAGCTTATCAAGTTAATTAGATGACTCTAATTTGTTGTAACATATTCCTTCTTCATTTCTCCAAGAATCCTATTTTATCTGGAGGTGCAGGAGCTGGCTTTCGCAATTCCGTAGTTGGATCCAAATATAATTAATTTTGACCTGCATAGAATGCTTAATTTTGTCTCTTTGTATTTGCGTGATCCTATTGGGATTGTATTACATTTAGGAGCCTTCTACATAAAGCATTGATGATTACAAACCTTGTTTAACTGCATAGCAAGGTTCTTGGTATTTTTGCCTTTGGACTAGTAAAGATAGTTCCACATTGGCTACACCACCAAGTGGGTATCTCAATATAATACTTTGTATGTGTTGAGGTGTGCACATGGGGTATGGTGGGGTACATGGGTGCCATGTGGGGGTATTTTATTAGGAGAAAAAAGGATTAACTCCTTAATGAAAGCTTTTAAGCTTTTTGTCATGCTCTTGGATATAATTACATAGGAGCTAAGCCCCAAAGGGGCTAAGGGGCTTAGTGACTCGGACTCGGGCTCAAGGGCGCAAAGTGGCACTTTGTTGGCGCACTTAGCACGTCACAAGGCACGTGTACACTTTTGTTGTGCTCGTTTTATGCACTCGTTTTATGCTCGGGTTGCATTTGCATGTTGCATGAGCGGGTGCTGAACGGGCGCTGAGCGGGCTATGCATTGGGCTGCTATTATGGGATATAAATTTTGTATATTGGCTTTTTAGTCCTACATCCGAAAGAATAGGAGGATGGGCTTCCATCCTTCCCTATATAAAGAGCTATCTAGCCTTCTTTTGAGACTCACCAAAAAATTAAGAAAGATGAGTCCAAAGGAGTCTGTTCGAGTCACACAAAGAGGTGACTACGAGCGTTCCAGAAGTTCTCTTGTGAACTTGCTGGCTCCTGGGAGAAGAACGTCGATAGAGGACGAATCTTGCTTTGAGCAACGATGGTCTTCACCATAATAGCAAGAATAATTTTTATTCTATATTTCTCTCATCTTCTTCTAGGTATAAATGTTCTGTCCCAATTGCAACTGCGTTTGCAAAGAAGAACGTATTTTTTGTTCTTGAATTTTGTGATGGAGAAGAAATTATAATCAGCAACTATATTCTATATTATATAGTTCTTCGTTGGATCGAGGTATATTAGAGAAGAAACTTTTGTGTGAACTTTTGATCTCGACTTCAACTTCTTGTTTTACCATCTTTGATTAAGTCTTGGGACTAACAATCTCAAAGCAAGATCCGAGTAAGATGGAGAACAACCGTGCAAGTATTCTCAACCCAAGTTTTTACAAACTTGAGAAGATTGACAGGCTATACTTCAATCATTTGGATGAGGAATGAGTCATCTATCAAATGTTGGACGTTAGTAGAGAGATCCAGGATCTACTATTCCTAGGGATGAAAGTGAACTTGATCTGGCGTCGCTGGAGACGCACATTCCAAGAGAAAGGAAGCCGACATCTGATGCAAGTTGGCGCATGGAGATGTCTGAAGCTAGTAGCCACATAAAAAAGTTTATTGGGTTACAGAAGAGAGACTAGCACTATGCATCTATGCATGGCAATAATTAGAACATGGAAGAACTTGGCACATAAGCAGTCTAGGCATAGGGCACTCACTGCGCATGGCGGGCTCAATATAGTGTAGTTACTGCGCATGGCGTTCTTTTGGTGCATGACAGAACTTGGCACATGGAAGCGTCTATGTGGCTAGCTCTAAGCAAGGTCTATGCGCTACCAGGTTATGCACATAAGACTATGAGTACCTTGGCGCATGTCTTTTTAAGCATAAAGGATCATGAGAATGAGGATTACATATCCAATTTTAAACCAAAATAGCAAGGTAAAAGCCTAACTTGGTTACTTTGATTACTTAACTTGGTTGCTATGATTGCACAGGTTAAGTTATCTGGCGTACTTGTTGACTGGAGAATGGACACTAGTGCATCTAGCCACAGGAGCTCTAGGAAGATCCGTTCACCGATGTCAAGCCTATCACTGAAGAAGGTCAAAGATCTCGATAGCGAACAAGGATCAAGTAGAGGATCTGGAGATTGGGACAATGGTTTTAGACTTCGAGAAGTTACAGTCAAAGAAGTACGAGTAGCAAAGTACCAGTGATTACCAAGGAACTAATCTTAGGAAGTCTGTTGCAGACTTGAGGGTGAACATCCATGGTTGCCAGATGGTGATATCTTGGCAGGAGACATACTTTGGAATAAGACTTCAGTATCATATGGATGTTCGAGCTTCTGCTTGTGAGTAGAGTCTCATTAGAAGAGTTGTGGGACACAAAGACTAGGACATGTACTCTGTACCGCAAGATGTCTAGTATATGGCTTATCTCTAAATATGGGGGGTAAGGAGGTGGAGAAGTATGAGGTCTGTGGGCAGACAAATATTACTAGAAAACATTTTAAACGGGTAAATCAAAGTATAGATTTTTTGGAGTTGGTACACTCAGATATCTGTGACTTTAACCTGTTCTCCACAAAGGCCATGATAAAGTATTTCATTACCTTCATCGATGAATACTCGAAGTACGTGTTCGTCTATCTGCTCAAGACAAAAGATGAAGCATTCGAGAAGTTTAAGGAGTTTAGGACTGAGGATAAACGTCGAAAAAGGATAACAACTCAAGAGACTCAGAAGTGATCGAGGCGGAGAGTATAAGTCCATTGAATTCGTATCGCTCTACAAAGAATATAGAATTGTCAATGAGACGACTGCTCCAAATTTTTCTCAATCAAATGGAGTAGCTGAACAGAAAAATGGAACATTGACAAGATGATAAAGTCAATACTATTAACTGTGGGTCTTCCAAACTGCTTCAGGGGAGAAGCTGTGCTGACGGCTACGTTCATCCTGAACAGAGTGTCATACGCAACATCCGATGTCACTCCTTATAAACTCTGGTTCAAAGTCAGACCCAACTTAAATGCCATTAGAGTGTGGGGGTATCTAGCGTATGTAAAGCTTTCACACTTGAAGATTCAGAAGCTAGAAACAAGGACTATGAAGACAATCTTCCTGGATATGATGAGAAGAGTAATGCTCAGAGGTTCCTTGATACTGAGTCAAATTATATCATTGAAATCTCGTGACTCATAATTCTTTGAAAGATAAATTTGTAAGGCACAAGAACATTATTTTCGCGGATATTCCGGAGAATAGTGTGAGTGCACATGAGGCTAACGCTTCCAATGAATATGTAGTCCAAGAAGAAGTTGTCATTCTAGAGACAACGTTCGAACCAGAGCTCACAGCTGGTGTATAAGCGGGTGAGAAGACGGAAGGACTTCGAAGATAATTTTGTCACCTATTATGCGGAAGCAGATCCGCTTACCTATGATGAAGCGATGAATATTAGAGACGTTTTCTGGAGGGAGGCTATAAATGATGAGTATGACTCAATAACCTCCAACAACACTTGGGTATTGATCGATCTGCCTGAAGGAGCTAAACCAATAGGATGCAAATAGATCTTTAAGAAGAAGATGAAGGCCGATGTAACTGTTGACAAGTTCAAGGCAAGGCTGGTAGCCAAGAGGTTTTCTCAGAATCAGGGGATTGACTACTTCGACACATATGCTCCAGCAGCATGGATGACGACCATCAGGATATTGATTACTATAAGTGCAATCCATAAGCTGGTTATACATCAGATGGATGTGAAAATAATATTCCTGAATGTTGAATTGACTGAAAAGATTTACTAACAACCAGAAGGATTCATCGTCAAGGGCCTTGAAGACAAAATTTGCAAGTTGGTAAAATTGTTATACTGTCTGAAGCAAGCTCCCAAGATGTGGCATGAGAAGTTTGATAAAGTTATAAGATCAAATGGCTACAGGGTCAGTGAGACGGACAAGTGTGTTTATACAAAGTTCGCTAACGGGAGAGGAGTCATCGGTTGTCTATACGTGGACGACATGATGATCCTAGCACGGATCGAGCACGTTTCACTGAGAAAAAGAAGTTTATCTCATCCAAGTTCAGTATAAAGGACTTGGGGAGCTGATGTGATCCTGGGGATCAAGGTTATCCGGACGGGCACTGGAGTGGCACTGTCACAGTCTCATTATGTTGAGAAGATGCTCACACGCTATGGATATCAGGATCTTTCAGGTATCGATACTCCGTACAGGTGTTGTAATGTTCCGCACCCGCACGGTGCATTATGCTAAGTCGGATTGAATGAGGCAATAGCTGGTTACATTTTTATTTGTTAGATTTGTGTCACACCCGTTCCCATATTTGGTATTCTTGAATTTGTGATATTTAAAAAAAATTGTAGATGTATTCATGCTGTATTTACATGTTGGTTCCTGCTAGTTATGTGTATTTATTTAATTGTATTCATGTTTATTGTGGGAGACTACCAGAGGCCAGTAGTGAACACTTTGGCAATTGACATGGACCTGTGCTAGGACCCGTATATAGGATGGAGACCAGACCCGGTTCACTCTTGGAACCACTAAGCCTATTTTTGATGGTTGAGATTTGGTTGGAGAGCGTCATGACTTAATCTTAGGGCTAACCTCATTTTCTCCACTTGGTATATTTATATGGTTTTCTCTCTCCTCTCTCATTCTTCCTCATTTTCACTTTCCTTCTTTCTTCTTCCTCCTTCCCTCAAGAGCTCCCAACCGAAACCCTAAGTCCTATCCCTAGACTTGGTTCTAGAAAGAGGTTTGTTAGTACACTATGGTAAGTACATC
Source organism: Iris macrosiphon (assembly GCA_036927795.1). Classification (NCBI taxonomy): domain Eukaryota; kingdom Viridiplantae; phylum Streptophyta; class Magnoliopsida; order Asparagales; family Iridaceae; genus Iris; species Iris macrosiphon. The sequence continues at coordinate 80,258,681 of JAYESA010000020.1, forward strand.
TTGCTTAAAGTGGTGAAGCCATAAATTTATGAATTTTTACATATATGTTGTTTTAAAAATATGTTTGAATTTTGATGTATAGATTTCTGTAGATCTGAGTTTCAAGATTAGAATTTTTACGTGTTCTATGTATTTTTCTTGGTTTTTGATCTACTAAAACTTAGTGATTTCGAAAACTAGTTGTTCCTTATGTTAGAGCATTTTATTTCGAGCATTTTGGCTTTTGTTTCACTGGATTCAGAGTTAAAACAAAATTTTTATGAAGAAACTATTTTTTGGATTTTTGGAGTTTTTTTCGTCGTGCCTGAACTTGCTGTCTAGAGAAGACGAAGTTAATTAGATGACTCTAATTTGTTGTAACATATTCTTGCTTCATTTCTCCAAGAATCCCATTTGATCTGGAGGCGTAGGAGCTGGCTTTCGCAACTCCGTAGTTGGATCCAATTATAATTAATTTGGACATGCATAGAATGCTTAATTCTGTCATTGTAAGAGCTTTGTATTTGTGTGATCCTATTGGGATTGCATCACATTTAGGAGCCTTCTACTTAAAACATTTATGATTACGAACCTTGTTTAACTGCATAGCAAGATTGTAGTAAAAGACGAAAAATTATGTATCACAAAAACGGCAATGATGATTACTATTTATTTAGTTTCAAAATTATTAAAAAACAACACATGAAATACTTAAACTTATGTCTAAATATATATATAAAAAAAATCAGAAAATTTTAAATTTAACAATAATAATAATTTGTTTTCTGAGAAATCCGATACTCCGAACCGAAACCACGGATATTACTGATACCCATAGGAAGGGTCCGATACCAATATTACAAACCTTGTGTCTAACATCTTCTTACAGACACATTTACCTCTGGCTTTCTGTTTATTGAACTAAATTCATAATCATACTTCTCCGCTAGCTACCTTTGGGCTTCGTGTTCAAAAGTGACAAACTCCGTAACAATATGAATCACAAGCCATGCTAGCTAAAATTTCTCACTGTATGTCTATGTCGCAATGCGTAAAATATATAAATCATTATTTAGGAATCATATTAGGGTTCCCCAACATGATTGATCCCAACTCTAGCTTCAACTTGTGAACTCAGATCTTGTTCTGTGGTCTCTATTTCCCAGTAATACGTCTTTTTAATATAACCCCTACATTACATATAGCAATTACTTATGCTCCTTGATATATCTATTGCCACATGCATAGTTTGCATGAAAAGAAGATGCTATTATCCTTAAATTCTTAGATTCCTCAAACTAGCTCTAGTGCAACTAGAAAAATATTACAATAATCAGAGAAAAAAAGAGATCAAAAGATATTGATGACCGTACTCCTGTAGCACTAAAACATTGTTCATTGAAGAGTAATAACAACCTACATAATCATATAATAGACGTATATATTTAATTTATGTCAGCAGCCCGTCTAGCTCAGTTGGTAGAGCGCAAAGCTCTTAACCTTGTGGTCGTGGGTTCTCCATCCCCACGGTGGGCGTGTGAGTGTTCTTGTTCTTGTTCTTTTTCTCTTTTTGTTCGTTCGGTGGGCCCATCCGTGTCCAGCAAATAAGTTCTTTTTAACTTTAACTGACATTCAAAATGCATGGACCAAAATTACACAACATCAACTCAATCCTTTATCTGTTCATCAGCATTTTCTAACTTATTAGCTCTATTTTCTCCTCTCTTCTCAGGGTGTTAAGGCTCATCTCAATTTCTAGATTTTAGATTCAGACTGTAGAAGAACATTTTGTATAATAGTAAAACATAATTGGAGTTACATGATAGTCCCATCTCATCCACATAAGCTGTGAACTGGACCTCAAAATGTTTACATTTAAAATATAGAAACTCAGGATAAGGCTCAATTTTGAACAACAATTTCTAGATTTCAGATTTTATAATTTTTTAACTTTAATTAGTCAAACTGAAAAAGGGATATGCATCATCGCAGCAATGCAAAGAAAGGATCTAAAGAGGAAGTAATGGAAAACTAGAGGCCCCAAGGAACAATATCACAGTAGCGAGCGAGTGAGACAAATGTGCAATCATCATTATGAATGGAGTGCAGAGTGCAAGGGGCCACCACCAGCAAAAGCTTGGAGCTCATGTTGAAGGAACATTAGCTAGGGCCTCTACCTCCATTATTGATTGCAAGGGCCAACGAAGAAGAAGAAGAAAGAGAGGAGAAAAAAAAGTTGTTTGATTTGATTTGATGCTAAGGGGGGCACATTGTTGTCCTGGTTTAAACTTTACAAAAAGTAGAATCACATCAAGGGGTTGTCATCAACCTCAAGGAAGAAAACCTTTTATAGGATTGCAATGCCTTCTTCCTTTCGATTATCTCCCATTTATCTATTTCTTTCTTTCTTCTCAGTAAAGATGAAACAAAACATGATTAATTTGAGAAATAATTTTTTTAGACTAATTCTAAAGCCAAATTAAAAATTGTTCAGAACATTTCATTACTTAGTACTAGCAACAATCCAAAATTTTACTTTGGGGGCTCACCACACTCTCCCCAAGGCGGTCTCGCCTCCTCCAGCACCTCCAGCTCTGCCTGCGCGATCGCACCAAGCAGCCTTGACAAGTCCCCTAGTTCTGGCAACCATCAGCGCCACCTCCAGGGAGGCCACCCCTCCGCCTTGCTGTCTCGTGCGTCTCCAGGCCGTCAGTGTCAGGCCGGTCGGCCTCCGCCCCCTCTCCTCTCCGTCGTCTGAACGTCCGTAGGTCTGTCCCATGCGCCTCCAGGCCGTCGGCGTCAGGCCGGTCGGCCTCCATCCCCTCTCCTCTCCGTCGTCTGAGCGCTTGCAGGTCACCGAGCACCCGCTCTTATCTGCCCACCTCGCCATCATCTCCCCGATCTCCGACGAGCTTTCTGACCGCGACCCCCTTTCCGCGTGTCGCCGCTTCCTGGTGAGGGCCACGGTGCTTGATCGCGGACTGTCAAATTGGTAATCCTAAAATAGACATAAAGTCAAATTTTTTGACAATCCTACCAATATACTGGACTGTTAATTTTTTTAACAGTCCAGTATTTTGGTAGAACTGTCAAAAAATTTGACAGTCATAAAAAAATTTGTTCAGCCCCAAGTAAATTTTTTCGATAATAAAACATAAATAATACAAATTTGGACTATCCTGAACAACTTTTGATGTGTCTTTAGAAGTAGGCTTTGTTTTTTATCTACCTCGACAAGTTGGAACAACAACAATAACACGAGGAATACATGTAGATTAATTTGAGTAGTTTCAATTTTTTTAGGTTAATCAAATATATATATATATATATATATATATATATATATATATATATATATATATATATATATATATATATAATATGTTGTTTGATTGTCATTATTTTACTAGGAAATTTTTTGTATGAAATTTTCTTATGAAAACTTAATTTGGTGTTTGATTGTCATTATTTTTACCAAAAATATCATTTTTCATGGTAAATAAAAATTTTCTATGGGTTTGATAAGTTTTATTTTTCACTATTTTGGAGAAAAATATAAAAAAAAAATTATTTTTTTGGAAAATAGTTCCATGAAAAATATAAACTATCAAACATAACAAATTGTTGAAAAAATTATGATAAAATATTTTTCATGAAAAAAAAGTCCAATCAAACACAGCCTAATGTTTTTCTCCCCCCCCCCCCCCCCCCCCTCTCTCTCTCTCTCTCTAAAACAATTCTCTTTCTTAAAAAAATAAATCTAAATCTCTCATATAGATTTTTTTTTAAAGAGTTTATTGTAGAGGAGAGAGGAAATTAAATTTTTTTAAAATAGATATTTGTTTATAAAGATGAATTATTTTTTAGTTGTTTTTGAAAAGATAAATTAATTTTTCTAAGAGAATTTTGTTTAAAAAAATAAAAATCTAAATCTCTCTTTTTAAAATAAATCTAAAAACAATATATCTTTAGAAAAAATATTGCTATATTTTCTTAAAAATAAATCTAAAAAACTAACTTTGAAAAAAATTATATTTAAAAAATCTAAATCTCTCCCTCTAGAGGGAGATTTAGATTTTGAGAGAATTATTTTTTAGATAGTTTTTAAATTAATTTTTAAATACAAATATATTTCTTTAAAAATAATCTAAAAAATATATCTTTGAATAAAAATCTCTTTTAAAAAATTTGATATTTTTGAAAGATGGATTATTTTTAAAGACAGATTAGTTTTTAGCTATATTTTTAAAAAGAGATTTTTATTTTTAAAAGAGATTTGTTTTTATAGAGAAATATTAGGAAGAGAAACATAGATTGAGTAGTTGAAGGATTTAATCTGAACCGAATTTCGACACCCGCATGTTTTCAGAATCGATCTAATCTGAACTGTCAAAAAAGATAATCCAACGACTGCTATTAAATTAAGTGATTTTCTTTTAAATATGTTTCAAAATGTAAAAGTACAAGCAATTTTAGAAAGCTTAAGTGTCTTAGAAAATTGTTCAAAAAATAAATTATTCTATTAAAAATAGGGGTTATTTATACTAGCTGTTTCTATATTTTTGGTTTATAACATGTGGTACTGTTGCTTTTGAACAAATTATACTGACTACCTCTTACTTTAGAAAAAAAAAAAAAATTAGGGGTAGTTAGTGTTATAACTTTTTACTTTTATTTTAAAATAAGAGTAACTCGTGTAATAAATCAAAAAAAGTAGAGGGTGATCAGTGTAATTTTTTTAAAAGTAGGAATATCTCGTGTTATAAATAAAAAATATATAAATAGTTAGATTAAATAATCCTAAAAATAATAATAAAGAAATGTAAATAAACCTAAAAATCCTTAAGCAATTGTGGTATTCATACCCTTATTTAGCTCCTCGGTAGCATAGTACATAGTTTATTATTTAGTATTTACAAATAAAACATTATCTCAAAGAAAAAAAGAGAGAGGAATATTTACTATACAACAAATGATAAAAGACATGGGCAAAATTGTGAATCAACAAGTAATGGAGTAACGGATTGAGCCAACCGAGGTTGGCCGTCGGATGCACCTTGACGTGGATGATATTCCACGGACACGTGTACGGTGGATATCGACAGTCCCCCCTGTCCCTGGGCTATATATAGGAGCTCTCCAGGGGCTTCAGACTTCATTACAAGTTCTCTTTGCTAATTGGCGAGTTTTTGAGTCTCCCTCTTCGCCATCAACAATGTCTTGCTGCGGAGGAAACTGTGGCTGTGGGTCTGCCTGCAAATGCGGCAGCGGCTGCGGAGGGTATCAAACTTCCTCACAACAACTACTTATTATTCTTCTTGTTATAATATATACAAATGCGATACGACACGACACGATACATACACCACAACACTAATTTGTGGATGGCCAAGACTGTATTGTTGTTGTTCATTATATCTGTCGGATACTTTCAAAAATAAAATGTCATGGGAATCAACAATTTATGGCGGGGGTGCAAAAAGAAAATGTCATGGAAATCAACAATTTATGGCAGGGGCGGTCCTGATTCATGACAGCCTGGACGACGTTTCAGATTCCAAAGACTAAAGGAACACCAACATAGTTCTGTTCTATCTAAAATCTATTCTACTATATAATGTCAAAAGTAGGTTTCACCGTAAAAAAAATATTTTCAAAAATATCATTTACTACATTTACTATTTAAAAAAAATAATTAAAATTAATAGAAATATCTAGATAAATACAATAGTTGTCATTTGGTATTTCTAATTACTACAGTTCTTAAATGCATTGAGTATCAAAAAAATGAGGTATTAAAAATAGACTTTGTTTAACATCATTCATTCATTCATTGAAAAATGAATAAATTTTGACTACAAGTGTCGTTTAATTTTTCTAAAAATCATGTGCATATATGCTAGTAGAAGTAATAAGTAATATGAGCCACCATTTGTACAAAATGGTTGTGGTGTAGTGGTTTTATGTTAAACTTGTATATGAAAGGTCTTTAGTTCAATTCTTGTTGGTAACAAAATATATAATTTTAAATATACTTTTATTTTAGTTTTTTAAATAAAATAAAAAATTTACACTTTGTATGTGACATCCGACCCCATGAACTTAGGGTCGGCCCTGATTTATGGCTTTTATCTATCTATCGATCGATGCAGTGCGGTGCAACGCGAGAATTTGATAATTTTTGCAGTCAATATCTTGTGTAGTCCTCTGTATCTCTGGTAACAGTATTTTACTAGACGACATAATTATATATGGGTGTGCGTGCATGCAGATGCATGATGTACGCTGACATTGCCGAGGAGGAGAAGAGCACCTCCGTGACCATGATCCTGGGTGTTGCCCCTCAGATTAAAGGGTCTGTTATTTACAGAATATATAATTCTAATTAACTTCAAATTGACATTGTCTGAAACTTTTATGCTCATACTATATTTTGATTGATTTTAATTTGTTTGATGTCGCAGTGGAGGCCTCGAAGGATTCGAGATGGCCGAGGGTGGAGCCGAGAACGACGGCTGCAGGTGCGGAGGCAGCTGCACCTGCAATCCCTGCAGCTGCAAATGAGACGACCGATCGATCGAGGCCTTTCTTGTTCTTCCTTGTGTGCTTAATTAAGAGTTTCGGAATATTGATGCTATAAATAAGAGGCCATGGCTCTTCAAATGATCACTAGTGTGTGCTCGAATGAATGAATGAATGTTTAAAATGATGGCTATTTCTATTAGTAATTAATCATGCTTATCTAATTTGTGCGCTCTAATTTATTTTGGTTTCTTAGTCACTAGTGTTTGAGAGCATAGTCTTCTTAAGGTTAATTCGTAGTTTGCATCTTGGAGTATGAATGCTAGTCTTCATGTAGGAATGATAGAAATTTATACGCTTTCTTGTCTTCTAGTAGGAAAAAGAAAGTGTTTGATTGTGATAGAAAAATGAGAAATTGAAAGCTGTGTTGTCAAAATCGGACCGGACCGACGGTTAAATCGGATCAGACTGATTCTCAACAAAAAAATTGGTCCGATCAGACTTGAGCCAAGTTTTTAAAGAACAGACGATTTTTCTTTTCTGAACCGGAATGTAACCTGCCGAACCGGTTCACAATTGAACCGGCCATTTGTTTTTTTTTGTTTTTTTAAAACTCAAAAAAATTTATTATGTGAGATTTGGACTATTTGGTACTTGGTTTGGTTTTGAGAGACCTTATAGTTGTAAACAAAACCAAACCAAACTATAATACTAAGAACTAAACCAAACCAAGAAGTAAAATCGGATATCTTATATGATTTGGTTCTCGTAATGGACCTATTTAAACTCCGGTTGAATCCGGTCCGACCTATACCAAAGATTTTCGATTCAATCATCGATCGGTCCGGTTTTTAAAACATTGATTGGAAGTAGAATAATATTTTATAATAATAAAATATAATAATTTTTTAATAATAATAATAATAATAATAATATTATTATTATTATATATATCCTTTGACTTTCTTTCTCCTTACACTGATGGGAAGTAGAATAATATTTCACCCATTATATATATATTCCTTGACTTTCTTTCTCCTCTCACTTTCCCTTTCTCCTCTTCCCTTTCTCTCCCCTTCTTCATTACCTCTCCATTTCTCGCGGGAGATAGGAGCTTGGTCTTGAGGCCCAGGAGTGTGGTTTTTGAACCCCTCTTGGTGGTGTTGTAGAATATTTAGGCTGGGAGCTCGACTGTAGGCAAATACATCTTACAAAATCTGTGAACCTTAGATTTATGATTTCTTCACACATCTCGAATGTTTAGGCTGGGAGCTCGACTGTAGAATGTTTAGGTTGGGAGCTCGAAAAGATTTTCACACAGTTAGTGTCGATTACTTGTCCAGCTGATCGAGTCACGCATACGAGGGAGTTGAAAATAACCCCTAGATCTTATCAAACAACAAATCCTAACCGAAGTTGCGTTGCAGTCTTCTTATAGTATGCGGCTACAGTTGCAACCACATTCTGTTGAAGAAGCTCCATGCGGCTACCAAACAGAAGCAAATGCGGCACTATAATCCATCAGCATGATGGATATAAATATGAGAAACTTGAACGTTCCAAAGGGCTGACTTTTCTGCTTCAGAGACCATACCCCTCCAAGTGAGCTACGTACGTGCACACAACCTCAAAAGAGAGAAGAGGATAGCATACTCATTCCCTCGTCGGACCGTCAACGGAGTAAAGGAGTCGCTGCAGTACTTGATCTCCATCGTGACATTCCCCAGATAAAAAAATATTGTACTTAGATTTTTTGTTTAGGATTTCTTTGTACTTTTTTGTTTGTTGTTTACCAAAAGTTTTCCAAACATTTTTAATGGCGAACAAGGTAGCGACTATGCTGGGGACATCCTTCTCCTTTGATGAGAAGGTCGTGACGTAGTCCGACGCGTCAAAGCTGGGTTCGACCCAGAGGATGTTGGTTGTACGCTTCGACCAGAAACCTTTGAGGAAATGCTTACTAAGGGCGGCGCTTCACCGAGGCTGGCAAAGCCTAAGAAGACCCGCAGGACGGGTTGCAAATGCCGTTGTGCCTCACCCAACTGCGGAGCATGCGTTCCCCGTCTCTCTCCCTGCCGAAGGAAATGCACATCATACATATACACGAGTTGACCCCACTCAGGCGGCAGCCTCTTCTGACAAGGAAAGTGCTCAATACTTGAGCTCTGGCAGAGAAAAATACTACGATGCCAAGAGTTCGTGCAAAACCCCATAATTTTAAATATTATATTTATTTAATTAATCATTTAATATAATTATACTATTTCTTAGTTAATTAGAAAATAAAATTTAATTGAATTAATTTCCAAGATAAATACTCTTTTAAATTATTGAACAAAACTATTATTTTATTTTAGTTTATTTTAGGAAACCTTGTAGAAGGATAACAGTTTTTTTTTAGAATGTAGTAATAATTTTCTGTAAATTTTTTACCATATATACATACATATATATATAAATATATATAGTATTAGGTAAAAAAAAAAGAAAAAAAAGAAAAAGAAAAATCATTAAGAAATCTTAAACCCATGTCACGACCCGCACCCGGAATTTGGGCATGAGTCGTGTGTACGTCCAGCCTACGCCGCAACATCGACGGTAGAACGCTGTCTAGGTCAAGTAACTATCTAATCCATCTCACAAGAATACCCAACTCCATAATGAGACGTGGATATCATAAAATAATGCTGGATACTCAATCACATAAACTAAGCACGATGAGATATCAAGGTAAGCAAAGAAATACAAGACAAGTCTAACGACAAAATAGTCATACCTGTAATCAGTAACATCCAATCCCCAAGTGTCAGAAACAAGTCCACTAAGGTCACAGTCTGGAAAATATTTTCCAGTCAGGAAGGAGCAAAGTACTTCTCTAAATAGCAGTTCTATATTAATGATATAAACTATGTAGCAGTTCTAGATGGAAATATACGAGATGCATGTATAGGAACGAGAAATGTACAAAAAGGAATTACTGAAAATACTGTAAGTAAATGCAGGAAAAGAAACAATATGTCAACGAGCAAGAATCCTATGACTAAGTGTGTGAGTACTAGCTTTAACATGTGATCGGCTTGGGAACTTGATCAGGCTGGTTACATGTGATTAGCTATGATTCATGTAAGGTCAGGCTAACCGTTGGTTAGCTATGATGCATGTAGAGTTCAGGCTAATCACACGTAACAGCTATGAAGCATGTAAATGGTCAGGCCGCACCCGACGTGAGATGTGGGGTGAGCTATGATTCATGTAAAGTTGGGTATGATCACATATCTACACTAAAATACTCCCCACCCCCGACTGGTATAGTAGATCCAATCATGGCACGCTATGGCACGGGATTCCCTAGGGAGGTAGCAAATCTTCCCGGAAATCAGTGTCTGTACATGCACAAGATAACAAGAAAACAAGTCTTGTACAAGCTATACCATGAACAAGGAATAATATCTCATGACGAGATCCGTATACACCAATCCGTGTAACCAGCGTGTCGAGAATATGGATATTTACACTAGATACAGTGAACATAGGGGATATCATAAATAAGAAACTAATCAGAGAATGTACTCGCCTGTGGTCCTGAGCAAAGTGTGAGGATCGATGTCCAAAGTGGGATCACAATGACCTATTTGTGGAATATAAATGTCAGGTACTGAATTAAGTAAATAACAGGTTTAAATAATTAAGTGCGAGGCTTCTAGGTCATATCTAAGGTTTACTGGTCAACTTAGTTAAAACTTGTCCATTTATATCATAATAGTCCCTTTGGATGAAACTTAACTAAACTAGTTAACTTCTCTATCATACCAAGGTATCTAGTTTAATATTAGCTACTATTATATACTATATGTCAATAGTATATATAACAACTCTTATACATATAAAATCCATAACTTGTCTAGTATCTATATGTATCATACCTACCTTGTACTTATTACTAGATACTTAACACTCATGTCCATGAATCACCCTCACACACTGCTACACATTCACAGATACTGAGAACACACAGCTATACATCTACACACACACTGGCTCACTGGTCCCTCACTCTCAGCCCACACAGAATTCTGTTTACTGATGTACACAGGCCTAAAACACATGCTAGTACACACAGGATTCTAACCTTACTGAAATTAAACTAGCTACTGAACTATACAGGCACACACACACACATAATTAATACACTGAACACACAGGTATCACTAACTGAGACACAGGTTTTACTCACACTGGCATTGAATACACACATTGGTTCATTCACTCATCTATACATTAATATCTGAGACACTCTCACCTAGCTATCTAACACACAGATACACTATCCGGTTGACACACACAGGAAATTCAATACCCACACTAGATTCACACTGACATTCTACCCAAGATACTCACTGATACATTTTGACACAGGGTTCTACACTAAAATTCAACCCTGCTGCACACAGGCACAGTTCCTCACTCTCATAATACCTCACATACTGATACACAGTCCTATTTCTAGCTAAGACACAGGAATTAACACACAGGTAATGAAATCTGAAAAGAACCTAGGATACAACACTGAAAATTACTGATACACTAATCTCCCCCCTTTCTCCCAATACTGCTACCTGAGAAACTATTTCACTGAACCACTGATACCTAATTCTGCACACAGACACTGGTTTCATTGAGACACTTACACATAGATTCATACACATGGTACTCACTCACTGTCATTGATACTTAAGTTATCACTCACACACAGAAATTTTCACCTAGGCACTCTGAGAAACACACAGGTATTCACTCTCACTAACAGGGACACCCACACACAGTGCTAGTACACACACACACTCGGGTAGCTATTCACAGTCATTCTCAGGGATACACACAAACTGGAATTTAAATACCTACAAACACACAGGCAAAACACTGGTCTACACAGGGATCTAACACAAACATCAATCCTATACTACATTGATACATAATCACCCACTGCTCAACACACGGGTCCTAACTCACACTAATGCCCGACTGTGCACACTGAGAACCCTACCTTGTCTGACACCCCAAGACACGGGGACACAAGACACACTACATTCTCACACAGCACAGAAAATACACCCGACTGAACAGTAAAATCAAACACACAGCCCAGTGCACTCCACAGAACCTGATTGCACAGAAAAACCTCCAAATACCTACTGTACAGTGAATGCTCCCTAATCAACCCTAAAATCGAGATCCAACCCTTCACGTTGGAGGATGAAATCAGTCTACATGCAAACCCCTAGGGTTAGGGTTCACAAAATTGGGGAAAATCCAACGTAGGTCACCAAAACCCAAATCAAAACCCTAAATCGAAATCTAAACAATAGGGGGGTTTCCTAATGGCCAACAACAAGGGAAAAACAGAATTAAAATAGGAAAAATCCAGATTTTACCTTTAGGGAGATGGTTTCCCTATGAAGGTTCTTCTTCCCCAAGGTTCCTTGACCCAAGCTCCCTGTTTTCCTTTGCTTTGGAGGAGGAAGATGGAATCCTAGGGTTTGATTCCGAATTTGGGGTGGGGGAAATGGCTTTTCTAATGGAGGCTAGGGTTTCTTTCTTCATGAAGGAAAAAAGGGTTGAGGGTGGCTCCCCTTTATAGTAAAAACTAGGTTTAGGGTTTCAAATGCATAGGATTAGGTTAATCCCCCATGTTAGGTCATGAAGGATTTAATTAACTAAGGTTTAGTCAATTCTAGGGTTTGAGGTTCTAAACCTAAAATTGAAATTCTAGGGTTTCTCTAGAATTTGGGTTTCAAATCAAGGTTTAGTCATTAGGGTTTGTCCTAATGAGTTCTAGGGTTTGACCTAAACCAAACACAACTAACAACATATAAACAGTTTAAAAAAAACTCAGCAGATTAATTAAATACATAATTATTCAAAATAGTGAAATTACACAAATGCCCTAATCTGGAAATGTGGTAGTGACAAGTCTACCCTCCTTAAAAGAATTTCGTCCTCGAAATTTAAAGTCCTCATAGTAGTGTTTACCCATACACATTATTATTTTCCATAAATAGTAAAATTCAACAACCCACATAATCCTGAAATAATCCACCTTGTCGTTTCGCAATTTTCAAAAATTTCTGAAATTACTATATTCCTGAAATATCCTCAAAAATAAAAATCAATTTCTATTTCCCCACAATTCCCACAAATTTAAAAATAAAAATTTATACTCGAAATTTGATATCTGTTCCTCAAATTTAATTTCAATCAATGTATTGAATCTCGTCCCAAAAGTCTGAATTCAATAATAATCCATTAATGATCTTATTCTTCAGTTTCATTTTTCCTCACAATACTCACCAGTGCGACACTTAGAGATCCTCCTAATGCAACGTCCAAAAAATTTTATAACTTGCGGTCAAATAAATACAATGATAATCTTCTTAATTTCCTCAAATGTTAGTGACATTCAATCATACCACAATCTTCATAAAAATTTATGATTTTAACAAATCGTCAATTCTGTCATTTTAAATTCTCAACTCTCTTCATTTAAATAAATATTTATCCTCAAAATTTAAAATACATTGTCTCTCTTTGTTAATTCATAACCTCTTCATTAATTCTTCACCACGGTCAAACCCCCAACAATCAAGGTCTAAGAAGATCCTACCTACCGTCATACAATATACAATCTAGAGAAAACATACATGGTTATGGTCACTTTTGTCATGGTATTGCAGTATCTGTCGGGGTGTACTACCAGCTACATTCTAGCAAGAGAATTATTGATACAAACTACGATACTAAGAAATCAATTAATCAATCAAACAGACGAAAAATGAACAGAAGGAAAGAACAGAACATAGCCTTCTAACCCATTACTTGGACATCTTCAACTTCTATCGTACACTTAACTCTGGCACATTTATTCACAAATTCCTGTCCCTATACACTGTTACCCATATCAACTAATCATTAGTCCACAACATCCATGAATACATCCTCATTGCATACACCTATCTATTGATACCTAGATATGATACCAAGAATCTCTAACACCACCATAGTTCAATGATGCATCCAAAGTTTGATACTTGTATCCCTTTAGATACCACTGTTTCTACTACAAGCATACTCATTGCTAGCTTCTTACCTACTACAATTGTTTATACAAGTTGTTCTTATCACTCAACTGCACACCAAGTGCAACACACCATACTAAGTATTGCTCCTTCTAATGCAACTCTAGATGGACATCCAAGTTTGTTTGCAGTGCCATCTCAAGCATTCTCAAGCCAATAGATCCTTACACATGCACATCAACCACTCATATACTGTTATACATTTCTTACCCACCATAAAATTTTATCCTCAAAATAAAATCACCAAACTTTACTTCTCGAATGATTTAAAATAAAATGCATATACTTTCCTCAAAAGTCAAATACTCAATATCGAAAAAATAAATTTTAATCGCTTCCAAAATCTTTATAGCTTGACTATGTTTATTGAATTTAATTCGAATCCTCAAAATTTTAAATTAACATAAAATCTTAACTCCTCTAAATTCTTAAAAATTGAAATTCATTTCCACTCTTTAAATTATAATTTTAATCCACAAGCATCTAAGTACACATATATGCTCACAGTCTCTAATACTCAAGGTGCACACAAATACATCAATTATCTATAACTCTCAACTGTGTACTGAATATTGCACTGCCTGGATTACTTGCACTATTACTTCCAATAATCAAAGTTATCATCACGTATTTTTCTCCAATGATTTTCTATCCACATTAATTAATACACCAATCTAATTATCATCACACGAAGTTCTTACTGTCATTAGCACCTTGCTCAACAAATCTTTGATATAGAATCACTAGCACTATTGGTATGGTAACACTAGCTTCATCATTAGATTATCTCATCAAACTTATTAGAACTCACAATTATTCGCACCTTTTATAATACACCTGTTTCTCTTTACTCTCATGGGCAAGTATATGGCTCCTCATCTCAATTGATGTATATGTATTTTCCTTTTAATCTTTTACAGACTGTTACACTAATCTGTGATACACTTCATACCTTTCATGATTAATCTTGATATTCCTCTACCCATGGCACACTCATTAATACCCTTTATGCATATACATTTCTTTACCCTTGACACACCCAAGTAATCAATCATCAAATTGAACATCATGCTCCATTAATCTTTAACACAATTCTTTGATACTTAATTATTTACATAAAATCATCCAATTACATGAATTCACGACTAGTCAGGACTGGCATGCTGACTCTGATACTTACTCTTGGAACCTTCACTGATACTCTTACTCCTCTTTCTATAATACCAATACATACCAATACTAATTATAATAACACCTATCATAGAACTATTGCTACAAGGTACTATGCTATGGGTATCTCTAGATTAATGCCTAATGCTCCCATGTCCAATTAAGAAACACTTACAAACTCATAAGTCACACTCAGTCAACACTAATACAAGACAAACAAAATTGCAAGTCACTAATTATCACACTAACAAGGATCCTTAAAGAAATAAGGCTCAAAAAGGAATTGGATCAAGGACTAAAGGTATCTTTACTGCTAGTAAAGAAAAGAAGCGATGGAACAAAGTCCTGGAATAACAAAAATAGATAAGTATTGAGATGAGACTTTAAGAACCATTTTAAGATACAACCTGATAATCATACACGTCTGTCAGAAATTATGACACTCAGAATCCTCGCCACGCCAATAAGCATAGATGCGATAAACGACAGGTTCCGTAACTAAGGTATGCAACTCTATAATCATGTCATCTAGAATCCTCGCCACGCCAACCGGTATGGCTGCGAGAAACTCTAAATTCATAACTAAGATATGTACATCCAAGTCAGGTTCCTACGTTCTCGTCACGACAGCTAATGTGGCTGCGATAAACTCTAGGTTCCATAACCAAAGTAGACGTTTTACCTTTCTCACTGTCCTCATCAACATATGTCATCAGATGATACCGTAAGGTTTAGTCAGTAAAATTCATCTCGATAAAAATCAAACTCAACAACGACACCAAGAGTTAATTTTATAACTGATCAACAAGAATCCAATTCAATCACAACAAGCGAGAGCGGACGGAAACAAAAAAAATAATTAAATTAGAAATTATAACAAGATTCTCAAGGGGTCATCCCAGGAATCTCCCAAATAATTTTGTGATTGAGTATCCTCTCTCATCCTAGTATCCGATGTCTTATATTCTATAGCAGGCACGCAGTAGTACAACTAGGACGTCGTACTACTGTGACATCGCACAACTTGCGAAGTCTGATCTGCATGGGCCACCACTAAAAACGTGTCACGACCCGCACCCAGAATTTGGACATGAGTCGTGTGTACGTCCAGCCTACGCCGCAGCATCGGCGGTAGAACGCTGTCTAGGTCAAGTAACTATCTAATCCATCTCACAAGAATACCCAACTCCATAAGGAGACGTGGATATCATAAAATAATGCTGGATACTCAATCACATAAACTAAGCACGATGAGATATCAAGGTAAGCAAAGAAATACAAGACAAGTCTAACGACAAAATAGTCATACCTGTAATCAGTAAAATCTAATCCCCAAGTGTCAGAAACAAGTCCACTAAGGTCACAGTCTGGAAAATATTTTCCAGTCAGGAAGGAGCAAAGTACATCTCTAAATAGCAGTTCTATATTAATGATATAAACTATGTAGCAGTTCTAGATGGAAATATACGAGATGCATGTATAGGAACGAGAAATGTACAAAAAGGAATTACTGGAAATACTGTAAGTAAATGCAGGAAAAGAAATAATATGTCAACGAGCAAGAATCCTATGACTAAGTGTGTGAGTACTAGTTTTAACATGTGATCGGCTTGGGAACTTGATCAGACTGGTTACATGTGATTAGCTATGATTCATGTAAGGTCAGGCTAACCGTTGGTTAGCTATGATGCGTGTAGAGTTCAGGCTAATCACACGTAACAGCTATGAAGCATGTAAATGGTCAGGCCGCACCCGACGTGAGATATGGGGTGAGCTATGATTCATGTAAAGTTGGGTATGATCACATATCTACACTAAAATACTCCCCACCCCCGACTGGTATAGTAGATCCAATCATGGCACGCTATGGCACGGGATTCCCTAGGGAGGTAGCAAATCTCTCCGGAAATCAGTGTCTGTACATGCACAAGATAACAAGGAAACAAGTCTTGTACAAGCTACACCATGAACAAGGAATAATATCTCATGACGAGATCCGTATACACCAATCCGTGTAACCAGCGTGTCGAGAATATGGATATTTACACTAGATACAGTGAACATAGGGGATATCATAAATAAAAAACTAATCAGAGAATGTACTCGCCTGTGGTCCTGAGCAAAGTGTGAGGATCGATGTCCAAAGTGGGATCACAATGACCTATTTGTGGAATATAAATGTCAGGTACTGAATTAAGTAAATAACAGGTTTAAATAATTAAGTGCGAGGCTTCTAGGTCATATCTAAGGTTTACTGGTCAACTTAGTTAAAACTTGTCCATTTATATCATAATAGTCCCTTTGGATGAAACTTAACTAAACTAGTTAACTTCTCTATCATACCAAGGTATCTAGTTTAATATTAGCTACTATTATATACTATATGTCAATAGTATATATAACAACTCTTATACATATAAAATCCATAACTTGTCTAGTATCTATATGTATCATACCTACCTTGTACTTATTACTAGATACTTAACACTCATGTCCATGAATCACCCTCACACACTGCTACACATTCACAGATACTGAGAACACACAGCTATACATCTACACACACACTGGCTCACTGGTCCCTCACTCTCAGCCCACACAGAATTCTGTTTACTGATGTACACAGGCCTAAAACACATGCTAGTACACACAGGATTCTAACCTTACTGAAATTAAACTAGCTACTGAACTATACAGGCACACACACACACATAATTAATACACTGAACACACAGGTATCACTAACTGAGACACAGGTTTTACTCACACTGGCATTGAATACACACATTGGTTCATTCACTCATCTATACATTAATATCTGAGACACTCTCACCTAGCTATCTAACACACAGATACACTATCCGGTTGACACACACAGGAAATTCAATACCCACACTAGAT
Source organism: Iris macrosiphon (assembly GCA_036927795.1). Classification (NCBI taxonomy): domain Eukaryota; kingdom Viridiplantae; phylum Streptophyta; class Magnoliopsida; order Asparagales; family Iridaceae; genus Iris; species Iris macrosiphon. The sequence goes on from JAYESA010000020.1 coordinate 80,276,386, forward strand.
TCACACTGACATTCTACCCAAGATACTCACTGATACATTTTGACACAGGGTTCTACACTAAAATTCAACCCTGCTGCACACAGGCACAGTTCCTCACTCTCATAATACCTCACATACTGATACACAGTCCTATTTCTAGCTAAGACACAGGAATTAACACACAGGTAATGAAATCTGAAAAGAACCTAGGATACAACACTGAAAATTACTGATACACTAATCTTCCCCCTTTCTCCCAATACTGCTACCTGAGAAACTATTTCACTGAACCACTGATACCTAATTCTGCACACAGACACTGGTTTCATTGAGACACTTACACATAGATTCATACACATGGTACTCACTCACTGTCATTGATACTTAAGTTATCACTCACACACAGAAATTTTCACCTAGGCACTCTGAGAAACACACAGGTATTCACTCTCACTAACAGGGACACCCACACACAGTGCTAGTACACACACACACTCGGGTAGCTATTCACAGTCATTCTCAGGGATACACACAAACTGGAATTTAAATACCTACAAACACACAGGCAAAACACTGGTCTACACAGGGATCTAACACAAACATCAATCCTATACTACATTGATACATAATCACCCACTGCTCAACACACGGGTCCTAACTCACACTAATGCCCGACTGTGCACACTGAGAACCCTACCTTGTCTGACACCCCAAGACACGGGGACACAAGACACACTACATTCTCACACAGCACAGAAAATACACCCGACTGAACAGTAAAATCAAACACACAGCCCAGTGCACTCCACAGAACCTGATTGCACAGAAAAACCTCCAAATACCTACTGTACAGTGAATGCTCCCTAATCAACCCTAAAATCGAGATCCAACCCTTCACGTTGGAGGATGAAATCAGTCTACATGCAAACCCCTAGGGTTAGGGTTCACAAAATTGGGGAAAATCCAACGTAGGTCACCAAAACCCAAATCAAAACCCTAAATCGAAATCTAAACAATAGGGGGGTTTCCTAATGGCCAACAACAAGGGAAAAACAGAATTAAAATAGGAAAAATCCGGATTTTACCTTTAGGGAGATGGTTTCCCTATGAAGGTTCTTCTTCCCCAAGGTTCCTTGACCCAAGCTCCCTGTTTTCCTTTGCTTTGGAGGAGGAAGATGGAATCCTAGGGTTTGATTCCGAATTTGGGGTGGGGGAAATGGCTTTTCTAATGGAGGCTAGGGTTTCTTTCTTCATGAAGGAAAAAAGGGTTGAGGGTGGCTCCCCTTTATAGTAAAAACTAGGTTTAGGGTTTCAAATGCATAGGATTAGGTTAATCCCCCATGTTAGGTCATGAAGGATTTAATTAACTAAGGTTTAGTCAATTCTAGGGTTTGAGGTTCTAAACCTAAAATTGAAATTCTAGGGTTTCTCTAGAATTTGGGTTTCAAATCAAGGTTTAGTCATTAGGGTTTGTCCTAATGAGTTCTAGGGTTTGACCTAAACCAAACACAACTAACAACATATAAACAGTTTAAAAAAAACTCAGCAGATTAATTAAATACATAATTATTCAAAATAGTGAAATTACACAAATGCCCTAATCTGGAAATGTGGTAGTGACAAGTCTACCCTCCTTAAAAGAATTTCGTCCTCGAAATTTAAAGTCCTCATAGTAGTGTTTACCCATACACATTATTATTTTCCATAAATAGTAAAATTCAACAACCCACATAATCCTGAAATAATCCACCTTGTCGTTTCGCAATTTTCAAAAATTTCTGAAATTACTATATTCCTGAAATATCCTCAAAAATAAAAATCAATTTCTATTTCCCCACAATTCCCACAAATTTAAAAATAAAAATTTATACTCGAAATTTGATATCTGTTCCTCAAATTTAATTTCAATCAATGTATTGAATCTCGTCCCAAAAGTCTGAATTCAATAATAATCCATTAATGATCTTATTCTTCAGTTTCATTTTTCCTCACAATACTCACCAGTGCGACACTTAGAGATCCTCCTAATGCAACGTCCAAAAAATTTTATAACTTGCGGTCAAATAAATACAATGATAATCTTCTTAATTTCCTCAAATGTTAGTGACATTCAATCATACCACAATCTTCATAAAAATTTATGATTTTAACAAATCGTCAATTCTGTCATTTTAAATTCTCAACTCTCTTCATTTAAATAAATATTTATCCTCAAAATTTAAAATACATTGTCTCTCTTTGTTAATTCATAACCTCTTCATTAATTCTTCACCACGGTCAAACCCCCAACAATCAAGGTCTAAGAAGATCCTACCTACCGTCATACAATATACAATCTAGAGAAAACATACATGGTTATGGTCACTTTTGTCATGGTATTGCAGTATCTGTCGGGGTGTACTACCAGCTACATTCTAGCAAGAGAATTATTGATACAAACTACGATACTAAGAAATCAATTAATCAATCAAACAGACGAAAAATGAACAGAAGGAAAGAACAGAACATAGCCTTCTAACCCATTACTTGGACATCTTCAACTTCTATCGTACACTTAACTCTGGCACATTTATTCACAAATTCCTGTCCCTATACACTGTTACCCATATCAACTAATCATTAGTCCACAACATCCATGAATACATCCTCATTGCATACACCTATCTATTGATACCTAGATATGATACCAAGAATCTCTAACACCACCATAGTTCAATGATGCATCCAAAGTTTGATACTTGTATCCCTTTAGATACCACTGTTTCTACTACAAGCATACTCATTGCTAGCTTCTTACCTACTACAATTGTTTATACAAGTTGTTCTTATCACTCAACTGCACACCAAGTGCAACACACCATACTAAGTATTGCTCCTTCTAATGCAACTCTAGATGGACATCCAAGTTTGTTTGCAGTGCCATCTCAAGCATTCTCAAGCCAATAGATCCTTACACATGCACATCAACCACTCATATACTGTTATACATTTCTTACCCACCATAAAATTTTATCCTCAAAATAAAATCACCAAACTTTACTTCTCGAATGATTTAAAATAAAATGCATATACTTTCCTCAAAAGTCAAATACTCAATATCGAAAAAATAAATTTTAATCGCTTCCAAAATCTTTATAGCTTGACTATGTTTATTGAATTTAATTCGAATCCTCAAAATTTTAAATTAACATAAAATCTTAACTCCTCTAAATTCTTAAAAATTGAAATTCATTTCCACTCTTTAAATTATAATTTTAATCCACAAGCATCTAAGTACACATATATGCTCACAGTCTCTAATACTCAAGGTGCACACAAATACATCAATTATCTATAACTCTCAACTATGTACTGAATATTGCACTGCCTGGATTACTTGCACTATTACTTCCAATAATCAAAGTTATCATCACGTATTTTTCTCCAATGATTTTCTATCCACATTAATTAATACACCAATCTAATTATCATCACACGAAGTTCTTACTGTCATTAGCACCTTGCTCAACAAATCTTTGATATAGAATCACTAGCACTATTGGTATGGTAACACTAGCTTCATCATTAGATTATCTCATCAAACTTATTAGAACTCACAATTATTCGCACCTTTTATAATACACCTGTTTCTCTTTACTCTCATGGGCAAGTATATGGCTCCTCATCTCAATTGATGTATATGTATTTTCCTTTTAATCTTTTACAGACTGTTACACTAATCTGTGATACACTTCATACCTTTCATGATTAATCTTGATATTCCTCTACCCATGGCACACTCATTAATATCCTTTATGCATATACATTTCTTTACCCTTGACACACCCAAGTAATCAATCATCAAATTGAACATCATGCTCCATTAATCTTTAACACAATTCTTTGATACTTAATTATTTACATAAATCATCCAATTACATGAATTCACGACTAGTCAGGACTGGCATGCTGACTCTGATACTTACTCTTGGAACCTTCACTGATACTCTTACTCCTCTTTCTATAATACCAATACATACCAATACTAATTATAATAACACCTATCATAGAACTATTGCTACAAGGTACTATGCTATGGGTATCTCTAGATTAATGCCTAATGCTCCCATGTCCAATTAAGAAACACTTACAAACTCATAAGTCACACTCAGTCAACACTAATACAAGACAAACAAAATTGCAAGTCACTAATTATCACACTAACAAGGATCCTTAAAGAAATAAGGCTCAAAAAGGAATTGGATCAAGGACTAAAGGTATCTTTACTGCTAGTAAAGAAAAGAAGCGATGGAACAAAGTCCTGGAATAACAAAAATAGATAAGTATTGAGATGAGACTTTAAGAACCATTTTAAGATACAACCTGATAATCATACACGTCTGTCAGAAATTATGACACTCAGAATCCTCGCCACGCCAATAAGCATAGATGCGATAAACGACAGGTTCCGTAACTAAGGTATGCAACTCTATAATCATGTCATCTAGAATCCTCGCCACGCCAACCGGTATGGCTGCGAGAAACTCTAAATTCATAACTAAGATATGTACATCCAAGTCAGGTTCCTACGTTCTCGTCACGACAGCTAATGTGGCTGCGATAAACTCTAGGTTCCATAACCAAAGTAGACGTTTTACCTTTCTCACTGTCCTCATCAACATATGTCATCAGATGATACCGTAAGGTTTAGTCAGTAAAATTCATCTCGATAAAAATCAAACTCAACAACGACACCAAGAGTTAATTTTATAACTGATCAACAAGAATCCAATTCAATCACAACAAGCGAGAGCGGACGGAAACAAAAAAAATAATTAAATTAGAAATTATAACAAGATTCTCAAGGGGTCATCCCAGGAATCTCCCAAATAATTTTGTGATTGAGTATCCTCTCTCATCCTAGTATCCGATGTCTTATATTCTATAGCAGGCACGCAGTAGTACAACTAGGACGTCGTACTACTGTGACATCGCACAACTTGCGAAGTCTGATCTGCATGGGCCACCACTAAAAACGTGTCACGACCCGCACCCAGAATTTGGACATGAGTCGTGTGTACGTCCAGCCTACGCCGCAGCATCGGCGGTAGAACGCTGTCTAGGTCAAGTAACTATCTAATCCATCTCACAAGAATACCCAACTCCATAAGGAGACGTGGATATCATAAAATAATGCTGGATACTCAATCACATAAACTAAGCACGATGAGATATCAAGGTAAGCAAAGAAATACAAGACAAGTCTAACGACAAAATAGTCATACCTGTAATCAGTAAAATCTAATCCCCAAGTGTCAGAAACAAGTCCACTAAGGTCACAGTCTGGAAAATATTTTCCAGTCAGGAAGGAGCAAAGTACATCTCTAAATAGCAGTTCTATATTAATGATATAAACTATGTAGCAGTTCTAGATGGAAATATACGAGATGCATGTATAGGAACGAGAAATGTACAAAAAGGAATTACTGGAAATACTGTAAGTAAATGCAGGAAAAGAAATAATATGTCAACGAGCAAGAATCCTATGACTAAGTGTGTGAGTACTAGCTTTAACATGTGATCGGCTTGGGAACTTGATCAGACTGGTTACATGTGATTAGCTATGATTCATGTAAGGTCAGGCTAACCGTTGGTTAGCTATGATGCGTGTAGAGTTCAGGCTAATCACACGTAACAGCTATGAAGCATGTAAATGGTCAGGCCGCACCCGACGTGAGATATGGGGTGAGCTATGATTCATGTAAAGTTGGGTATGATCACATATCTACACTAAAATACTCCCCACCCCCGACTGGTATAGTAGATCCAATCATGGCACGCTATGGCACGGGATTCCCTAGGGAGGTAGCAAATCTCTCCGGAAATCAGTGTCTGTACATGCACAAGATAACAAGGAAACAAGTCTTGTACAAGCTACACCATGAACAAGGAATAACATCTCATGACGAGATCCGTATACACCAATCCATGTAACCAGCGTGTCGAGAATATAGATATTTACACTAGATACAGTGAACATAGGGGATATCATAAATAATAAACTAATCAGAGAATGTACTCGCCTGTGGTCCTGAGCAAATTGTGAGGATCGATGTCCAAAGTGGGATCACAATGACCTATTTGTGGAATATAAATGTCAGGTACTGAATTAAGGAAATAACAGGTTTAAATAATTAAGTGCGAGGCTTCTAGGTCATATCTAAGGTTTACTGGTCAACTTAGTTAAAACTTGTCCATTTATATCATAATAGTCCCTTTGGATGAAACTTAACTAAACTAGTTAACTTCTCTATCATACCAAGGTATCTAGTTTAATATTAGCTACTATTATATACTATATGTCAATAGTATATATAACAACTCTTATACATATAAAATCCATAACTTGTCTAGTATCTATATGTATCATACCTACCTTGTACTTATTACTAGATACTTAACACTCATGTCCATGAATCACCCTCACACACTGCTACACATTCACAGATACTGAGAACACACAGCTACACATCTACACACACACTGGCTCACTGGTCCCTCACTCTCAGCCCACACAGAATTCTGTTTACTGATGTACACAGGCCTAAAACACATGCTAGTACACACAGGATTCTAACCTTACTGAAATTAAACTAGCTACTGAACTATACAGGCACACACACACACAGAATTAATACACTGAATACACAGGTATCACTAACTGAGACACAGGTTTTACTCACACTGGCATTGAATACACACATTGGTTTATTCACTCATCTATACATTAATATCTGAGACACTCTCACCTAGCTATCTAACACACAGATACACTATCCGGTTGACACACACAGGAAATTCAATACCCACACTAGATTCATACTGACATTCTACCCAAGATACTCACTGATACATTTTGACACAGGGTTCTACACTAAAATTTAACCCTGCTGCATACAGGCACAGTTCCTCACTCTCATAATACCTCACATACTGATACACAGTCCTATTTCTAGCTAAGACACAGGAATTAACACACAGGTAATGAAATCTGAAAAGAACCTAGGATACAACACTGAAAATTACTGATACACTAATCTCCCCCCTTTCTCCCAATACTGCTACCTGAGAAACTATTTCACTGAACCACTGATACCTAATTCTGCACACAGACACTGGTTTCATTGAGACACTTACACATAGATTCATACACATGGTACTCACTCACTGTCATTGATACTTAAGTTATCACTCACACACAGAAATTTTCACCTAGGCAATCTGAGAAACACACAGGTATTCACTCTCACTAACAGGGACACCCACACACAGTGCTAGTACACACACACACACTCGGGTAGCTATTTACAGTCATTCTCAGGGATACACACAAACTGGAATTTAAATACCTACAAACACACAGGCAAAACACTGGTCTACACAGGGATCTAACACAAACATCAATCCTACACTACATTGATACATAATCACCCACTGCTCAACACACGGGTCCTAACTCACACTAATGCCCAACTGTGCACACTGAGAACTCTACCTTGTCTGACACCCCAAGATACGGGGACACAAGACACACTACATTCTCACACAACACAGAAAATACACCCGACTGAACAGTAAAATCAAACACACAGCCCAGTGCACTCCACAGAACCCGATTGCACAGGAAAACCTCCAAATACCTACTGTACAGTGAATGCTCCCTAATCAACCCTAAAATCGAGATCCAACCCTTCACGTTGGAGGATGAAATCAGTCTACATGCAAACCCCTAGGGTTAGGGTTCACGAAATTGGGGAAAATCCAACGTAGGTCACCAAAACCCAAATCAAAACCCTAAATCGAAATCTAAACAATAGGGGGGTTTCCTAATGGCCAACAACAAGGGAAAAACAGAATTAAAATGGGAAAAATCCGGATTTTACCTATAGGAAGATGATTTCCCTATGAAGGTTCTTCTTCCCCAAGGTTCCTTGACCCAAGCTCCCTGTTTTCCTTTGCTTTGGAGGAGGAAGATGGAATCCTAGGGTTTGATTCCGAATTTGGGGTGGGGGAAATGGCTTTTCTAATGGAGGCTAGGGTTTCTTTCTTCATGAAGGAAAAAAGGGTTGAGGGTGGCTCCCCTTTATAGTAAAAACTAGGTTTAGGGTTTCAAATGCATAGGATTAGGTTAATCCCCCATGTTAGGTCATGAAGGATTTAATTAACTAAGGTTTAGTCAATTCTAGGGTTTAAGGTTCTAAACCTAAAATTGAAATTCTAGGGTTTCTCTAGAATTTGGGTTTCAAATCAAGGTTTAGTCATTAGGGTTTGTCCTAATGAGTTCTAGGGTTTGACCTAAACCAAACACAACTAACAACATATAAACAGTTTAAAAAAAACTCAGCAGATTAATTAAATACATAATTATTCAAAATAGTGAAATTACACAAATGTCCTAATCTGGAAATGTGGTAGTGACAACCCATAAGCCCAAATCCCTAACCCCCGCTGCAAAATTCTCCCCCCCACCCCGCGAGCCAACAGCAGACCCCCATGCGGCCCAGGAACCCCCTCCATCGCTTCCCTCTACCTATATATATATATATATCCTATACCATAAACCCTAACCCTAAACTAATAGCAGCTGTCACCTACACCTACCCGCCGCCAACCTCCAATCACCGGAACCCCGCGCAACCACCGGAGAGCGACCTACCGGCCACGTCCGCGCGACCGCGCAAACATCCGCAGCAGAAACGGCAACGATGACCCATGTTTCATGCGCCGTTTTCCGTCCCATCTCTCGACCGATTTCTGATCCGTCTTCACCGGTATGATCACAACCTATCCCCCTCTCAACTCTGTTAATTAGTTTCCATCGAGTAGCGTTAAACACTAGGTAGAAATCGAAACCAAGTTGAGAAAAAACCACATAATTTAAACTGTTATGAACTGTTCAACAACCTATGTTTAGAGACTGATATCTTCTACCATAGACCTCCAAATTAAAATCTACTTTTTGCTATGTGAAGTCTAGATAACCGAGATCATTTCCAGTTAATTAGATTATTTTATTTTGCGTTAGAATCAGAGATAAATTGGGTTAAAAATCATGAAAAACTTGTTTTTAAAATATTAGAATTTGTGATACGGAGTGCGCTCCACCAAACGGGACCGTCCCGTCGCGTACCAATTATACCTAAAGACGCGTATAGTATGTCCTGACGTGTGAGCTTTGGCAAAAACTGATTTGGACGCGTGTGCGCGTCGGAATCAACCCGTATCCGTAAAACGTTCCCATATTACGACTTTTGCAAAATACCGTACCATTTTGTTTACGCTCGTCGGAATGCGACAAAACTTACACCATTGGATTCGTGGTATCACGCTGGTCCTGTGACCCAAGTTTCACGCGATTCCGAGATAGTTGACCAAGTTACCTATTTGCGGGCCCTACTGTTGACTTTTAGGGCAAATTTGTGTTCGGCTCACCGGAATCCAAAATTGGACATACCGTTGAGTTTGTATTGACGTTTAAAATTTTTTTGACCTATAATTTGTCACATTTAGAGACCTTTACCTCTGGCACGCATTTCGGTGCAAAGTGGACCACATGTGGACCCCGCTTTGACCCAAAATTACCGTTTTGCCCCTGTGTCCAAATTGGACGAAAGGGTAGTATTTTTTAGCTATCTCGCTGATTCCGGGAACGTTGGTAATATTTATTTCAACATCCGGAGACGTTTATTCGGAGGCCATAGTTTCTGATCTCGTGTACTAGACGTCTGGACGCTTACACTACACAGATTGCTTGTCAGACAAGTATACCTTGCCATTGTACTGTAATTTATATTCCATATGGTGCATGCATTTTATTTATATTATTTAGTTCATATATTTTAACTGATATATAAACTGCGCGTCCAAGAATAACTTGGGTGCAACGGCGGTGGCGTCGTATTTTATTTTTATTATATATATGCATGTTGACCTAGTTTATGAGACCACCCCATTATCATGAGGCATTCTTATGTTTCATTGGCCATGACACAGTTATTACACAAGTGTGAGTCTCATGTAGGACACAAACTTGCGTACTCGATTGGCCACTGGTACGTATGGAACGTGCGACGGACAGGGATAACTGCTGATAGAAATTTCATGCTAGAAAACTTGGCAGTTATTAGAGGTATCATCTTGTCATGGATATAACATGCTAAGAGCATGGGGTGGGGAGGACAACAAGTAAGGCGTTTGGACTCCTTTGCACTTTCCTTGTGTAACCCGTACATTCCGCCGGAGATGCGCGGTCATAATGACCACTGTATATATTATTATTATCAGGTGGCCTCTGGCGTTCAAAAATTGACATGCTTTTTAGGCCCCTGAATCTCCGAGAGAATTATGCCAATCTTATTCTAGCCAGATAGCCCACGTGTTGGAAAGTTATTTTCAAAGTGCATTCACATAGATAGTTAGGCGACCCATTGGATATTTATTTTTTCGTACTTTATTGGCATGCTTCTATGTATCTTGTTACGTCCCTCTGAGGACCTGGTCCCTTTCCAGGTATAGATGGATAGGATTATCCACAGGAGTACGGACCCGGACCTGACGCTTCATACCAGACTGAGGAGGTCTTATCTTCAGAGTACCTCTGATTCATCACAGCTGATGGATATTTTAGTTGCTATTTCCTTTATTGATATTTATTTTATATTGGAGTTTGATCTCTTCTCTCATTTAGTAGTTGTTAGTATAGTCGATTGGTAGTGAATTTGTTTCCATCCGACTATCATTTCTTGATACTTCATATTGAGATTCAGTTATTTATTTCATATTTCTTTATTTATGTTGTGGATGAGATATATATTGCGTGTGACTTGTGTTGACAGTATATTACCACTTGTGAATTTAGTATTCATGTACAGCGTACGTATGTATTACGATCTTCCAACACATTGGAGTTATCGTATACATACGGCTGACGTTGTAAACCCCCTCACCCAAAATAAGTATTTTGTGTGTATTTTATATTATTATATTTATTATAGATTATTTTAAATATTAAATTTTTTTAGAGTATTCTCTTAGTTAATTAGAAAATAAATTTTTTGATATATTTAATTATATAAATATTTATTTAGAATTATTTTTAGGCTATTTTAGATTTTTTTGAGATTTTTCTAGAATTTTTAGGTAATTAAAACATAGGGAACGTAAATTTTTAGGACTTCTATGATTTACTATGAGACCATACTTGCATGTTGTTCCTACCAAATATTTATTTTAGGTTAAAATATTTAATTATATTTTTCTATAATTTATTTAGAATTTTAAGAAATTTATTTAGATTTTTAAAATTATTTAGGATTTATTTGGTTATATATAGTCTTAATATCAGATATATGCTAATTTAGTGTTAATAGATATTAATAAGATTATATATAAATTATTTGTATTATCTTTAATTTTATTTAAGATTATAAATTATTGAGATAAACTTCAACTCTATTTTTAAATTAATTTAAATCCTGAGCCTACTAGGAAAGCAACTTTATGCCTATCCTATCCTTATTTAAACTGATCCTATTCATATCCAAATTAACCAATCCTAGTCGTATTAAATTAAGTAGTCTCTACTATTATAAATACCTCATCCTTCATATATTCTTCCCAAAATTCACCTCTTTTTCGTCCCAAAAGAGTCAAAATTCGTCATAAATTCAGCCTCATTTTCTAGTATATTATGACGACTTAAAAAGACGATATATCCTAGCTCCGGACTCCAAACGTGCTCCAATTTTTTTTGTTAGAACCAAGGTTAGTTTTCTTCCCAAAATTAAAAAGACGATATATTCTTCCCAAAATTAAGTAGTCTCCACTATTATAAATACCTCATCCTTCATATATTCTTCCCAAAATTTACCTCTTTTTCGTCCCAAAAGAGTTAAAATTCGTCATAAATTCAGCCTCATTTTCTAGTATATTATGACGACTTAAAAAGACGATATCGCCTAGCTCCAGACGATATCAAGGTTAGTTTTCTGAATATATAAATTATTTTAATAATTTATGAACCTATTTTTCCAAAAAATTCTAAAAGTGGCAGTTGTCCGAAATCAGACGCATTTTTGTATATTTGAGATTTTGGGAGATCCCGAACTCGGAATTACGAGCCGTTTGAAGTTTCGAAAATCTGACATGATGACCTTTCATAAAATTATTTTTACAGAATTTAATATATAAGTTTAATCTACTGTAAAATTTGTGCAATGTAGACGTAAATATAAAATTACCGAAAACTGTCATCTGTGCGTCCTTGTGGCCATAACTCTTTACTGACTTGTGATTTTATGAAACCATCGATTCCAGTGTTCATGTAGGATTGAAATATATAGGATTCCATATACAAATCTAGGATTTGAGTCGGTTGACTTTTTGGTCAATGGATTGCCTCAATTTGCGTGCCACGGATCATAAATCCTTAAAGTTGACTTTCTTTGGACCAAAATTAGAGCTTAACAATAAAATCAGATTATAATAATATTAAAATACTATTTTAGGTTATTTATTCAGAATTAAAATATATTAAAATAGAGGAACCTATTCACCCACTTTTGTAACCTAACTTGTTTAATTTATGTGACGGGTAGATCGGACGACGCCTTGAGTTGAGACTTCATTCTTTTTCAGATCAGGCAAGTTTACCTTGCCAAATTGTTTACATTAATTTTTCATGTTATTTATATTTTTGTGTATTTATTGCATTTCTATATATTTATTGCATGTGTAGTTTCGTTCAGTCATTACTATATATTAGATATGTTGACACACACTTGACACCTAGTATCATGAGAGAACAATCATTAGGCGTATGTGCTTTAACCACTCTGGTAAACCGTAGTATATAGCTCGCACTACGGGCGTGTGTCTCGCTGGTCGCTACCCCCGAGGTATGTCGATTTTTGATGTCCCCTGACGGGTGTGTGAGTTGTGAGGCTTAGATCGAGTAGCCTACCCTCGTCCATACGTCAAAAAGTTGTCCTCATTATGCATTCATATAGATTATCTTGTACAGCGTACTTACATATTTTCTACCTATTATTCATGTTTACTGTATTCAATTGGCTTGCTTCTATGTATCTTATTATGTCCCTCTGAGGACCTGGTCCCTTGCCAGGTATAGACGACCATGAGTATCCGTAGGAGTATGGACCCGGACTTGACGCTTTACCTTATGTTGAGGAGACCTTACCCACTGAGCATCACTGATTATCTCTAGCGATGGCTACTTTAGCTGAAACTCTTATCATCATCTTATTCTATATTAGAGATTCTAATCTTCTCTCTCATTTAGTTTGATATAGTCATTGGTAGTGGATTTATCTCCACCCGACTATCATTTATGGATTATTCAGGCTCTTTATTTTAGTTTAGTTATTTATTTCTGTGACTTGTTGTGTGGATAAGATTAGTATTTCTGTTACTTGTGATAATAAATATATACCACATGTGAGTTTTATTCATATTACAGCGTACATGTGTACATTGGTATCCATATATTGGAGTTACCATATACACACGGCTGGCATGCTTACGTGTTCCTAGTCCTACGTATTTTGGGACTGGGGCATGACAGGCGTGTTGCGTATTCCTAGTCCTACGTATTTTGGGACTGGGGCGTGACATATTTTTGTGGTGGCCCATGCAGGTCTTCGAATATATTATCTCGGTTATATTACTGTACCGAACAAGCCTGCGTATAGGAATAGAGTATAGGATCTCATCCACTCTTGACTAAATCTCATCTTCCCTTTCAACCTTCCTATTTAAATGCTTGTATCTTGTTTGATTCCTGTACTCCTTCTAATCGTTTCAACCACCTCTTGCAGAGAGATAGATTTGCGTAGTGGATGTACTGCCACCGAAGGCGACACACCTTCAGGAGTCAACGGCCAAACTCGAGGGGAGGCCTCAACGACTCCTAGACTTTCGGGGCCGGATGGACAAACTCATAATCCAGTTCCATCTCATCTTTCCGCTCCACCTAATGGACTTTTCCAGCTTTATCGACACCACAGGATGGCCAGTCACAGCTGTTCTAATTCTTCCAAATTATGATGTAGGAACAAAGACAGCAGGTGTCACGCCCCGATCTCCCGCAAGCAAATCGGCCGTTCCCGCTAGGCGGGAATCACCCTCGCCAGCGCTCCCGTGGAACGATCGCTTAACCTATCCGGGCGTGATGCCGCACGAGCGTGATCCACGCCCGTGCAAGGCCATGGTTCATTGGCTGACTGCAAGAGTTCTAAGCCACAGAGTCGCACAGATTGTCCGAGTGCAGCGGAGTTTAGGAACGCATAGCGATTCGGTAACAGGTTCACTGAGTCGAGAAATATAGCGGAAGCATTGAAACAAGTAAAGTAATCTCTTTATTGATATGAAACATGTATTACAGGTGGCGTATAGCCGAGATTATAAGTCGCTAAAGCCTCTCTCTCTGAAACAGTAAAAGCGTGTCAAGTGGCTACAACTGTGGAATGAATATACAGGCGATGGTCAGGCGATGTTCACAACTTATGTCTTGTATATGTGCTTCAGTCCCGGACGCACCGTTGCAAGGCTTCAGAGGGAACTCCTGGCCTTAGCACGCACGAAGGAGGCGTCCGCACCGAACGAGGTTCTCCCGCACCCTGCAAGCAAACTGGTAGATTATCAGTCATTGAATGCACTGGTGGAGAAGCTACTCGCCCGCTCGACAAATCCAAACACGTAATACAGGTTCCGTGCACAACTATTAAGTTGTCTTTCTAGTTGCCTTAGGATCAGTTTCATGCAAACATTGAATAGCTTAACGTGTCGGGCAGTGCGCCGTGCGATGTTAGAAGAAACACGGCGAGACTTACCAACTTACCATTTCCTTCCCTGTCCAAGGCAAACATTGAGGCAAACATGTTAATTCAAGCACGGGCAAGTATAACATTCAGGAGGCATAGCATATGCAAACATGAGGGTCGTTTTAACATGATCGTTCAGGTGTTAAGTCATTCATTGATGCGATGCAGTAACTCACACGCGGATAGCCGCTAAGCGAGGATGACTTATATATATGAACAGTTGTCGCTGGCATAGCCATAAAGGACCAATTTTAGTCTCTAACGAGAATGGGGTGCAGCGAGAATACAGGATGCGCTCCACACCATTTCGTCTTTGCACAGGTTGACTAAACAGGAGAGTTACCAATTTTAGTCACTAACGAGAATGGGGTACAGCGAGAGTACAGGATGCGCTCCACACCATTCCGTCTTTGCACAGGATGACTAAACAGGAGAGTTCCATCCGGATCGGGTCGGCCCCAGTGCCCCGGTGACCGCCCGTGGAACGGTGCCTCGTTTCCGAGTTGTCCGCGACATGCAGGTCTGTATTCAGGTCTGGCTAGGCACAGGATCAAGTTCAGGATATGATATATCATGTTCAATGTACAGGCATGATTGTTCACAGTCATATATCGATTGCCAGGCCAGTTGATTCAGTAGTTTGCTCTTTGAGCTGTGATTTAGAGATTTATTCATTCAGGGTGCAGATTCCCTGGTTCGGGAATTGCCTTGGTGACCTAACGGTCCCGAATACTTTCAGGTTCTTCCATGTGCGGAACGACTACTTAGTAGTCACCCGGGGTTTGGATGAAAACATGGCAACATTCAAGCAGACAAGCATGCGTTTCTAAAGGAACATAAGAAGGCACGTTGCTCGGACCTGAAGGTAAGCCGAGAAGTGAAACCGTTAAAGGACTTAGCATGCGAGGGTCTGAATATAAGCAGTATTTCCATTTTCTATGTTCTAGCAAGCAATACAAGTTGGGATTATTCCCTTAGCTAGGTGCGTTGGATTTATTAGCATGCAGGGGTGATTCACCTAGCGACTAGCATAAATATTCCAGATTTTATGTGTGCTGGCTAAGCAAAGACAAGTTCACCGTAGCCACCCACCTTAGCGATGATTCGCCTCGGTAGAGCGATACGTCTGAGCGAGCCTCTGAAAGTCCAAGCCGGATTCTTGTAGGGACAAGTATGGATATCCTTTGCTTCTTAATCGAGGCAAAGCAGGTCGGGACAGCTGCACTATTGCCGATTGAGTCGGCAGTCCGCTTAAGCGGAACAGGGTGTTACAGTAGGTGGCCACGTTGGCTTTAGAGTAGAGGCAGCAAGCGGTAGAGCAGAGGCAAGAATTTCTGGCAGCGCTTGAGAGAATGGCTGTACAGGCACCTATACCAACCCAGGCACTAGTTCCAGTACCGCGAGCTCGAGTTGGTTCAGTCAAGGACTTTGTACAGATGGGTCCCAAGCCGTATAAAGGCACTGAGAGCCCAGAGGAGACCACAAAGTGGATTACCCACACCCAGAAGTTATTAGAAGCATCACAGCTGCCTAAAGATCTATGGATGA
Source organism: Iris macrosiphon (assembly GCA_036927795.1). Taxonomy (NCBI): domain Eukaryota; kingdom Viridiplantae; phylum Streptophyta; class Magnoliopsida; order Asparagales; family Iridaceae; genus Iris; species Iris macrosiphon. The sequence continues at coordinate 80,292,792 of JAYESA010000020.1, forward strand.
CAGACGTAAGGACCCAGCTAGATGGTAACACTCATCACTGGTGGGAATCAATGGAGCACCAATTGAGTATGTGTCAAACTTGGAAACAATTCTTGGAGTGCTTTGAGAGAAAGTACTTTCCGGACACTGTAAGGGATGCGATGTACGATCAGTTCCTCCATCTGGAGTAGGGGAACAAGACAGTTAACGAGTATGATGTAGAGTTTGGTCGCCTTAGTAAATATGGCGCTGCCCTGATACCTAATGACTTGGAGAAGGCTAAGAGGTTTTACAGCGGGCTGACTCAGGAGCTCCAACACTACACTAGCTCACAGTCCCAGATCTCTTATGCCGAATTATTGACAGAAGCTAGGTTACATGAGACCATCAGCAAGAAAAAGGGAGGTCAACTGAAGGCACATCGGGGATCAACAAGGATACAGGAAGGAGGGCCTATCAGACATCCTTTGGCACAACAACAACAACATCAACACAGAGCAGGACCGTACCAGAATTCGGAGAAGCTCCACTGCAGTTATTGTGGGAAACGCGAATATATTTTGAGAGACTGTCGGGCTCGCTTGGGACAATGTATGAGGTATGGTTCCGGATATCATATGGCGAGAGACTGTCCAATGCAGCAGGCATTGACGCTTCTGCCACCAATATAGAGGCTAGAACTTCCAGCATCGAAGCCGGTTCAACAGATGACAAGACCAGGAGCGCCTCGACCCCCAGCAGCCGGAGGATTCCAGCGAGGACCACCGCTACCTACTTAGGAGGATCAGTTCATGAGGGCCAGACATGGACTACCACAAAGGAATGGACAAGCTTTTGCACTAGAAGTGGATGACATGGAATATGAGATTGATGTTATATAAGGTATTACTCTTGCTTTTACTTTTCCTGCTGTGATATTATTTGATACGGGAGCCACCCACTCGTTCATATCTTCTAATTTTATTGCCAAGCACAATATTGTCACTACACCTTACCTAGTTGTGTTAGAATTCTCACCGGAGGAGGAGTTATATCTGTTAATCGAATTTGTAGATCTTGTCCTGTAGTGATTCGTGGCAGAGAGATGAATGCCCGACTCTTAGTCCTTCCTATGCCAAATTTTGATATTGTGCTTGGGATGGACTGGCTAAGCAAGTACCACGCTTTCTTCGACTGTTTTGGAGGAAGTATTCTTTTTAAGGTACTAGGCCAGCCAAAATTTGAGTTTGCATGGGGATCTATAGAAGCCCTTGATGGTGTTCAGCTTGCAATGGACGACGTTATTTATCACCCCATCATTTTAGAGTTCCAAGACGTCTTTCCAGAGGAATTGCCAGGACTACCTCCGGATAGAGACGTAAAATTCTTGATTGAATTGACACCGGGAGTAGCACCCATAGTATCGCATATTTATAGATTGGCAAAGAAAGAGATGGATGAGCTGAAGGCACAGTTGAAAGAATTAGAGGAGAAAGGTTTCATCCGGACAAGTGCATCACCCTAGGGAGCACCAATATTGTTTGTACTAAAGAAGGATGGGTCTGTGCGTATGTACATCGACTACAGAGCCTTAAATGCAGTAACTGTGAAGAATAAATACATATTAGCATGCATTGATGACTTATTTGATCAGCTTAGTGGAGCCAAGGTGTTCTTGAAGATAGACTTGAGATCGGGATATCACCAGGTGAAGGTACGAAAGTAGGACATCCCGAAGACCGCATTCAGGACAAGATATGGATACTATGAGTTTCTGGTCATGCCATTTGGGTTGACCAATGCTCTAGCTATCTTTATGGACTTAATGAATTGAGTATTCCATCAGTATTTGGACCAGTTCGTGGTCGTCTTCATAGATGATATACTTGTCTATTCGAAGAGCCATGAGGAGCACGAGAAGCACCTGCGGATCATCCTAGAGACCTTGAGAGGGGAGCAGTTATATGCAAAACTCAATAAATGTGAGTTTTTCTTGGACAAAGTCTCGTTTCTTGGGCATGTCGTTACGGGAGATGGTATTTCTGTTGATCCAGAGAAAATCTCGGCAGTCGAGACATGACCCGTTCCTAAATCAGCATCGGAGGTGAGGAGTTTCCTTGGACTTGTGGGATATAACCGACAGTTCGTGGAGAACTTCTCAAGGATAGAAATGCCTATGACTCGGTTGATGTGCAAAGACTAAGAGTTCGTATGGACCGACGAGTGTCAAGGCACTTTCGAGGAGTTGAAGAAGCGACTGTCACGCCCCAGTCCCAAAATGTCGAGGGACAGGGCACGTGGCAATGGCCAGCAGCACGCACCGATGGACAACCCAATTTAATGGATCCATCAAGGCATGCTTAAGCTGTAGTCTAACAGGAATTAGGGCAATTGTTACAAGTCACGGATTATTCTATTCTCATCCACAACAGATAATTACAGATTAAAAGACAGAGTAATGCAAATAGAAATAACTGTCAAATCTCAATAAATTCCTCGGGAAACAATCCGAGAATATGTCTGGTACAACAATGCAAATAGACAGGAAATAAACAACTAGAAATAGAAATAACTGACTACATACAACCACTACTCAAGAGAAGTCCTCTGGTACTGGCTCGTCCTCAGGTCCTGGTACAGCTCCTGGAAGTGCTCCTGTACGGTGTATCTCTGGATGGATCTCTTCAGCTATACCTGGGGACATAGTCCATTCCAGGTCCTCAGGGGACATAACAAGGTACAGATAATACAAGCCAAAATATAAGCAGTGCAGAAATTAAATAAAACAGCAGGTAAACTATGTAACCAGCTAAGTGAGATGCAACATGAGAGCAGTACAAGAACTCAGGCTAAAACTACTACAAGCTCTGTGTCGGGGAGCCGGTAGCAGTGATATCATGTAGTTGTCTAGCTCGTAGTGAGACTAAGACGCCGGCATAATATGAAATCAACCTGTAGCCTGTGTGTCTCTCTCCACCCAATGTAATCACGCATATCATGACTATAACGTCTCATGTCCATGTCAGCGGGATCATAGCTAATGCAACAAGTCATAATGTCTATACAATATCTCTGTCAAGTCCTGTATCCTATACAGAATCACCATGAATGTCTCAGGAAGACTCTGTCTCATGAATAGTGTCCAGTGTCCTGGGTTCTGGAGTACTTGATAAGATAAGTACGAGAATTATCAGGTCTCGATATCCATCTCTATGTGACGTTACACAACTCCGCGTACGGAGTTGGCACCCGACTGGTAATCGGACGCTAAGTAAGCCACTCGGTCCTGGGTTTTAACAGTTAAACATGTTTATATGCATTTAAACAAGAATTCAGGCAAGTTCTATAACAAGAATTACTGCAATTTGGCAAGCTTTACTTGCCCACTGATGTATAAACAAGTCAAGAAAAATAAGTAGCAAGCTGCAGGGTTTGGCAAGGTACACTTGCCTGTATTTCCGGCTCTGTTTGCAGTTTTGACTTCAGTGGAAATTACAGGCGGTACTCCGGTTGCTGAAACAAATATCACCATCAGATCCAGAAAATATCAATCAGCTAGAAACGCCTGTCCTTGGGTCCAATTTGGAGACAAGGACAAAAATGGCAGTTTTGGGTCAAAATGGGGTCCGCATGTGGGCCTGCTTTGCACCGAAAAACGTGTCAGGGTCAAAGGTCTCCAAATTCACCAAACTTAGTGTCAACAGGTTAGGAACGATGATACAAACCCAACGGAACTTCCAGCATTGGATTCCGATGAGCCGAACACAGAATCGCCCGTCGAGCGGGGCCTATGGGGCCCACGACACGCGATTTTGTCAACGTTCTCAGAATCGAACCAAACATGGGTCACAGGACCAGCGTATCGCTACGAGTCCGATGGCGCAAGTTTTGTTTCAATCCGACGTGTGTACACAAAGTTAGGGTGAAATATAGAAAAGTCAAATATGGGGCGATGTCCGCGGATACGCGTTGATCCCGGTGTGCACGCACATCCGAATCAGCTTCTGCGAAATCCTGCACGTCCTTATCGATGACGCGCACGTATCTGTGAAGACCGCACGCGACCAAGTCGTCCCGTTTGGCTGGGCGTACTCAGTTCCGGGGTGAATCGGGGTCTGGTTTTTCCTGTTTTTGGATCGCGGTGTGCGATCACCACAGGACGTGATGCCCCGAGCGATTTGTCCGGACACCGAGAGGGTCATACAGGCTTCGTAACGCAATTTACGGAATCGAAAATAGAGCTACGAGCAAGAAGATACACGCACCTGAACGGGACCAGAAAATCGGGGTCCGAATCGTGTCCGACACGTGTCCGACACATGTCGGATTCGGGGATTTAGGGTTAGGGTTAGGGTTTGTGTCGACGGAGACGGCGGCGTTGAGGCGGGGAGGGGCCGGCCGGGGGCAGCTCTGCGGCGGGGGAAAGAGGCCGGCCGGGCTAGGGTGGCGCCGGCGGAGCGCTGCGGCGGAGGCTCTGGCCGCTCGGCTGCTGGGTCGGAGAGCCGGAGGCAGGCGGAGGAGAGGGAGGAAGAAGGAGGAGATGAGGGAGGGGGTCTGGGCGTGGCGCTGGCGGCATGGTGGTCGATGGAGGGGCTGGCGGTGGCGGCGTGGTGGCGAGGTGGCGGTGAGCGGCGGAGCAGAGGGGGTGAGCCGGCGGGGGTTTTATAGGGAGGAGCGAGGGAGAGGGGAGGCCGAGCAAGGCGGAGGGGCCGGGGGTCATGGCGGCGTGGGCGGAGGTCGTGGGGTGGTGGCCGGGCGCGGCGGACGGCGCAGGCGGCGGAGGCGGCGGGAAACGCGGGGAGGGGTTACGGGTCAGGGAGAGGGGACCGGGTCGGGTCGGGCTAGCGGGTCTGGCCGACCCGCCCGACCCGCTAGGCCAGGAGCTGGGCCGGGTTAGGCTGGGCCGGGCCGGCCCAATGGGCCAGGGTTTAAAATAAAAAATAAATTCTAATTAATTCGATAATTAATAATTAAATAATTAATTAAATAAATAAATAATTAAATAAATACTTTTAGGTGTTTTAAAAATATGTCCGGGGCCCAATAAATTCCAGAAAAATTGTCCTAAGTCCAATTTTTTTATTTTACACCCAAAAATATTATTTCCATAATATTTTAATACTGTTTATTATTATTTAAAAATCATTTAATAATTAAAACCCTGTTTTTAAATTCCAGAAATTCCCAGAAAATTCCAGAAAATTGTGAAAAGTCCAGATTTAAAAATTTTGAAAAATCAGGGGGTTTACAATCTACCCCCCTTAAGAGGATTGCGTTCTCGCAATCAAAGAATAACCGGTTAACAGAGATGACGCGGTTGCAAACACTGTTCGAAATACGTCACAAGATACTTAGGAAAATACCGTTTCCCTAAAAATGAAAGTTATACACTTTCCAGAGAAAATCTAGTTAAAGTAAAAGAACTACAACCTTTATGAAAACCAGGTTATTATTAACAAGTTGCAAATTACTAGGTTGGGGCTGAGGTCATGAACCAATAGGCACGAACTATACAACACTAGAAACGGATAACTACAAATCACTTACGCGCATTAGCTACTCCACGAGTCTGCGCGTTCTCCACTGTCATCGTCAGGGCTTGCTCGCGTCCTTGTAGTCGATTCTTCTGCTGCTGAGCCTGCTGGAAGAGTAGTTCCTGGGGTATCAAGGGTGGCCTCGGTTGATACCCTCCTGGAGCTGGTGGTAGGACTTCTTGAACTTCCGTTTGCGGTACTTCCAATGCGGGAGAGGCTGACCTCGGTACTGGTAACGCTTGTTGGTTTACCCTTGGTGCTCCTTCTCGACGCTCAGGATATTCCTTCAATAAATGCTGACTGGATCCACAGACTATGCATAATCTCTTCTTTTGTCTGCACTCGTCCTCAGTATGGCCTCGCTTGCGACAATATGGACAAACAGGTATTGTCTGTGGAGATGCCTCTGGTGGCTGGTGTACGTGAGGTCTTTTTGCAACTTCTTCTTGTTGTGCTCCGGCTGGTGCTGACGTGGATGGCCGCTTCAGACTGGTCTCTCTCTTGATAACGCGCTAAATGCGTCGTGCTGCAGCGAGGACGTCCGAATACGAAGTAGGCGCAACGGATCCAATTAGTTTCTGTAGCTCAATGTTTAGTCCGTCGAAGAATTTCTCGACCTTCTCTTCTTCTGTCGGGATCAATGTTGGGGCGAAGCGACTTAGACGAATGAACTCAGCGTTGTACTCTTCCACCGTCTTAGTATCCTGAGTGAGGTGATTAAACTTGTCCCGAAGTTCTGATCGAGCGACAGCTGGAATGTACATCTCCTGAAAGAGTCTAGAGAATTCTTCCCAAGTGGCTCGGTCTGGTCCGAGCCGTGTCTCCTCGGATAGCCACCAGTGATGTGCATTGTCCGTCAACTGTATTCTGACGGCAGTCATCCAACGTTCCTTTGGAAGTTCAGCTGCTTCTAGTTGATGTTGAGTGTTGGTGAGCCACTCATGAACTTCAGTGGGATCTTCTTTGCCTGAGAATGTACGGGGCTTCAGTTGGCGAAAGTCGGTGATAGAGCCCGTCGTTGGCCGTCGAGTTGGCAGGTTGGCCTGCTCTAGTGCAGTTACTAGGCTGCGACTCAAAGCCTCTTGTTGAGCTTGCATTATTGCATAGACCATTTGAAACATCTGGTATCCATCCATGGCCTGCCCTGGTGGAATTACGGGCATTGATGGAGTAACTGGCGTCGTTGGTGGAATGTCATCTTGCTGGATTCTCGGGGTATATTGTTGAGCTGATTGTCCTTCATCTACTGGTGTTACTTTATCTTCGTTGGTTACCTCAGCATCTCGTGGTGACGTTATGGGAGTCTCATCATTTGCTCGTGAATCCATAACCCTGCAACCAAAATAAACAATAAGAGGTGCACAGGGATCAAGGCAGGATGCAAGTCAAGAAATTAATTCGAAGTCGATATGGATATCAAGAACGTTTCAAGTAAGTGGATGAGATCCTAAACTTATCCTATTTTATTGCAGGCCTGTTCGGTCCCAGAGTTGAAACCGAACAATTTAGTCATGGACCTGCATGGGCCACCACAAAAACCATGTCACGCCCCAATCCCAAAATGTCGAGGGACAGGGCACGTGACAATGGCCAGCAGCATGCACCGATGGACAACCCAATTTAATGGATCCATCAGGGCATGCTTAAGCTGTAGTCTAACAGGAATTAGGGCAATTATTACAAGTCACGGGTTATTCTATTCTCATCCACAACAGATAATCACAGATTAAAAGACAGAGTAATGCAAATAAAAATAACTGTCAAATCTCAATAAATTCCTTGGGAAATAATCCGAGAATATGTCTGGTACAATAATGCAAATAGACAGGAAATAAACAACTGGAAATAGAAATAACTGACTACATACAGCCACTGCTCAAGAGAAGTCCTCTGGTACTGGCTCATCCTCAGGTCCTGGTACAGCTCCTGGAAGTGCTCTTGTATGGTGTATCTCTGGATGGATCTCTTCAGCTATACCTGGGGATATAGTCCATTCCAGGTCCTCAGGGGACATAACAAGGTACAGATAATACAAGCCAAAATATAAGCAGTGCAGAAATGAAATGAAACAGCAGGGTAAACTATGTAACCAGCTACGTGAGATGCAACATGAGAGCAGTACAAGAACTCAGGCTGAAACTACTACAAGCTCTGTGTCGGGGAGCCGGTAGCAGTGATATCATGTAGTTGTCTAGCTCGTAGTGAGACTAAGACGCCGGCATAATATGAAATCAACCTGTAGCCTGTGTGTCTCTCCCCACCCAATGTAATCACACATATCATGACCATAACGTCTCATGTCCATGTTAGCGGGATCATAGCTAATGCAACAAGTCATAATGTCTATAAAGTATCTCTGTCAAGTCCTGTATCCTATACAGAATCACCATGAATGTCTCAGGAAGACTCTGTCTCATGAATAGTGTCCAGTATCCTGGGTTCTGGAGTACTTGATAAGACAAATACAAGAATAATCGGGTCTCGATATCTATCTCTATGTGACGTTACACAACTCCGCGTACGGAGTTGGCACCCGATTGGTAATCGGACGCTAAGTAAGCCACTCGGTCCTGGGTTTTAACAGTTAAACAGGTTTATATGCATTTAAACAAGAATTCAGGCAAGTTCTATAACAAGAATTACTGTAATTTGGCAACCTTTACTTGCCCACTGATGTATAAACAAGTCAAGAAAAATAAGTAGCAAGCTGCAGGGTTTGGCAAGGTACACTTGCCTGTGGTTCCGGCTCTGTTTGTAGTTCTGACTTCAGTGAAAACTGCAGGCGGTACTCCGGTTGCTGAAATAAACATCACCATCAGATCCAAAAAATATCAATCAGCTAGAAACGCCTGTCCTTGGGTCCAATTTGGAGACAAGGACAAAAACAACAGTTTCGGGTCAAAACGGGGTCCGCATGTGGGCCCGCTTTGCACCGAAAAACGTGTCAGGGTCAAAGGTCTCCAAATTTACCAAACTTATTGTCAACAGGTCAGGAACGATGATACGAACCCAACAGAACTTCCAGAATTGGATTCCGATGAGCCGAACACAGAATCGCCCGTCGAGCGGGGCCTGTGGGGCCCACGATACGCGATTTCTTCAACGTTCTCAGAATCGAACCAAACTTGGGTCACAGGACCAGCGTATCGCTACGAGTCCGATGGCACAAGTTTTGTTTGAATTCGATATGTGTACACAAAGTTAGGATAAAATATAGAAAAGTCAGATACGGGGCGATGTCCGCGGATACGCGTTGATCCCGGTGTGCACGCACATCCGAATCAGCTTCTGCGAAATCTCGCACATCCGTATCGATGACGCGCACGTATCTGTAAAGACTGCACGCGACCAAGTCGCCCCGTTTGGCGGGGCGTACTCAGTTCTGGGGTGAATCGGGGTCTGGTTTTTCCTGTTTTTGGATCGCGGTGTGCGATCACCACAGGACGCGATGCCCCGAGCGGTTTATCCGGGCACCGAGAGGGTCATACAGGCTTCGCAACTCAATTTTCGGAATCGAAAACAGAGCTACGAGCAAGAAAATACACGCCCCTGAACGGGACCAAAAAATCGGGGTCCGAATCATGTCCGACACGTGTCCGACACGTGTCGGATTCGGGGATTTAGGGTTAGGGTTAGGATTTGGGTCGACGGAGACGGCGGCGCTGAGGCGGGGAGGGGACGGCCGGGGGCAGCTCTACGGCGGGGGAAAGAGGCCGGCCGGGCTAGGGTGGCGCCGGCGGAGCGCTGCGGCGGAGGCTCTGGCCGCTCGGCTGCTGGGTCGGAGAGCCGGAGGCAGGCGGAGGAGAGGGAGGAAGAAGGAGGAGATGAGGGAGGGGGTCTGGGCGTGGTGCTGGCAGCGTGGTGGTCGACGGAGGGGCTGGCGGTGGCGGCGTGGTGGCGAGGTGGCGGTGAGCGGCGGAGCAGAGGGGGTGAGCCGGCGGGGGTTTTATAAGGAGGAGCGAGGGAGAGGGGAGGCCGAGCAAGGCGGAGGGGCCGGGGGTCGTGGCGGCGTGGGCGGAGGTCGTGGGGTGGTGGCCGGGCGCGGCGGACGGCGCAGGCGGCGGAGGCGGCGGGAAACGCGGAGAGGGAGAACGGGTTAGGGAGAGGGGACCGGGTCGGGTCGGGCTAGCGGGTCTGGCCGACCCGCCCGACCCGCTAGGCCAGGAGCTGGGCCGGGTTAGGCTGGGCCGGGCCGGCCCAATGGGCCAGGGTTTAAGATAAAAAAATAAATTCTAATTAATTCGATAATTAATAATTAAATAATTAATTAAATAAATGAATAATTAAATAAATACTTTTAGATGTTTTAAAAAATATGTCCGGGGCCCAATAAATTCCAAAAAATTGTCCTAAGTCCAGTTTTTTCATTTTACACCAAAAAATATTATTTTCATAATATTTTAATACTGTTTATTATCATTTAAAAATCATTTAATAATTAAAATCCTGTTTTTAAATTACAGAAAAATCTCAGAAAATTCCAGAAAATTGTGAAAACTCCAGATTTAAAATTTTTGAAAAATCATGGGGGTTTACAGCGACTGACCACAGCTCCAGTATTGACTATTCCATTAGGATCAGGAGGTTATGTGATTTACAGTGACGCATCGAGAAAAGGCTTGGGATGCGTGTTGATGTAGCATGGCAAGGTGATTGCATACGCATCTAGACAGTTACGAGTACATGAGAAGAATTATCAAACTCATGACTTAGAGCTTGCAGCTGTTGTTTTTGCTCTGAAGCTATGGAGATATTACCTATATGGAGAACGAGTGGAGATCTATACAGACCACAAAAGCCTCAAGTATGTCTTCACACAGAAGGAGCTAAATATGAGGCAATGTCGGTAGCTTGAGTTGATGAAGGACTTTGAGATAGAGCTACATTATCACCCAGTCAAGGCTAACGTAGTAGCAGACGCGTTAAGCCAAAAACCAACAGCTTACTTCTTGACGACGCAAAGGGAGTTATTGGAGGACTTGCAAGAGCTTGGCATAGAAGTGATACTACCAGGAGCAGATGGGACACTAGCCAACTTACAAGTACAGTCATCACTAATAGAGAGGATCAAGGCAGCTTTGCCTACGGATGCCAGATTCAGGAGATTAAAAGAAAGGACAGAGGCCGGAGAGCAGATGCGATTGCGCATTCATGGCGATAGGACATTACGATGTGGTGATCGTCTATATGTTCCCAATGGAGAGATTCGACAGGAGCTGATGGCAGAAGCTCATAGTTCGATATATTCTATTCATCCTAGAGGCACCAAGATGTACCGTGACTTATGACAACACTTTTGGTGGTATGGGATAAAAAAAGAGATAGCTCGCTTTATGGCCAAATGTCTAGTATGTTAGCAGGTGAATACAGAATATCAGAGAACAGCAGGGCTATTGCAACCACTTTTGATTCCTGAGTGGAAGTGGGAGCACATCACTATGGACTTCGTCACGGGTTTTCCGAAGAGTCCAAATGAGAGAGATGCTGTATGGGTAATAGTGGATCGACTCACCAAGTCCACACATTTCTTGTCTTTTAGAGTTGGCCAGTCTACAGATACTTTGGCTGACTTATACATGAGGCAGATCGTGAGGTTGCACGGCATTCCGGTCAGCATTGTGTCAGACAAGAACTCACGTTTTACATCTCACTTTTGGAGAATGTCACGCCCCAGTCCCAAAATACGTAGGAGTAGGACGCGTAAGCATGCCAGCCGCATGGATATGGCAACTCCAATATATGGAAACCAAACCCATACGTACATTGTAATATGAATATCAAATCCACAAGTGGTATAAATCTATCACAAGTCACAGGATATAATCTAAATCTCATCCACGAAAATTAAATATAAATAAATAACCAATATCTATGAATCTAGATCTCAATACAAAGTATCTAAAGATACTAGTTGGATGGAAACAAATCCACTACCAACTCAAATATAAAAGTGCAACACAACCAACACAATATAGGAATACCAGCTAACAACCACGGGGCTCAAAGAGAAGACATTCTTGAAACATATGTAACCATCCGAATCTGCGCTCCTGCGAATACTCAAGAACAGATACACCTGGAAGGGCCAGGTCCTCAGAGGTACATAACAAGATACATAAAAGCATGCCAATAAAGTAATGAAATAAATATCCAATGGGTCGTCTAACCGTCTAAGTGAGTGCAGTTTAAGAACAACTTTTCCAACGCGTGGGCTATCTGGCTAAAATAGGATTGGCATGATTCTCTTGGAGATCCAGGGGCCTACAAAGCATGTCGTCTTTTGAACGGCAGAGGCCGCCTAATAATAATATAATATATAGTGGTCATCATGACCGCGCATCTCCGGCTGAGCGTACGGGTTACACAAGGAAAGTGCAACGGAGCCCACACGCCTTACTTGTTGTTCTCCCCACCCCATGCTCTAAGCATGTTACATCCATGACACAATTTGGTTCATAGCCTATCTTTAGTACCATAGCCCAATCCTGCAGCCAAACAAGGACAAGGATTGGACCACTGTACTACAATAGGCTATGTCCATGGACCTCTAATAACTGCTAAGTCTTCTAGCATACAAAGTTTCTACCAGCAGTTATCTCTAACGCACGGCCCACACGTACCGATGATCAGTCAATACGTACGTCCGTGATCTATATGAGACTCACAACTCGTGTAAAAATATGTCACAGTCAAATGAAACCTAATGATGCTACATGAAAATGGGGCAGTCTCATAAACAAGGTCAATGCAAATAAATAAAAATATATCGCGACGACACCGTCGCGCGCATTTTATTTAACAGTTAAAATATATGAACTAAAGACAGAAAATAAAGATGCATGCAATATATGAAATATGAATAACAGTACAATGTCAAGGTATACTTGTCTGGCAAGAAGCTGCAAAATGTAACGTCCAGATATCAAATACACAGGATCAGAAGCTATGGCCTCAGAAAAAATATCTCCGGATGCTGAAATAGACATCACCAACATTCCTAGAATAAGCGAAATAGCTAGAAAACACTACCCTTTCGTCCAATTTGGACACAGGAGCAAAACATTAATTTTGGGTCAAAGTGGGGTCCACATGTGGCCCATATTGTACCGAAAAGCGTGCCAAGGATAAAGGTCTCTAAATAGAATAAAGTATAGGTCAAACAAACTCTAAATGTCAGCTCGAACTCAACGGTACTTCTAATTTTGGATTCCGGTGAGCCGAACACAAATTCATCCAAAATGTCAACCGTGGGGCCCGCCAATTGGCGACTTGGTCAACTATCTCAGAGTTGCGTGAAAATTGGGTCACAGGACCAACGCTTTATCACGAGTCCAGTGGCGCAAGTTTTATCGCATTCTGACGAGCGTGCACAAAATGCGCAGGACTTTCGTAAAAGTTTAGACACGGGGATTGTCCGAGAATACGGGCTGATTCCGGCGCGCACACGCGTCCGAATCAGTCTCTGCGAACTCTCACACGTCCGGGTATGCTGCGCGCACCTTTTGGTACACTTGGTACACGGCGGGGCGGTCCCGTTTGGCGGGGCGAGCTCCGTTTCTTAATTTTTTGGAAATCTAGAAAAGTGGGTTTTCTGGATTTTCCAACAAATTTAATTCTACATACAGCAGTTAATAATTTAATGTAATTAACAAAAATTAAACTAGGTCAAGTGGTCTCTATATACCAAAAAGAAAAATCGAATTCGGATCTTTGTGGTGGGAGATACGAATCCGAAAACCTGGGTCATCGCAACGAAATTTCTGGAATTTAAAAAGTTGTAGTTTTTCATCGACTTGGCGTCAATTTTTACCTAGGTTTGCGTGCTGTTCGAGATAAACTAACACATAAAGATGGAAGGGGGATAGGTGAGGATCGTACCTGGGAAGATGGGGTCGAGTTTGGTTGAGCGAGTTGGCGGAAACCATAGCCTGAACAAGGCTTCGCTGCAGTTAAATTCTGCTGCGCGCGGGGTGCGGGGTCACGCGGGGTCGACGGGCGGTGACGCTCGGCGGTCCTGGCGATGTTTTCGGCGGGTGGCTGGACTTCTGGGTCAGCGGTCTCGTGGGGAAGGATGAGAGCTTGAGGGTTAGGGTTTGGAATTTATAGTTATATATATATATGATATATATATAAGTAAGGGGGGGTTGTTACACGCGGGGTGTGGGGGAGGAAAGCCGCTGCTGTGTTGCTGCTTATATATTCCTTAACGATTCGTGGGGCCTAATGGGTAGCGGGTGTGCGGGTTTAATAGATTCTTAGGGTTTGGATCCATTAAGAAATAATTCATTTGGTTTTCTTTCTTTTTCTTATTTTCTTTTTCTTTCCAATTTCTTATTCCTTTTTCATTTCTTTTCCCACTTCTATTTAATATATATATATATATATATATATATATATATATATATATATATATATACATAAAAAAATTCTAAAAATTATATTGTTGCATACCATTAAGCTAGCAACTGTCCAAAGGGTCTCCTACATAAAATAAATAAGGAAAAATTTATACCGGCTCCATAAATCTCCTAAATTCACAAACACCTAAAATAAAATTTAATAAAATCTTTTCCTCCTAATTAGCCACTAATTACTATAATTAAATTAATAATTAATTAAAAAACTAATTACGGTTTTTAGGATTAGGGGTTTCACAGAGAAGTATGCAGGAGAGTCTTGGGACTCGTCTGAAGTTCAGTACGTCGTATCACCCGCAGACAGATGGACAGTCCGAACATACTATTCAGACACTGGAGGATATGTTGAGGGCTTGTTTGTTGGACTTTGGAGGATCGTGGGAGGACCACCTACATCTTATGGAGTTTTCTTATAACAATAGCTATCAAGCGAGCATCCAGATGGCTCCGTTTGAAGCATTGTATGGGAGGAAGTATAGGTCTCCCGTGTATTGGAGTGACGTAGAAGAACGTCAGATTATGGGACCAGAGTTGGTAGTCGACACCGTGGAGACAATGAAGAAGATATAAGGGCACTTGCGAGCAGCGCAAGACAGGCCGAAGCAGTGGGCAGACCTTCATCGTCGTCCCTTGGAGTTTAAAGAGGGCGATCATGCCTTCTTGAGGATATCACCTACTAGAGGCACTATTCGATTTGGAGGGCTTGGCAAGTTGAGCCCAAGGTATATTGGACCATTTGACGTGCTAGAGCGAGTGGGAGAAGTAGCGTATCGACTTGCACTACCACCTTCACTCAAGGGAGTACATGATGTATTCCACGTGCCGCAAGTTAGGCAATATGTGGCAGATAGCAGTCATATTTTCGACCACTCTGAGATCACCATTGGGCCGAGCTTGTCATACCAAGAGCAACCCGTGGGGATCCTTGATCGTCGAGAGAAAGTGTTGAGGAACCAGTCTATTCCTTTGGTCCGTGTGGCATGGAAGCATTGCGCGCCAAGAGAATCCACTTGGGAGCGCGAGGATGACATGTGCAAACATTTTTCGTATCTGTTCGTAGATCAAGGTATGAATTTACTTTGTTCATTTCTACCATATACTATCCTTGATTTTCTATCGTGGCTTAGTTTTAATTTCGAGGACAAAATTTTTATAAGTTGGATAGA
This sequence comes from Iris macrosiphon, assembly GCA_036927795.1. Lineage (NCBI taxonomy): Eukaryota > Viridiplantae > Streptophyta > Magnoliopsida > Asparagales > Iridaceae > Iris > Iris macrosiphon. Next base: position 80,307,867 of record JAYESA010000020.1, read on the forward strand.
TGTAAAACCCACTAATTTTAAATATTATATTTATTTAATTAATCGTTTAATATAATTATATTATTTCTTAGTTAATTAGAAAATAAAATTTAATTGAATTAATTTCCAAGATAAATACCCTTTTAAATTATTGAACAAAACTATTATTTTATTTTAGATTATTTTAGGAAACCTTATAGAAGGATAACAGTTTTTTTGTTTAGAATGTAGTAATAATTTTCTGGAATTTTTTTACCATATATATATATATATATATATATATATATATATATATATATATATATATATATATATATATATATAGTATTAGGTAAAAAAAAAAGAAAAAAAGAAAAAGAAAAATCATTAAGAAATCTTAAACCCCTAAGCCCAAATCCCTAACCCCCACTGCTAAATCCTCCCTCCCCCCCCGTGAGCCAGCAGCAGACCCCCGCGCGGCCCAGGAACCCCTCCCCCGCTTCCCTCTACCTATATATATATATATATATCCTATACCATAAACCCTAACCCTAAAATAATAGTAGCTGTCACCTACACCTACCCGCCTCCAACCTCCGATCACCGGAACCCCGCGCAACCACCGGAGAGCGACTGGCAGGCCACGTCCGTGCGACCGCGCAAACGTCCGCAGCAGAAACTGCAGCGACGACCCCTGTTTCACACGCCATTTTTTGTCCCATCTCTCGACCAATTTCTGATCCGTCTTCACCGGTATGATCACAACCTATCTCCCTCTCAACTCTGTAAATTAGTTTCTATCGAGCATCGTTAAACACTAGGTAGAAATCAAAGCCAAGTTGAAAAATACCCACATAATTTAAACTGTTATGAACTGTTCAACAACCTATGTTTAGAGACTGATATCTTCCACCATAGACCTCCAAATTGAAATCTAATTTTTGCTATGTGAAGTCTATATAACCGAGATCATTCCCTGTTAATTAGATTATTTTATTTTGCGTTATAATCAGAGATAAATTGGGTTGAAAATCATGAAAAACTTGTTTTTAAAATATTAGAATTTGTGATACGGAGCGCGTCCCGCCAAACGAGACCGCCCCGTCGCATACCAATTGCACCGAAAGACGTATATGATATTTCCTGACTTGTGGGCTTTCGTAAAAACTGATTTGGACGCGTGTGCGCGTCGAAATCAACCCGTATCCGTAAAAGTTCCCGTATCGCGATTTTTGTAAAATATCGTACCATTTTAGTGTACGCTCGTTGGAATGCGACAAAACTTACGTCATTGGATTCGTGGTATCACGCTGGTCCTGTGACCCAAGTTTCACACGATTCTAAGACAGTTGACCAAGTCACCTATTTGCGGGCCCCACGGTTGACTTTTAGGGCAAATTTGTGTTCGGCTTACCGGAATCCAAAATTGGACATATCGTTGAGTTCGTATTGACGTTTAGAATTTGTTTGACCTATAATTTATCTCATTTAGAGACCTTTTACCTCTGGCACACATTTTAGTGCAAAGTGGGCCACATGTGGACCCCGCTTTGACCCAAAATTATCGTTTTGCCCCTGTGTCCAAATTGGACGAAAGGGTAGTATTTTCTAGCTATCTCGCTAATTTCAGGAATGCTGGTGATATTTATTTTAGCATCCGGAGACGTTTATTCGGAGGCCATAGTTTCTGATCTTGTGTACTTGGCGTCTGGACGCTTACACTACATAGATTGCTTGTCAGGCAAGTATACCTTGCCATTGTACTGTGATTTATATTCCATATGGTGCATGTATTTTATTTCTGTCATTTAGTTCATATATTTTAACAGCTATATAAACTGCGCAACCAAGAATAACTTAGGTGCAACGACGGTGGCGTCGTATTTTATTTTTATTATATATATGCATGTTGACCTAGTTTAAGAGACCATCCCATTATTATGAGGCATTATTATGTTTCATTGGCCATGACATAGTTGTTACACGAGTGTGAGTCTCATGTAGGACATGGACTTGCGTACTCGGCTGGCCACTGGTACGTATAGGACGTGCGATGGATAGGGATAACTGCTGATAGATATTTCATGCTAGAAGACTTGGCAGTTATTAGAGGTATCATCGTGTAATAGATATGACATGCTTAGAACATGGGGTGGGGAGGACAACAAGTAAGGCATTTGGGCTCCTTTGCACTTTCCTTGTGTAACCCGTACGTCCGTCGGAGATGCACGGTCATGATGACCACTATATATATTATTATTATCAGGCGGCCTCTGGCGTTCAAAAGACGATATACTTTTTAGGCCCCTGAACCTCCGAGAGAATCATGCCAATCCCATTCTAGCCAGATAGTCCACGTGTTGGAAAGTTGTTCTCAAAGTGCATTCACATAGATGGTTAGGCGACCCATTGGATGTTTATTTTTCAGTACTTTATTGGCATGATTCTATGTATCTTGTTACGTCCCTCTGAAGACCTGGTCCCTTTCCAGGTATAGACAGGCAGGATTATCCACAGGAGTACGGACCCGGACCTGACGCTTCATACCAGACTAAGGAGGTCTTATCTTCAGAGTACCTCCGATTCATCACAGCTGATTGATATTTTAGTTGCCATTTCTTTATTGACATTTATTTTATATTGGAGTTTGATCTCTTCCCTCATTTAGTAGTTGTTAGTATAGTCGATTGGCAGTGGATTTGTTTCCATCCGACTATCATTCCTTAATACTTCATATTAAGATTCAGTTATTTATTTCATATTTCTTTATTTATGCTATGGATGAGATATAGATTGCATGTGACTTGTGTTGACAGTATATTACCACTTGTGGATTTGATATTCATGAACAGCATACGTATGTATTACGATCTTCCAACACATTAGAGTTATCATATACATACGGCTAGCGTGTTGTGTATTCCTAGTCCTATGTATTTTGGGACTGGGGCGTGACAGTTCGAGCGCTAAGACACGTTCCATGAGGCCTCGTCAAAGGCCGCATAAGGATTACTATACGGCACCGGTCGACAGTCGTAGGCAGATGCTACATGCGGGTAAGACAACAATAGAAGTTCCATCTTCAACCGAATTTCACACAATGCTAACTCCATGCGCCATACTGAGAATGGCGAAGATTTAAACTTGGACTCTTCATACTATGTACTGGCACATGCTAGGACGAAGAAGTCTAGGGCAATGCGAGCTCGCCAAGCTCAAGTAATTTTTTATTCGACCAACCGTCAGCAGGTTCTGCTAACTGTAATGCATGTCCCTAATGAAAAGTTCTATAAAACTGACCCATGCATCCAGCCCTTAGTGGCAATTGGACATGATCAGCCGAAAGAGTCTTCTATTATCAACCTGGGAAAAGTTCTTGTATGAAACCCAGGTCAGGAAGCAAAGTAACAGAATACCTATGCAGCCATGTGCTCGGTCTACCCAGGCTCATAAGATGGGTGCAAAGGTGAATCAGCCCTTGCTTGACTTGCACAACGTGATCAATCACTAGTGCAAAGCGATGGAATCAACTACGACATATAATGTATCCTCCCCAGGGTATCACTATGTCAGCATTATCATCAACTGCTGTTGTAACAAAGTATCAGTACCCACAAATAGGTAGTCAAAATTCCAGTGGCTGCAACCAAAGGCACCCACCCGGATGCAACCCAGAGAACAAGTGCAAGCACCAGAGGAAGATGAGTCATCATTCGCCTCATGTTATTCTGCTCGAAAGGCCCCCTCCATAAGGGGAGGTCGGAAGTCCAGTACCTCCAGTCCATCGCTTTGGGCTAGCGGGTCAAGAAGACGGGTCCAAAGAGGATAGGCAGCGGAACCCGCAAAAGGTGTCTTCCTGGAAGACCGCTTAAAGAAGAAGTTGTCAGTCACTGGGGGTAGTTCTTCCTCAGGACCTCAGATAGCTACACAAGCTGGGGTTATAATCTTTCGGACCTTTATGACAATCCGACATTCCGAGAAGACAGTGATTTCCAAGGAACATATGTTGAGATCCCTGGAGGGTGGCTGTCCTCACCAAGAAGATGCAGCTTCCTACGCTGGGGGTAGTATTCCCTCTGAGTTCGAAGAGGATGCGGCACTATCAACTTTCCCGGACGACTATTCACGGCAAGAGTCCGAAGTAAAAAGTGCGACGTCCACCGTCCCATCCATGTCTCCCCATGTGAGAATAACATACATGACCGGGAACGATCACGAGGGCCTTAACGATCGACAACGCCTCAAAACTCTCGAGGCCATGATGCAAACCATAAACGTGTTAATGCAGGCCTTGACCCAGACAATATTGGAGATCAAGGCAAATATAGCCTCACAACCAGCAAGGGCCTCTGGTCAAGCAAACCTGGACCCCGAGACTAATGGGAATTCAAATACAACTGCTCCACCCGTTGGTGGTAATTATCCCCTGCCCGGATCATCTGCTCCTTCCATAGTCGATGAAGCCCGAAAAGCAATGCTGGAGGTACGAGAACTCCGGGCCCACCTAGACTCAATGGGCAATCGGGACTCACTGAACGAGCTCGAGATCCGACAACCTTATCCTCTCAAGTAGAGAGATGTACCGTACCCACTCAAGTATAAGCCCTTTAACTTGACTCCGTTTGATGGAAAAATATCTTCCCATCAATTCATGACTTACTTTGAGATGGCAACGGGGCATCTTTCTCGCAACGATTCCCTCTTAACCAAGCTCTTTGTCAGGGCATTGTCTGGAATAGCTTTTGATTGGTTCTGCAGCCTCTAGGACAACTATATTTTGTTATTTGACGATCTCAAAGGTCTTTTCCTTGCTCGGTTCTACGACGGGAGAAACGACAAGACAATGTCCTCTTTCATGGACATCACGCAAAGAGAGAAAGAGTTTGTACGAAAATATATTGAGCGGTAAAGGCAAGCGGCGCTAAAGTTATCCCCCGGTAACCTTGAGTCTACGCTGATGGACACCTGCCGGAGAAATCTCCTTTCCACAGTCAAACTCTGAATGGACGACTCTATTTTTAAAGACTAGACATCGTTCATCATAAATGCTGTCGGTGTTGAGAAGAAAATAAAGGATGCCCGCCTCTTGAAAATACAGATCCTCGTCGCTGATGATAGGGGAAAACGCTCTTACAACAACAACAGCAATATCGTCCGTGATGGCAAGAGAAAGCAGGCTTTCGTCGCCAATATAACTAAGCAGCCTGAGAAAAAGCCTGTAGAGGTCCCAAAATTGAAGGAAACTTATTCTTTCAAAGATGATGACGTCATAGCAATCTTTGACGTGCTAATGAAGGAAAACAAGCTTCGGCTCCCCGACGTTAACTACCCTATTGAGGCAGTCGATATAAATAATCTGAAGTACTGCCACTACCATCAATATATCTACCATGTGATGCGGGATTGCTACACACTGAAGTGGTACATCTAGTGTATGCTGTCACTACCACAATTTCTAGAAAATAATATTTTGGTCATTTTATAATTAATTAAATATTATGCATATTGTATATTTATTTATTGTATTATTTATTTATTGTAAGATGTTAGTTTATGATTTTGGACTTGTATTAGTAGACCTAACTAGTTTAGATTAGATCCATAGACCAACATTTAAATCTAGTTAGAATTGAGCACAATTAGAAGCCCATTCATTAGGAGGATGATTAATTAAATTAAACCCATTAGACTAGAACCTTCCTTCCTTAATTATTTCTTCATGAGAGGCCCCAAGGGGTATTCTAGACATTTTATAGAAGCTTGGGGAGGGGGTTATGTGGCCGGCCTTGATAAAATAGGGGGGGGGAGAGTTTCTCCCTCCTCTTTTTTATTTTAAATCGAGATCTAGAATTTTTCTTCCAAATTTTTTCATTCTCACATCAAATTTCTTCCCAATTCCTTTCCTAATCATCATTGGAGGCTATTGAAGCAATGATCTACAAGAAGGAAGCAATGATCTACAAGGAGGAGCAAGGATCTACAAGTTGGAGGCTCTTTTCACCCAATTTAAAAGTTTTATTGAAAATTCATCTTCCAATAGGTACAATTCAGTTTTTCCCCTCTAATTAGACTCTAAATCTGTATTTTAATAATTAGGAACCACCACATATGATAAGGCTATCCATAAGAATTGGAATTAGATTCATAGGAGGCCTATAGACAAAGTTATTTATTATTTTGTGTCAATTTTGGAAGAATTCCGAGATTTACACATCTTGTATTTGTCAATTGGTCAATTAGATCAAATTGACATATATTTGATTATTTATGGTTAGTGTCATATCCACAATTGAATACATGTAGGCCGTATCCCAATAATTTAGAGTTACAGATTGATTTGGGGGTTTTCTTCTGACACGAGGTTTTGTGCAAGTCATATTTTGACACGGATACGTAGATTTATATTTAACTCTTCGTATTGTTCATAATTATTATTTTAGACTTGCTCGTGTCCTTTGGGGTAAGTTTGGTTGTGTGGTAGACTCGTATCGCAAGCGTATCATAGATCTAGTGTGATACGGGTGTGATACACACCACGTGTTTGTTTCCTTGCATTTCATATAATTGTTTATAGCTATTAGTGGTTTGTAATTGTATGGTTATATATATATATATATATATATATATATATATATATATATATATATATATATATATATATATATATATATATATATATATATATATATATACATAAGAGTTGTATATATGTATGTGTGTGTGTTTATATATGTATATATTGATGTGTATATATATATAGATATAGATATGTCTCTCTATTGCATACATGTATGTCTATATATATCGATATGTATTTATATGTGTATGTGTGTGAGTGGGTGTTATATATATATATATATATATATATATATATATATATATATATATATATGTGTGTGTGTGTGTGTGTGTGTGTGTGTGTTGAGAGAAGGGGGTTCGAGCAACTAAAATCTCAGCTAGAGCAGCAGTGAACCGAGGCAAGCAGTGTGCACTGAAGCATAGAGCAATAACAGTTGCAGCATCATGCTGGCAGTGCAGCAGCTAGCACTGCGCGAGCAGCAGCAGCAACTGCACGAGCAGCATCAGCAAACGCAGCAGCAACTGTAAGCTGCTGCAGCATGCAATGAGCCTCAAGCTGAACAGCAAAGCAGTTGTAGTGCACAGCAACACAGAAACTTCAGTGTAGCATCACCGAAACTGCAGTAGCAGCAGCTCGAGGAGACTCATCATCTAGTAGCAGCAGCAACATCATCCAGTAGCAACAATAACAACATCCAGTTTTAGCATTGAGCATGAGCAACAGCAGGTAGCAGCAAACGCAGCATCAAATGCAAGGGTAGCAGCCATAGTAGGTAAGTTAGTTAGTTGATAGTTTAATTAATAGTTTAATAGATAGTTTAGTTAGCTTGAGGTATAGTTAGTTAGTTAGTTAGTTACTTTGGTATATAGTTATATATATATGTAGTTACATATTGTTAGTAGTAGTTAGATATAAATATATACTTGTATACTAGTAGAGATATGTATATATGTATTAGTATGTATTGGTAGTTAGTATATCTAGTAGTATTTGTATTAGTTAAATACATGTTAGTTATAGTTTAGAGTTGGGTAGTTAGTTATATGTTAGATTTGAATTACCTTGTGATACCAAGGTAATCTCAAGGTATTGGGTCGATACTCAAGGTATTGGGTTTGAGTATCAAGATGGGTGTGTAGTGGTGCGATACCGCATTGGTTCAAATCTAAGGTATCCACTTAGCATTAGTTTAGTTAAGAATATTAGATATTGTTGATTATATATACATACTATGATATTTTCATATCTATTGATTGCGTATCTTATGACACAGTATCTTATTAATTTTCTAGTATCCTAATATAGCTAGTGTGGCCTAGTTACATAGTGTATGAACCTAATATCTTAGAGATAGACTCATACATCCTAGAAATAGCTAGTTTGACCAAGTTTGACCTAGAGTTGACCTAGTTTGACTATTTTGACTTAGAAATGGCTTTATGACCTAGAAGTTGACTAGTTTAACTTATTTTTATTCCAAAATCTTGTATTGATATTTTATTCCATATTTAGGTCTTTGAGGCACCGTACCGGACATTTGTGATACTATTCACTGAATTTCAGGTGAGTACATTCTCTGATAGTTTCTCATTTATGATATTCTCTATGTCTCTTGTATCTAGTATAGATATCCTTATGTAAACCCCTCAACCAATTTAGGGATTATTTGTATTTTTAAAAACTGAGACTAGGAATAAACCGAGATAATTGAAATTACGTAAGACGATTTTAGGAACCCTCTGACCATAGTGCAACCTTAGCTACACAATATGAATTAACTTCGCCTTGCGCAGTTAATTATTAATTTAGTTAATTAATTTATGGCTAATTTCACCTCAATTGGACCTGACCGAACCATATCCTTGAACCCTGGCCGGCCCAAACCCCGAGACCAACCCCGAAGCCCACCCCCTATATAAATACATAACTTCCTCCATGTAAAACCCTAAACCAACAAAGTCCTCACCAACCCTAACCCTAGTCGAATACTCCCCCTCTCCCTTGCACCCAAACCATCACCGCCCCTTCAGCCGACCCGACTGCCCCATCACCACTCCTTCAGCCGACCGACACAGCCGCCCCGTCGTACGACGAGCTGCCGGTGCCAACTCGACCCCCCCCGTGCGCTGTTGCTATTGCTGCCGCTGCCGCGCCTACAGCAGTACCGCCGCTACTGCTGCCACCTCGCCGGAGCCGCCCATCCGCCGGAGTATGCCTCGACAAGAGCAGGCCCTGTCCGAGCAAACCACGTAGAGGTAACCACATAAAACCCCCGCTTCTTCATGTTAATATCATAGCGTCGTATCGACGTGTCGAGAAATTTTGATATCGGACACAACCCTAATTATGTGCATATTGGATTAATGACTAATAAGATTTAGAATTGGTGTATTTACTAGCAAACCCTTAATCATGAGACATAACACCAAAGACTAGCGTTTTACCCTAAAACCAGTACATAAACCACGTACAATGAACATAGAAACCAAGGAACATGTGTTCGCACAGAACAGAGATCGTGGTCAGACAGTAACTTAAAATTATTGTCTCAAGACCCAGGATGTTCGAGCACAGAACACGTGTGCACCTTAGCTACGCGCACATGTGACGCTGTATTCGAACAGACGTAAACTTGCGATAATATTCAAGCGTCGTGTTGTAGTCGTGTACATTTAATGTTTAGCATCTGATATTAGATTGTTATATTATATTTGTGTTTAGAAACTTTGGATCAGCCAGGAGACACTGCAGGAACCGGCTTCTGGCATTCCTAGCTTCAGGACCCAGGCAAGATACCTTGCCATATTTACTGTCTGATTTAAATTATGCATATGTTGTATTGTATTCTTGTTGCTCTTACTTTATACAATTGTGCGCATCAGAGATTGTTCGAGTACAGTTGACGAATATGTCGATGATTTGTATACTGGCCTAGTACTTAGCAGACTCACCCTATTGGACGATACCCTGTTATCGTCTGAGACCTGACACCTTACACGTTCACTGAGACTTATTCATATTGGGATACGGATTTGCGTACTCGACTAGCTATCGGTACGTGTAACCTACATCATGGTTAGTACGTAGTTCAGGTTATATTTTATTGGTAGAGACTTGGCATATAGATACGTGGTATGTACATCGAGTATTCGACTTGCGTATCAACATTGGGCGGGGAGGACATTAGTAGGCATATGGGATACACCCATTGGAGTCCGTAGTATCCAGAGGAGCCACGGATCCAATGACTCCCTTTATACTGCTGCCACGTTCTTCGAAGCGATATGGATGATATACTGTACTGCTGCCACGTTCTTCGGAGCGATATGGACGATATACTGCACTGCTGTCATGCTCTTCGGGGTGTTGGACGTTATGCTATGCCTACCCATACATACCAAAGTTGTCCTCACATTGCATTCACTTAGATGGCTAGCACACCTTTATAGTATTTATTTTATTCAGCATTTATATATGGCATGCTTCTATATATCTTGTTACGTCCCTCTGAGGACCTGGTACCTTTTCAGATTTGGACGAGGCATATTACCCCACAGTATACGGCCCAGGACAGAAGACGAGATTCGCTACCGCAGAGGAGTTAGAGGCTCTACCTTTGGAGTTTCCGTGATCACTTGGTAGGCCTACTGCCTAGGATTGGGAGCATCATTATCTAGTCATTCGATGCCCTAGTCATTATCTGTTATCATTCATTTCAGTATTTTCTTTCGTCATAGTAGTGGGTTTGTCCCCACCAGACATTATGGGTTGTACTATGATATTTGAGACTGGCGTTTATCTTCTAGCAGTTTATTATTATTCTTGCAGTTTATATTATGGATGAGATTAGTTACCTGTTGATTCGTTATTATGGTACATGTTAGTATTTTAGGACAGCGTAGCACTCTTCGTTAGGATCCATTAAATTGGGATATCCTCGGAGACGTGTCAGCTGGCTATTGCCACGTGGCCTAGTATCATGTATTTTGGGACTGGGGCGTGACATGGTTTTAGTGGTGGCCCATGCAGGTTGACTTTTTTTTCGCTTGTGGTATGGTAACGTACCCAGCGAGCCTGCAATAGGATAGAAGTTACTAGGTCTCATCCACTTTTGATTCGCCTTTGAACTTCCTTCATACTGCTTCTAAATATCTGCATCCTGTTTGTTATTTTTGTGCTCTTTTAATAAAGTCCTATCTCTTGCAGCAAGATGAATTTGCGCAGTGGACGAGGAGCACCCAGTACCGTAGTGCCAGATAATACCACCCAAAGAGAGGAGGTACCCCAAGAGCAACCCCCTCTACAGACCCTGCTGATACATTGGCACGAGACATCGTAGGACGATCCTACGCCGCAACCCGAGGGACAGACTTCCCAGACAATCTCCACGCAATATTGTGAGGGCCAGACTTCAGGAGCCACACCGATGCCGCAGACTGAGAGGCCGACATCTGAGGAGACCCCTACTGCCCAACCATAGATTCCACTACCACTGCCTCTACCTTATCCACCCCAGATGCCACAACTAGATGGCTAGCCACAGATGCTTCAGTTCTTCCAGGTAATGATGCAAGCACAGTGACACCAGACAGAGACATTGAGACAGAGTCTGATGATGATACTAGAGAGGACACCTATCCCAGCAACCGTACTAGCACCTCCACCATCCCAGACATGTGGCACTATTAGATGGTTCTGACAGATGGGACCAGATACTTTCTCAGGCAATGAGACTACAGAACAGATCTCCGATTGGGTCGCCAATACGAAGATGTTACTAGAGGCTTCACAACTGCATCCAGACCTTTAGATGACCGCAGTGAGGGTCCAACTAAAAAAAAATGCCCATCACTGGTGGGATTCCATTGAGCGCAGTGTAGGCAAGAACCAGACCTGGGAATAATTCCTAGAATACTTCCATGTATAGTATTTTCCAGCTACATACAGAAATGCTCTGTACTCCCAATTCCTACATCTAGAACAGGGAAACATGACTGTTGATGCCTATGACGCAGAGTTCAGCCGCCTTAGCAGATTTGGTGCCGTCCTGATACCCAATGATCTCGTGAAAGCTCAGAGATTCCATCATGACCTCAATTTTGAGCTACAGAGGTATACCACCACACAGACGAGGATTTCTTATGAAGAGGTTCTTGCGGAGGCGAGAATCCAGGAGGCCATCGTCAGAGGAGCTAGACGTTCCAGCACGACTATACCAGCCAGAGCATAGCCCAGAGCAGGAGGACCGATCCGACGTCCCGGAGCACAGATACAGCAGAGGACAATGCCATACCAGCAAAAGGAGCTTCCGAATTGCTATTACTGTGGTAAGAGAGGACATTACGAGAAGGACTGCAGAAAGAGACTGAGGATATATCTGATTTATGAGTCAGACCAGCACCAAGTTCGAGACTGCCCACAACACAGAGAGACAGCACCGCCGGCCGGACAGAGGCCAACAATACCAGTTCCGAGGATACTACCACCACCAGGAGGTCAACGTCCGCCAGTACCCAGAGGATTTCAGAGGGGACCACCCTTGGCCCCACAGGAGGCGCAGTTTGACCGAGCTCGACAGCAGACCGGAGGGCAGAGGCATGGACAGGCCTTTGCACTAGCAGCTACAGAGGAGGAAACAGAAGGAAAAGCTATCACAGGTACCATCTTAGTTACATCATTACCTTTAACTGCATTATTTGATTCTGGAGATATATTATCATTTATATCTAGTAGATTTGTAGTAATGCATAGATTAGCGACTTTCCCCTTACCTAAGAGTTGGAAGATTTTTACCGAAGGAGGTATCATGTCGGTTACCAGCACTATCAGAACGTGCTCAGTAATTGTATGTGGTAGAGAGATGAGAGCACGATTCTTGGTATTGCCTATGCCGTACTTTGATGTTGTGTTAGGCATGGACTGGTTAAGCCAGTATAATGCCGTACTAAACTGCCAGAAGGGTAGCGTTACTTTTAGACCACCAGATCAACCGGAGTTCGAGTACATGCGAGAGACCGTCGAACAAGGAGTATGATAGATAGCAGAAACTTGCATGGCTATGGAGATTGCACCCCCGCCAATAGTTGCAGAATTTGAGGATGTTTTTCCCAAAGAATTGTCAGGCTTACCGCCAGATAGAGACGTAGAGTTCACTATTGAGCTAAAACCCGGAGCAGCACCTGTATCTTCCAATATATACAGATTGGCAAAGGAGTTAGATGAGCTGAAGCTACAATTAGAGGAGTTGCAGAGCAAGGGATTTATCCGTCCTAGTGCATCACCATGGGGAGCACCAGTATTGTTTGTGCCTAAGAATGATGGAACAGTATGCATGTGTATTGATTACAGAGCCTTAATGCTTTGACTATCAAGAACAAGTACCCCCTGCAGCGGATTGACGATTTATTCGACCAGTTGAAAGGAGCAGTGATGTTCACCAAGATCGACTTGAGATCGGGTTATCATCAAGTGAAGGTGCGAAGAGAAGACATTCAAAAGACAGCATTCAGGACTCGTTACGGTCACTACGAGTTCTTAGTGATGCCTTTTGGACTAACGAACGCACCTGCTGTATTTATGAACTTGATGAACAGAGTATTCCACCAATACTTAGACCAGTTCGTGGTAGTCTTCATTGACGACATCTTGGTGTATTCAAAGAGCCACGAGGAGCACGAAGAGCACTTGAGACTAGTGTTAGAGACGCCGAGGAGAGAGAGGCTTTATGCTAAACTGAGAAAGTGTGAGTTTCTCCTAGATCGTGTCACTTTTCTTGGACACGTCATCTCAGGAGATGGAATTTAGTAGATCCGACGAAGATTTTATCTGTAGAGACATGGCCAACCCCTACCAATATCTCAGATATAAGGAGCTTTCTAGGACTTGCCGGATATTACCGGAGGTTCATAGAGAACTTCGCGAATATTGCAGAGCTGATGACCCTCTTGACCCGAAAGGAGCAGGAGTTTACCTGGACAGAGGAGTGTCAGAAGGTATTCGATGAGCTGAAGAAGCGCTTGACTACAACACCTATCTTGACCATACCATTAGGACCCGGAGGATTCGTGATCTATGATGCATCCGGGAAAGGATTAGGATGTGTCTTGATGCAACATAGAAAGGTCGTCGCTTATGCTTCTAGACAGTTGAGGACACATGAGAAGAACTATCCCACCCACGACTTGGAGCTTGCCGTGGTGATTTTTGCCTTGAAGCTTTGGAGGCACTATTTATATGGAGAAAGAGTAGAGATATTTATTGATCATAAGAGCCTAAAGTACGTCTCCACCAAGAAGGAGCTAAACTAGAGACAGAGATGTTAGCTCGAGGTGATGACAGACTTCGAGATCGAGCTACAGTACCATCCGGGAAAGGCCAACGTAGTAGCTAAAGCGTTGAGAAGAAGACCTATGTCATTCTTCATGACTACCCAACAACATCTGTTGAGAAAGCTAGAGCAGATAGATATAGAGGTCGTTATGTCTGTAATAGATGGACAATTCCAGTTGCAATCGACATTAGTGGAGAGAATCAAGGCTGCCTTGCCGACAGACGTTAGATTTCAGAAGCTTAGACAGAGGACGGAGGCTGGATTACAGACAGGACTGCGAATACATGAAGACAAAACCTTGAGATGTGGAGATCGTCTCTATGTTCCAAATGGAGAACTTCGTCAGGAGTTGATGGCAGAGGCACACAGTTCAACCTATTCTATTCATCCAAGAGGCACGAAGATGTACAGGGACTTGAGACAGTACTACTGGTGGCACGGAATAAAGAGAGAGATAGCACGCTTTGTGGCCAAGTGCCTGGTGTGTCTGCAAGTCAAGGCTGAGCATCAGAGATCTGCAGGATTGCTTCAACCACTTCCTATACCAGAGTAAAAATGGGAGCACATCACCATGGACTTTGTTACGGGCTTTCCGAGGAGTCCTAATGGTCGCAATACAGTATGGATAATCGTGGATAGACTCACCAAGTCCGCACATTTTTTACCCTTCAGAGTTGGGTAATCTACAGAGGTCTTAGCAGAGATGTACATGAGAGAGATTGTGCGCCTACATGGAGTGCCAGTTAGCATCGTGTCTGACAGGAATACGAGATTTACATCTTACTTTTGGTAGAGTATGCAAGAGAGTCTTGGTACTCGCCTGAAGTATAGCACAGTGTATCACCCACAAACAGATGGCCAGTCGGACCGTACCATTCAGACGTTAGAAGGCATGTTGAGAGCGTGCATGCTAGATTTGATCATAGGAGGACCATTTGTATTTGGTCGAGTTTTCCTACAACAATAGCTATCAAGCGAGCATCCATATGGCTCCTTATGAAGTGTTGTATGAAAGAAAATACCATTCCCCAGTATGTTGGAGTGATATAGGCGAGCGACAGATTCTTGGACCAGAGTTGGTTGTTCGTATAATAGAGAAGGTGAAGAAGATCCAAGGACACCTGCGAGCAGCACAGGATATGCAGAAGCATTGGGCGAATGCGCATCGACGACCCTTAGAATTTTAGGTTGGAGATCACGTATTTCTAAAGATCTCGCTTACTCGAGGGACTATCAGATTCAGAGGCAGATAAAAGCTGAGCCGAGATACATCAGACCCTTCGATGTATTAGAACGTGTCGGAGAGGTTGCTTACAGATTAGCCTTGCCACAGACATTGGAAGGAGTCCATGACGTCTTTTATGTATCTCAGCTGAGGAGATACATACCGGATCTGAGTCATATAATTGACCATTCAGAGATCACAGTTGGCTCGAGCTTATCGTACCAGGAGGAGCCTATTGAGATTCTGGACAGAAGTGAGAAGGTACTGCGAGGTCAGACTATTCCCTTAGTCCGCATAACATGGAGACATTATGCACCAGGCGAATCGACTTGGGAACGCGAGAAGGACATTAGACTGTGATATCCCCACCTCTTCGAAGGACTAGGTACGTATTAGCACTTTATTTATTCAGTTAGGAATTCTTGTTATGCGTATGTTTTAATTTCGAGGACGAAATGCTCTAAGGAGGGTAGATTGTAAACCCCCTCAACCAATTTAGGGATTATTTGTATTTTTAAAAATTAAGACTAGGGATAAATCGAGATAATTGAAATTACGTGAGACGATTTTAGGTACCCTCTGACCATGGTGCAACCTTAGCTACACAATGTGAATTAACTTCATCTTGCTCAGTTAATTATTAGTTTAGTTAATTAATTTATGGCTAATTTCACCTCAACTGGACCTGACCGAACCATATCCTTGAACCCTGGCCAGCCCAAACCCCGAGACCAACCCCGAAGCCCACCCCCTATATAAATACATAACTTCCTCCATGTAAAACCCTAAACCAACAAATCCTCACAAACCCTAACCCTAGCTGAATACTCCCCCTCTCCCTTGCACCCAAACCATCACCGCCCCTTCAGCCGACCCGACTGCCCTATCACAGCCCCTTCAGCCGACCCGACTGCCCTATTACCGCCCCTTCAGCCGACCCGACTGCCCCATCACCGCTCCTATAGCTGACCGACACAGCCGCCCCGTCGCACGATGAGCTGCCGGCGCCAACCTGACCCCCCCGTGCGCTGCTGCTATTACTGCCGCTGTCGCGGCTGCTGCAGTGCCGCCGCTGCTGCTGCCACCTCGCCCGAGCCGCCCATCCGTCTGAGTATGCCTCGACGAGAGCAGGCCCTGTCCGAGCAAGCCACGTAGAGGTAACCACATAAAACCCCCGCTTCTTCATGTTAATATCGTTGCGTCGTATCAACGTGTCGAGAAATTTTGATATCGGACACAACCCTAATTATGTGCATATTGGATTAATGACTAATAAGATTTAAAATTGGTGCATTTACTAGCAAACCCTTAGTCATGAGACATAACACCAAGGACTAGCGTTTCACCCTAAAACCAGTACATAAACCACGTACAATGAACATAGAAACCAAGGAACATGTGTTCGCACAGAACAGAGATCGTGGTCAGACCGTAACTTGAAATTATTGTCTCATGGCCCAGGATGTTCGAGCACAGAATACGTGTGTACCTTAGCTACGCGCACATGTGACGCTGTATTCGAACAGACGTAAACTTGCGATAATATTCAAGCGTCGCGTTGTAGTCGTGTACATTTAATGTTTAGCGTCTGATATTATATTGTTATATTATATTTGTGTTTAGGACCTTTGGATCAGCCAGGAGATACTGCAGGAACCGGCTTCTGGCATTCCCAGCTTCAAGACCCAGCAAGATACCTTGCCATATTTACTGTCATATTTAAATTATGCATATATTGTATTGTATTCTTGTTGCTCTTACTTTATACAGCTGTGCACATCCGAGATTGTTCGGGTTCAGTCGACGGATACGTCGATGATTTGTATACTGGCCTAGTACTTAGCAGACTCACCCCATTGGACGATACCCTGTTATCGTCTGAGACCTGACACCTTACACGTTCACTGAGACATATTTATATTGGGATACGGGTTTGCGTACTCGACTAGCTATCAGTACGTGTAACCTACATCACGGTTAGTACGTAGTTCAGGTTATATTTTATTGGTAGAGACTTGGCATATAGATACGTGGTATGTATATCGAGTATTCGACTTGCGTATCAACATTGGGCGGGAAGGATATTAGTAGGCGTATGGAATACACCCATTAGAGTCCGTAGTATCCAGAGGAGCCACGGATCCAATGACTGCCTTTACACTGCTGCCATATTCTTCGGAGCGATATGGACGATATACTGTACTGTTGCCACGTTCTTCGGAGCGATATGGATGATATACTGTACTGCTGCCACGCTCTTCGGGGTGTTGGACGTTATGCCTACGCCTACCCATACGTACCAAAGTTGTCCTCACATTGCATTCACTTAGATGTCTAGCACACATTTATTGTATTTCTTTTATTCAGCATTTATATATGGCATACTTCTATGTATCTTGTTACGTCCCTCTGAGGACCTGGTACATTTCCAGATTTGGACGAGGCATATTACCCCATGGTATACGGCCCAGGACAGGAGACGAGATTTGCTACCATAGAGGAGTTAGAGGTTCTACCTTCAGAGTTTCCGGGATCACTTGGTAGGCCTACTGCCTAGGATTGGGAGCATCATTATCTAGTTAGCCGATGCCCTAGTCATTATCTGTTATGATTCATTTCAGTATTTTCTTTCGTCATAGTAGTGGGTTTGTCCCCACCAGACATTATAGGTTGTACTATGATATTTGAGACTGGCGTTTATCTTCCAGCAGTTTATTATTATTCTTACAGTTTACATTATGGATGAGATTAGTTACCTGTTGATTCATTGTTATGGGACATGTTAGTATTTTACGACAGCATAGCACTCTTCGTTAGGATCCATTAAATTGGGATATCCTCGGAGACGTGTCAGCTGGCTATTGCCACGTGGCCTAGTTCCATGTATTTTGGGACTGGGGTGTGACACCTTAATTTCTTGACAAGATGGTTACACAGATTGGTATATTCGAATCTTGTCATGAGATGTTATTCCTTAGTATTTACGGTATATCTTGTGCAAGCCTTATTCCTTGTTCTTCTTATACAAATACAGACATTGGTTCATGAGAAGAGTAGCGCCATTCTTGTGGACACCCGTGTCATAACATACCATGGTTGGATCCACTATACCAGTCGGGGGCGGGGAGTATGTCGTGTAGATATGTGATCATATCCTCCTTGTATCAAGTCTTGTTCATTGAATAGTGTTAATCATATACCGCACGTATGATTAGACATGCCATAATTCTTGTATCAAGTTCCCAAGCTGATCACACGTTAAAGCTGGTACTCACTCACTTAGTCATTAGTATATTCTTGTTCATTTCCATATTGCTCATACTTGTATTTATTTTCAATATTTCCTTTATTGCATACCTCTTGTATATGTATATTACATCTTGTATATTCACATCTATTTAATGTTAAATAGTTTATATCATTTATTAGAACTACTGTTAGAGATGTACTCTGCTCCTTTCCTGACTGGATTTTTTTTCCAGATAACACTTAGGAGTGGTACCCCCACTCACTACGGGCCTCAGGACGTGGTTGGCTTAGAGCCAGAGACCTTGGCTCAGGAGGGTCTCATACCGACTGAGACAGACGACCCAGGACTCGTAGCTTCATAGTTAGTTTTCTTTTATACTGGATTTATCTTCAACATTGTTTTAGTATTTCTCTTACTCATTGGATATTATTTTGTCTCATGAGTTATATTTGTGACTCTTCTATTCTTTTATCATATTCGTGCTTATTTCCATCTTATAGATCTGTGATTGAGTATTTATTTACTTTGGTGGCATTGTTATGTCTTGATTATTAGATAGATAGTTTACCCAAACAACGTTCTACCGCCGATGCTGCGACATAGGCTGGGCATTGTTCACTACTTGCATTCCTACACCGGGTGCAGGTCATGACACATTTTTAATGGTGGTCCATGCAGGTCTTCGAGGTCGCAATTAGTGCGATTCGTATTGGTGCTCTAAATTGAGTGCTATTACGAGCCTGTTTCAGGATATAGGATATAGGCAGAGAATACTCAATCACATCTAGGAAAAATCTCTATTGATTTATTTCAACTTTTTTTCCTTGAATTTGATATTTGATCTTTAATTGTCCTTATTTGAATGCCTTATATCATGTGCCATATTGATTCTTTCCTTTCACTTTGCCTCAGGATGCCGCCTAAGAGTAGATCACAGCAGGGGGGAGTAGCTTCTGAAAGATCTGCGACTTCCCGAGGTCCTGCACCAGTCACTTCTCTGGTTGGCATATCAACTACATTTTGGGATCCATCTCCAACTCAGAGGACTGTTTCGGCTGTATCTGAGGGACTTCCACCTCCACCTTCCACGCCGACAGATGCGACTCAGGTGTTTACACTGTTTTGCGAGATATTGGAGGCTCAGAGGGCTCTGTCCGAGGAACACCAGAGGTAGACCAACGTGTTATGGCAGGAAAATGAGAGTGCTCATCTGCTTTCCCTTGCCGTAGTAGAGAGAGGAGTTATGGTCCAGCAGCAGGTTGCTCCGCAGGTTGCCCAACTTCGGCCAGATAATATTCAGGACTTCAAGAAGCTAGAACCTCGAATCTTCAAGGGGACGAAGGGCATCGTCTATGTGATGATTAGCTCGAGGATATTGAGCGTCTCATGAGGGTGTCCCGTCTTGCTGAGGATTTGAAGGTTGAGGCAGTAGGACTTCAGCTGTTCGATATCGCTCGCACTTGGTTCAGGAATGAGCCACTTCTTGCTGATGTGGGGCAGTCTTGGGAGGTGTTCAAGGACCTCTTCAAGAGGAAGTTCTTTTCTCGGACAGACATGTTGGACTTAGGAAGGCAGTTTGAGAACCTTACTCAGGGGAGCATGTCTATGGAGGAGTACGTCGGAGAGTTCGGTAGGCTGAGCCGATTTGTGGAGTATTTGGTGAAGGAGCCGGAGGTTTGAGCTATCCGTTTTTGTGAGGATCTGAAATGGGAAGTGAAGATCCTCATTCCGTCTTTCTATGAGACTTATTCAGAGATACTTGCAGAGGCACGCAAGGTTGAGCGGGAATTAGGTTTGAAACCCAAGAGAGATCGCGATTCTTTTCTGGGGGCTAACAGCAGTACAGTGACTGCTAAGTATCCTTATTTTCAGTCCAGGCCTTTCAGCAGTCGCAACAGCACCAGACTTCAGCTAGGGCACCATTTTACCAGGTACCATAGTAGTAGAGACAGTCACAGCAAGCTTTCTGCCACTACTACAAGAAGTTCGGCCACATCTGGGATGTTTGGAGGAGGAGGTTGGGAGTTTATATGTATTGACATTATGGTAACGAATGACATCAGCTGAGAGAGTGTCATTCCAATCATCGTCGTGCAGTTCAGTGAGCAGCTCCAGCTCCAAGGACACAGGTGAGAACACCTGCAGTACAGCCGAGGGGACCGCCGCTTTCGACCCAGCAGCAACATTATGCCCAGCACCAACATCAGGGAGGTGCATATCAGGGATGAGCGTTTGCTATGAAAGTCGAGAAGGTCGAGCCCACCGGAGATATCATCGCAGGTTATGTTCTTCTTGATTCCATTCTAGCTTTAGCTTTGTTTGATAGTGGTGCTTCCCATAGTCTTATATCTGTTTTTTTGCTCTGAAGCATCATTTGATAGCTGAGTCTTTGCTTAAGAATTGCAAAATCATGACCGGGGGAGGCATTATCCTGGTTTATGATATTTTTAAGGATCGAAGAGTTACTTTGGAAGGCCAGGTGCTAAGTGCGTATCTACTTGTAATGCCACTTCCGAGCTACGATATTGTACTCATGATGGATTGGTTGAGTAGGCACCGTGCTAGTATAGATTGCAGAGGAGGTAAAGTTTTGTTTAGCCCGCCAGGAGAGCTAGAGTTTGAGTTTGCTAGAGGAGCTGTAGAGCAGAGAGAAGGCATTATCTGTGGAGCTATGGTAGAAGACAAGGAGTTGCTGCATCCTTGATAACAGAGTTCTTGGATGTGTTTCCTAAGAAATTGCCAGGATTGCCGCCAGATCGAGATGTTGAATTCTCTATAGACTTGGTGCCAAGTGTAGAACCAATTTTACAGCATGTCTATAGAGTGAACAACAGCGAGCTGGTCGAGCTGAAGAAGCAAGTGGATGAGCTACAGGATAAGGGGTTTATCAGATCCAGTTCTTCACCGTAGGGAGCCCCGGTATTATTTGTACCAAAGAAGGATGGATCGGTGCGCATGTGCATCGATTACAAGATATTAAATAATCTCGCCATCAAGAATAAATATCCGTTGCCACGAATTAATGACCTGTTCGATCAGTTGAGTGGTGCCAAGGTATTTTCTAAGATAGACTTGAGATCAGGCTACCACCAGGTAAAAGTAAAGTCGGTGGACATTCCGAAGACTGCTTTTAGGACTCGGTATGGCCAATATAAGTTTATGGTGATATCGTTTGGGTTGACTAATGCCCCGACGATATTTATAAATTTGATAAACAAGTTATTCCACCAGTACCTTGACAAGTTCGTGGTGGTGTTCATCGATAACATACTCATATACTCGAAGACGCCGGAGGAGCGAGGAGCATTTACGGATTGTGTTGGATGTGCTGAGGAATGAGAAGCTGTATGGAAAGTTGTCCAAGTGTGAGCTCTTTCCGGACAAGGTGGAGTTCTTAGGACATGTTATGACTGGTGATAGAATTTTAGTGGATCCAAAGAAGATCATAGCAGTGGAGTCTTGGAAGATCGCGAGTTCAGTGGCAGAGATCAGGAGTTTATTGGGTTTGGCAGGCTACTACAGAAAGTTTGTGCAAGATTTTTCGAGGATTGTCGAGGCGATGACTAGACTCACCAAGAAGGATGCAGAGTGTGTTTGGACAGAGGAGTGCCAGGTTACTTTTGAGGAATTGAAGAAGAGGTTGACGTCTGCTCCTATTTTGACGTTGCCATCAGGGTCTGGAGGTTTCACTATTTATAGTGATGCATCGAGAAAAGGTCTGGGTTGTGTTATTCTGCAGAATGGGAAAGTGATTGCCTATGCATCCAGGCAGTTGCGTCCTCATGAGAAGAACTATCCTACCCAAAATTTAGAGTTGGCAACACTCATCTTTGCCATGAAGTTGTGGAAATACTATTTGTACGGAGAGCGTGTGGAGATCTTCACAGACCACAAGAGCTTGAAGTACGTTTTCACTCAGAAGGAGTTAAACATGAGACAACGTCTGTGGCTGAAACTGATGAAGGATTTTGACATATCTTTGCAGTATCATCCTGGAAAGCCAATGTAGTTGCCGAGTCCTTGAGCAGGTATCTGTTAGCTATATTTTTGACGCAGGATCGATATTTGTTGGAGGACTTGGAGAGCTTGGACATTAAGGTGATAGTTCCTGGTTTTGCTATGCAGATATGGGAGTTGCAGATATACTCAGAGTTGATGGACATGATCAAGGCAACCCAGTATGATGATGTATCTCTGAGGAGCATCAGAGCTCAGGTAAGAGCATGATTGGAGGTGTATTTTACCATTGCTGAGGATGGTTCTTTGCGGCATGGTGTTAGATTATGTGTGCCTAGTGGGGAGCTGCGTGAGAAGGTATTGCAGGAAGTGCATCGCTCTCAGTATTTCATACATTCAGGTGCCAACAAGATATATCAGGATCTGTGAGAGAGTGTGTGGTGGTATAGCATGAAGAGAAAAGTGGCACAGTTTGTCTCCAGATGCTTAGTGTGCCAACAGGTGAAAGCCGAGAGGCAGAGGCCAGGTGGTTTACTTCAGCCATTACCCATTCCAGAGTGAAAGTTGGAGCACATTACTATATATTTTGTGTCCGGACTTCCATGATCTCCAGGTGGGAAAGTCGCGATTTGGGTCATCGTTGACAGGTTGGCCAAGTTGGCCCACTTTTTCCTTTCAAGTTGGGTTTATCTACGGAGAAGCTGGCAGAGATGTATGTAAGAAAGATCATTAGGATACATGGAGTTCCCGTCAGCATAGTCTCGAATCAGTATAGAAGATCATCAGGATACATGGAGTTTCCGTCAGCATTGTCTCGGATTAAGATAGTTATTTTATTTCTTATTTCTGGAGGAGTTTGCAGGCGAGTTTGGGCACCCAGCTCAAGTTCAGTACTGCATATCACCCCCAGACGGATGGGCAGTCAGAAAGAACAATTCAGACTGTCAAAGATATACTGCGTACCTGTTTACTAAATTTTGGGAGATCTAGGAAGGACCATCTCTATTTGGTAGAGTTTGCTTACAACAACAGCTATCAGGCTAGTATAGGATGTCACCATTTGAGGCTCTGTACGGTCAGAGGTACCGTACTCCCTTGTCATGGGACGATATTGGAGAGAGAGTTTTGCTAGGGCTAGAGATGGTTGTGGAATCAGTGGAGAAGATTAAGCTGATCAGAGACAGACTTCGAGTGGCGCAGGACAGACATCGACATTGAGCCGATAGCCACCGGAGACCTTTGGAGTTTGAGGTATAGTTTAAGATTTTTGTTTTTTGCTTGATATTGTTTGTTTGTTATAGATTAAGTTCTTAAGATTGTGTTTTGTTCTAGGTTGGTGGTTTTGTGTTTCTGATGATTTCTCCGACACGAGGTACAATTCATTTCGGTGGAGGCAGAAAGCTTAGTTCGTGATTCATCGGACCTTTCACTATTCTACAGAGGGTCGGTGCATTTGCTTATAGAGTAGACTTGCCACCTGCATTGGAGGGAGTGTACAACGTGTTTCATGTGTCGCAGTTGAGATGGTACGTGGCGGATCCTAGTCACGTGTTGGATTACTCGGAGATAGAGGTGGGCCCTACTCTTAGCTATCCAGAGCAGCCAGTTGAGATTCTGGATCAGAGAGAGAAGGTACTGAGAAACCAGACTATTCCTTTGCTACGCGTCGCATGGAGGCATCACTCTCCGGGGGAGTCTACCTAGGAG